>CM050171.1:111052989-111532989 GCA_027410445.1 Discoglossus pictus
ATGACAAACACATTGGCCATTAGCCATCCTCTCTTCGTTTCCTATCTGTAATTAAAACTAGAGCTAGCCAATAAGCTGATGCACAAGGATATACATAATGCAGTGCCATAAACTTTAATTAAGAAAGGTTTCTATGCAGGAAATACTGAAATATATTGTATACTCTAATAATCCCATTAGGCTAATATTTAAGCCTTTGATTTTTTGTCTTTGTCAAGCAGATTTTGCGCTAAAACGCCTTTAAGGAACTTTAAATTCACAAGATATTGAACCTGTCTTTTTGACTTATTGCCTCATGCTAAACACGCCTTCCGTTCAGTACTCAGTATGATGTAATTAAATGTGCATCATCATTTTGTATTAAGTGCCCAAGTGCAGTGGACAGTTGCTCTGTTGGTTGTCTGTTAAACGCTCAAAGGAGAAAAGATGGGACGCAGACTGCGGTCTAAGAAGGGCGTATAATCAGAGGATATTTATCAGCTCACCTCCCTATGTGATATTTTTGTAGTATTATCACTTAAAAGCTCCGCAACAGCTTGACTCCAGTGACAGCTCTATGGGGAGTGGGCGATGTCCATTCTCAATCTCTTTCATTCAGCAAGTCATGGCTTGCTAAGAGACAGACACCCAACTAGTACTGCTCAGAAGCCAACATGCGATGGTATTGAACGCCAGTTATGTATTAGTCCTTAAAGTGGCTCTACAAGGCTGACAGCTCAGCAGATTTGATCCAGCCTTTCAATTATTAATGACCCCAAATCAGAACAAGGAAAAAAAAACCTTCTTTGGTCTCAGTGTGAGTCAGACAAGCCAAGACTGGCCAGCCATCCTCTGAGAGGCGAGGGTCAGACTAAACAGGATGGGAGAACCTTGCCTTGTTAAGGGGGAACCTTGCTATATTGAGGGAGAGGAGTATGATGGCTTTTGCCAATATGCTCAGAAGATCACGGCCTGCTTTGGCGTCAACGGTAAGACATAGCGGATATTCATTGATATTTCTTAATCAATCATCAGGCTTTCTACAGGTTTGTTTTATGAATGTGTAAGAGTAACAATAAATATTAAAAATGATAGAAATGTTTAACATTCACAGCCTTATTAAATTGCAATTCGGCCAATTGAATATGGCTCTATTTAAGCACATAGCATATTTTTTTTACGGAAGTTTTTAGTTAGTGAACTTCTATCCAAAAGCAAGGTCTTCACTAAGTAAAAACTTCTGTAAAAAAATATGCTATGTGCTTATATAGAGCCCTATTCAATTGGCCGAATTGAAATTTAATAAGGCTGTCAATGATTAACCCATAAGAACAAAAATCTCTTTCTTACAGATTATGTAGGTCACTTCTATGGGTAGATATTTGACTTTTATGCATGTGTATCTCTGAATAAATTGGCGTATTTTGCTTAAATAACTTCAGTTTTAGTTGTTTGATTGTAAAATGCGATTATAATGATATGTGCGGGTGATAATAAAATTGTTATCCGTTAATTTATTTTTTTAAATAGTTGTGGTCAGGCATTTTTTAATTTGTACTTAATAGACTATGGGCCCGATTCACTTGCCAAATTCGGAAATTTATACACACTTAAAATCACTCTTAATATTGCTACATATTTGACAAATATTACTTATTGGCACTAATGGATTCTTAAGTCAATAGAATGCATATAAACATTTATAAAAACAAACAAACACCCAAAGCCAAATTTATGAGTTCAAGGCATTTGCAAGTAGCTAATTGAATCAGGCTATATATATTTAAACCATTCGATATGCACATCCAGATGAAATGAATCCGACATATTTGATATACTATGGCACTAGACCATTGGCGTGATTAATTAGCTGTATGTGAATCTGCTGAATCATTTGGGGTGTTGCACTGTTACCAAACTCCTATATTGTTTTAGAGTTTATATCAAGGACAAATGAATGCCTCTAACAACACAGCAATTCCATGACTACTTTGGAGATAAGTAGCAAAACCCTAAATAATATGATTATATGGAGAAATGCAAAACAAAACCCATGAGGATACAGATTAAAGAAAATAAGTAGTTCAAGAAGGCTAAACATTTCCTGCAACATGAGTGAATCACAGTGTTGTGGCCAAGTCAGGTCATTTAACCATTGTTGCCAAAATTCAATTGTGGAAAATGAATTAATAAATTGCACCAAGGGAGGTTTTTATCTCAGAATGGTTTGCTTTGGGCATTAAGCCCTAATTATCTACCTTTCAGGGAGTTCCTATAATGTCGATATTTAAACCTTAACTGGTCCGGCTTCCACATAGAGATATTTAGGGATGGTCTAGTTACCCTAATAACAAACTACAAGCAACAGTTCAGGGGAAATTGTGCACTGTCTCTTGGAGACTGTCTCTTGGATATGGTGCAAATAGATCCATATGTGTTGTCAACAGTGAAAAGTCAGGTTAGTAATTAAAAGTTTCCAGACACTGACTTGTTAATCCCCTGCAACTGATTAAAAATGCATTATGTTCTTCATTCTTTATGCTTTCCAATATGATATTTGTTATATTGCTGGTACATGAGAAATTTAACCCACAACTTTGATACTGATATAGCCGTGAACTGAAAAATAATGTTAAATGATTGACTCATTGACACTCAAGTTTCACTAGACTCTGAATCTTAGGAAGGTCACCCCAGAACGGATTCAACTGTCTGAGAGTTGTTACTATGAGAGTCTAATGGGTAATGGATATGCTGAATTTCAAATTTGCGAAAACAGCTGTGTAGATAAAACCGTACCAATGGTTTGAGGGTCCATTATAAAGGTGGGACAGCGAGAAAGGTCATCGATATACCTATACAGTAGTGTGTATTTCAAGCCTGTTTTAAGTACCATGTTTTATTTGATACTGCAATGCAGCTTTCTTTAGCAAGGAGGGTGTTAAGGTAATATTTATTTTCAGTGCCCCTCCCATAAAAATGCTGCACTATAAACTATGTTGAGCATAACCACTTCCATTCTAAACCACAGGTGTGGTCAGCATATATCAATCAAAAGATAAGAAAGCTTGGAAGACTAGAGCTGGTACATTGTATTTGAAATAGAACATTTGTTCAGGAAAAACTTTCAAGATATAATATTTCTGTGAGTGACAATTCTTATCTGTTGCAGTGTTAAGACAGGAAGGGTTGAGGAGGAATTTCCAGTTCCTCATTAGGATAATGTCACTACATATGTAATCAGGATAAGAATACAACACCAAAAGGAATGTGTCAAGTCAATTTACATTTCATTACACTAGTGGGAAATTGAGGTGATAAAAACGATTACAAGTATAGTTTTTTAATCATTTTCTAGAATGTAAACATCTTGGAGACGAGATTCGTTGTTGATAAGCTTCTAATAAGAGAAGGAATCTGATACTACAATAAACCTTTATATTGAATATTAATTTGCTGTATCCATTAAAGATGCTTAGAAGTGAAAAGGTTATCCTGAACTAAAGTTTGATCTGATTGACTTTAACCATGTATGTCTATGGGAGGCTGGATCCCAGTCAGAGCCAACCTGGCTCTGAATGAAATTTCTCTGCAGCTGGCATATACAGGTTCAAGTCCCAAGCAAAGCCTACTTCTAAATAAAGTCAAGTAGTTATTGTCAAAATTATCCAAAACAACTTGAAAATGTCTTCAGTTTTGGTATTTATCCAGCTAATATTTACATAATCCAGCTCTTACCAGATTATGCCAACAATGACCTGTCATTTGCCTAATCATCCACTGCAGCTGATTTCTTGCACTCACCCACCATGCTTGCTTATACAAACTCACATCACTAAACACCGCTGACCTCCTCACACTATTATCATGTACTAATACTCATCTCCTCTTCTTGCATTCCCAACCAGGGCTTGCCTGCATGCACTCACATTATCTAACACCACTTATCCCTTTTGCACTCATGTCACCCATTACAGCTTGGCTCCTTGCACTCACATCACCTACAAGCATTCACCTCCATACATTAACACTACTCACCACTACTCATATCCTTGCACTTACATCCCCCATGACCACTCACCTCCTTGCACTCACATCACCCACAAGCATTCTCCTCCACACATTAACACTGCTCACCACCACTCACCTCCTTGCACTTACATTGCACACGACCACTCACCTCCTTGCACTCACATCACCCACAAGCATTCTCCTCCACACATTAACACTACTCACCACCACTCACCTCCTTGCACTCACATCACCCACAAGCATTCTCCTCCACACATTAACACTGCTCACCACCACTCACCTCCTTGCACTTACATTGCACACGACCACTCACCTCCTTGCACTTACATTACCCACAACCACTCACCTCCTTGCACTCACATCACCCATAAGCATTCTCCTCCACACATTAACAATACTCACCACCACTCACCTCCTTACACTTACACCCCCCCATGATAACTCACCTCATTGCACTTACATCACCCACAACCACTCACCTCCTAGCACTCACATCACCCACAATCATTCTCCTCCACACATTAACAACTCACCACATATATATATATATATATATCCTTTAGTAATACTAACATATACATTGGACAGTAGAATCAGAGAAACAGCTTTGTTTGCTCCCTCCTTCACTTTACGCATAAAATGTACAAGTGGATGTAAAGTCTGATAAATATTCTTGTCATTTTTTATCATTTTCTTTTTTAGAATTATGTTTACCTACTCCAGTCACACTCTTGAGTAAACATATGTTAGGGAGGTGTTCTAATAATTTTAACCACAGATTAATTTAGCGTATAGTGGGCAAAAGAGTGATAGAAGCCCTCCGCTATACAAAAAAATATTACATTTGTGAGTGCATTTGCATGCCTAAAAATGAGTTAATAATTATATTTACTTCTCAGAATCTCAATAAATAGTTATAGCACTGAACTCTGGGAAACTGGGCGGGGCATGCAAATGAGTCAACAATGCATTTTCACTCTTAACCCCAAACCATTTTAAACATACAGCAAATGCTTGCCATTATAATAAAGAGATTGAGAACAGTACATTGGAGGGCTTAAAGCTCTTTTTGGAACAGTAAGCTAAATTAATTTGTGGTTAATAAGCCTTCTCACAAAACCTATAGCATGAGATATTAAAATGGGCCTAGGAGGCCCAAAAAATCTGAGGGGGATAATTAAACTCGACTCTCAGTACAGTAAGCAGGGGCGAATCTACCATCTGTGCACCCGGTTCAATGCACCAGATCCCTGCTCTGTATTTGTTTATTGTGTATGTATATTATATAAGTATATATATATATATATATATATATATATATATATATATATATATACATTTATATGTCTATATGGCAACTTATTATGTATATATGTGTATAATATAAATTATGGGTCAAAGCTTTCATGGGAAAGACATACTGCTCCATAGCCCTGGTGCCCTATAGTGGACAAATATTTTAATGCATGATTATGTTTGTCTTGCTATTTTTTGTCTCCCCTATTCATTTAATCTGGGGGCTTTTGTCATCCCCCCAGTTCCTACGCCCCTGGTTAGTAACCATCCCCACAATGATGAGCTCCAACAATAGATCGAAACAGTACTGACTGTGGATATGTTTCCTAACCCATGCAAATCTATTCTGTTCTCAATATCTGTGTTATAATATGTATTTTATATGCTGTAAAGGAGCCATGTTTAAAATAAACAATGAAAATGCAATGTGGCCTATTTGCATGCCCTGCCCAATTTACCAGAGTACAACGCAAACATGGTATATCTTGAAATTCTGATCAGGAGATAAGTTTATTAACTTACTTTTAGGCATGCAAATTTATACACAAATGCACTATTTTTTTGCTAATAGTTTTAAAATGTACCCGTGCACAGCGAATACCAATACATTTCCCAGATTTCAGATCACTCATTTGTGCTGCAGAAAACCATAATAGATCATTTGGGGCGTCAGTGTCTCTTTATTCTGTCTGTGATACTTTCTAATCTTTTCCCTTATCTCATACTTTATTCTTATTGATGATCCCCGGCCTGGCGCACATTACCAGCACAGATGTGCGATGCCGGGTTTATCAGTCTCTTGCAGGATATCATTTTTAAGATGCTGCAAACTAATCCTCTTACTTAGCTCTACCTCAGGTAGAGCCTTTTCATTGCCTGCTTTATAATCAGAAGGTTATTTTTTTCCTTGGGTAGATGGGAGATCTCCCCTGGATCCCTAACGCAATGATTAGACGCTGGGTGCGCTGGGTCAGCTGACCTGGCCTATCCTGCTAATCTCTTGCTGATAATCACAGCAAATATATCTTGTCTTAATCTCCTTCAGTGAGTAGGAAAGACTGAGCTGAAGAGGCCCTTCAAGTCCCTGGAAATCTCAATGCCACAGAATGAAGATTTCAGATTTCATGCCTATTTGTTGAGTTGAATTTTAAATTATAGTTTTTGAAACTCTTTTTATGCTTTACATTTTTTTTATCTGATTACGATTTTTTTAACCTAAATGAAAATATGGCATTATATTTTTCTTATAAAAGCAGCGATTTTCCCTATACCATTAGATATCTATTATATTATTTATAAGGCTTGTTGAGTCCAGAGTGCTGAAGAAAATCTTGTCCAAGGGACCTGTTGCTTGAAGATGCCGTCCTTTCCTAATCTGAATTCTTTGGGGAGGCTGTGTGGGTCAAGTCGTAGCAAAGATGTTATGCCCACCAAGAACAAACCTACTAACTCCGTGAAGAGGATGTCCATTATAGAGGATGGGGAAATTGCTGAGGTTCTGTATCTTATCCCCAAGCAGACCATGCTCAGACAGATGCCCTACCTCAATCCAGATGATTACTACCTGTGTGAAGAGTTGACCAGCATCCCCACTGGACTGGGTAAGTTGGTGGGCAGTTAACATGAAAAGGAGAGAGAAAATCCATAATTACAATACTTATCCACTGTAAAGTTCTACAGAATATGTTGGCGCATAACAAATAAAGGATAATAATAATAATATTATAAGCTCTTAATAGAAAAATATTATTTAGTTCATGTGTTCACTTCCCATTTGAATCCAACATATTCCTTTAGATTGTAAGTTTGCGAGTTGTGTCAGCGCTTTGTACGTTTGATTTTAAGCTCAAATACAGGGCCCTCCATTCTTTTGCAATATGTTAAAATTGTTTTTTGGCTTGTACTTAATCCCTGTATAGCGCTACAGAATGTATTTGTGCGTTACAAATGATGGATAATAATAATAATATGTATATACAATAGATATTTTGGTGTAGTCACATGTTTTTTATGCCCTATTTTGTTAATTTACAGTCTAAAGGAAGAAGTTCAAGTGACTTACATCTATTACACCGTACATTACTTGTCATATCCATACGTTGTGAGGGAATATTGATGGAGTAAAGCCCACAATTGCACAAGGCAAAGTATTCATGCATTGCAAAGAAAAGGCAGACGTCTAGTGATACTTTATAGAATAAACCTAAATTAAGAAGCCACTTGGGCAAAAAAGACAACAAAGTGCCCTGGATGGAAGAAATCCCACAGTAGGAAGTAGTCAGAAAAGCATAATGTAATTAAAAAGATGGCTGATACCTCAAAACTATGTGGCTTTATTCTGAAGCTGACCTAGCTTGGCACCTAAACTTGTGCACCCTCCTAGTATGGGCAAAATCTATCATGATTTGATCCAACCTCCATAGGTATTTACTGTTGTAGGCTTCATTTCAGGCCGAATATGTGCACAACCTGAGCTCCGCTTTAATATAATATACAACAACCATTTATTATTATTAGTATATTGTATTAACATTTGTGGTCAATGTCCCTTTAAGTTTCCATTAGAATTTAGATTTTGTTCTTGTATTATAAAAGTATTTTCTACAATATCAGTTATAAGATGCCAGTCTAATCACCACCTTATTGGAGCTCTCATTGAATGGACCAGACACCATTAAAACTACACACTGTATCTGTATCATTGTGACTTTTTATTAGGCAACGAGTGGGTTAAAGGCAATACAATTGTTATAGGTGATGGGGTGTCCACAACAAGAAGAGTTTCTGCTCCAAAGAATGCTCTGAATAGAGAGCTGCTATGGAGGGGCATTCTGGGGATTTAGTATAGTGTTCTTGGGTGGGGTGGGGGATGTTTAATTCATTTCATGAAACTAGTTTTGGAGACCTGGGATTCCCTCAACGTTGTTGGAGCCAAAACATGTTTCCATATTGCAAGGCCTGTGAAGGGCTGCAATAGCAATTGTTCTCATAGGAAATAGAGCAAATCAAACCCACCAGTCCCTGTGATAGTTTTGTAAATATCCTCAGACTTCATGCTAGGCTTAGACATGTGGCTGTTATCTTTCTTCAAATATTACCACTTGCAACCCCATTAGCCAGCGGCCTTTTTAGATTTTATGATGTCCTAGGCCCCCACTCCCATGTGCATCCCCCACTCCCATGTTACTGCTCTTCTATCTTCTTGCTAGGTTTCAAATCATAGGCATGTATATATATATATATATATATATATATATATATATATATATATATATATATATACTATAAGTATTATTATATTATAATAATAATAAACTCAACTAAAAGCATACATTGTAAAAGATGGCTGTGTTGGGTTGTGGGTAACTTTCTGCACAGCAGCAGTGAGCAGCATTGTCCTGGTGGGATGACGCACTGCCCAGGAATAGATAGAGTTGGCGGAACTATCTTTAGATCATTGAAGAATTAGTAGAGGTAACACAGGTCAGGGTCAGAAGGGTCACGTCTTGATTAGATAAGATAGGCAGCTAAAATAGCAGGAGGCGTGAGAAAGAGCAGAACAAATTAAGGAGAAGTGATGTATCATATTTATACAGTACTGCTTAGAAGGACTAGAATCATTAGTATCAATGATGGTTAAAAATGGCTATAATTTATTACATGCTATATGCAGAACAGGTCAGCTCATTACTGTCTCAAACTGTTTGTTTAATGTCTAGTGAGTTGGGAAGCAGCTTGGGAAATTGAGACTACTTCAGATTAACTTAAAGTGGGCAAAATAGTGATGAATGTAGCAAAAAATAGTATGTTTATGGGCACATTTTGCTGAAAAATAGTTAATACATGTATTTCCTGCTCAGAATCTTAAGAAATGCAGTGTTTGCAATGCCCTATGGGAAAGGGCACATGCAAATTAGCCCAAATAAATTTTCACTCTTTTATCAATACCATTTTAAACATGGCCAATTTACAGCACATGACTGTCCTTATAAGACAGCACATCATAGGATGGATTTACATGAGAACCGAAACCTACCCACAGACAATCACAGTTTCGAACCTTTTGGATCTCATCAGTGTGGGGCTGGTTCCTAACTCCTGCTGTGGATTTTAACAGTGGTATTTTCAACCACAGATTAATCTAATCTATAACGCTATGTAATTCTTATTTTTATCAATTCTAGTTCTTTATTAGTGAATATTGTAGTGGTTCCTCAGGCTGGTTCCAGATTTGTGTCTAGTTCCTCAGCCAATGTCTGATTTGTGTCTGATTGTTCAATGTATTTTTTTCAGATATGTTTCTGGTTCCTCAGATGTATCCGTACTTGTTTTAACAATTAGTTATTCCAGTTTGTTTGCATGAGATTTTTGCCACTTTGAACTTCCCCTCAATTTGCTGATTTTGGCTTTTGCAACATTGTAGCACCGAGTAACATAACTGAGTTAAAGGGACATGAAATTAAATTTTTTTGTCTCATGTATTTAAAATAGCAATTTTTAAACATTATAAGCAGAGAGTATGCCTGATGCTAGATCTTATTGGCAGACACGTATTACTCATAAAGCTATATTGCTGCCTATTGGCTGAGAGGGGCAAGACCTAAATACAGTTCTACATTGAAATCAGTATATTCTGCTCCATGAGTTTCATTCTCAAAAAAGAAAAACTGTTCAACGTTATGAAACACCATCTTTCAGGTGCAACAAAGAAAAGCATGCCCTCAATGGCCCTTTAAGAGCTTGTTTGGTATTATCTTGGGAGATGGGTATATATTTCCTTCTTTGCCCTCTTAGCAAAACCTGTGCCATCAGTGGATATGGCTATTAAACTTGTGGCATTTACTCAGTTCAATCTGTTGATGTGCCAGAAGTTTCTCTGACCATTAAGTTGATTTCTAACAGTCTATAACACATTTCAATGCAATAAAATCTAAGCCATGTTTTATTAATCATCCTCTTATATATTGTCTCAATGGCACCTGATCATGACTTAGCCCTTTTTTCCTTATAGTGGTATATCTTGAATTAAGAGCTCTGATAATGCCTTATTACTTCTGACAAATAGATGACTTGTGTTTGTCTGGAGTTCGGTCTCTTCCGCTCTAGAGTGATCTGCAGAGCAGAAAGTAATATTCCTATTAACTGACACAGATCAATGATTTATTAATATCTGCATCACTGACTCGAAACTCCACTGAACTCATCTTGTGTCTGGGATCCGGTCCCATGAGCTATAAAGTCTATACTGGCCATATATCCTCCGGAGCGCAGTGATCCCAAACCTCTTGGGTGGGAGGAACAAAAATGAAATATATTAATCTGTAAAAATGACAATTCTGTTTATTACTTTAATAATAAAGATTGAATAAATCATAAGTCCATTGAATGCCCATTTAAAGTAAATATTTATAATTTCTATTTGGAATAAAATGTTCTTGCGCACAGTAACACAGCTATCCCCATAATTTAGTAATGAGCTTTGTTTTTTAATATGATATAAAAGTAAAATTAACCTACGCTACAGTAGTTCAGGATTCTGTAATTATTCTCAATGCAATAACCTGCTACATTTCATTTTAATTACAGACTAAGATTTTGCCAATTTTATGAAAATTGGACATTACACTGTAACATTAATAGGCAGTGTAACAAATCACTTTATTTACTTTTTCTTATATTTCCTTGGATTCGTACAGTGATTTTTAAATGCAATGAAATAGCTGATATATATATATATATATCACTGCAATACTCTTATTATTCAACTGGATTACTGGACATTCACAGCTACCTCACTCTTCATATATTTGTGTATAGGACACACAATTGCCCCCCAGATAGGAGGTCTCCACAGTGAGACATAGGACTCTTGGTGACTATATCCCGCCCCCCGCTGTTATTTTAAATATATGTTCATGTTGCAATTTGCGTTACTTAAGGTATTATAGCCATACTCATAGAGCCTCTGGGGTCATTCTTGTACTCCTGCTCAAGGAACTTTGAACATATGTTCAATCTGTATTTTTGGCAATTGGGTCATTATTGTCCTGTATTTTGACCTTTACTAGGGTCGTTTTTTGAACTCCTGAGTAATTCAATTCTGTGACCCTGCAGTTGCGGCATATTTTTTTTAATCTAATTTTTATTTTGTCATATGTCCCAACTACAAGCCTCATTCTGCACCTAGATCTCATCCCTCACCTGGTGCATTCGTTCTTGTGCATGAACTATGTTCTACTTATCCCATCAAAGCCTCCAACTACACCACCTGTAGATTGTAAGCTCCCAAGAACAGGATTCTAAACACCTTTATATCTGTGCTTTATTACCATCTGGTTTAAGCAATCACCTTACCTCATTATAGATATTGCTAAATGTTTGTGACTATATAAATGATGAATAATATTTGGTGATATGTGCATATAAGCATTTTCCATTCATTTTGCCACCAGATTAGAGCGCTACCGCAGGCGATACATTTCTTAGAATATCGGAAGGAATGCTGTTGAAAAGTGGGAAATTAGCTTGGCTTAATTAATCCTCAGGATGGCTTTATGCTTGCCCCAGGCATGCTTACATTCCTTGTAATTTGTGTGATTTCGGGCATGCACCACGTCCAGGAATGTTCATCACAAGAATACATACTGATTTGGTACAGATTTGGGACGTTGAACAATTTGAATTTGATCCTAACTCTGCTGTGACTTTCCTGTGTTCGGGGCGGTGTCAGCGGAGGCCATGCTGAAATCTGACAAATATAGCGCCTGACGTCCTTCGCCTGCCTCCGGTCTCCTCTACATCACTGTAATTCTGATAAAGAAGGGATGAGTTGTGCGCAGTACAGAACATGAAAATATACATTTCTGTCACAGTGACATTTACATAATTCTGGGTATTCAAGTTATTTTAGGTTTGGTGTTGTATAATAATGAGTCGTGTGGGTGCAGCGTCGGTGGTGGGTGCAGCGTCGGTGGCGTTTTCCCGTATCATTGTGCCTTTGCCTGCTGTCCTCACCCGCCATGGCATTTCCCTGTGTGATTTCCCCCTACAGATTGCTACATGTAGTATTTATGAATGAAGGTCAGGCCGGCCTCCTGTGAATGGAGGCTCCAGTAACTTGCAGCTGTGCTATGTGCTACTAACCTCTCTATTATTAGCCCGAATCACGCCGGCGGAGGCACCGCACAACTGCTGCCTCCCGGAGAGCTAACAATAGCCAGACTTGGGGAGTGTTCAGTGCTATACACTCACCAGACTCTGTGTATCTGTCTTGTATAGCAGGAGAGGGATTACCTGGCTCTCTCAATGTAGGGTGGGCTACCCCTTATAGTGCTGATTTGCTATAGTCCTGTTTTTCCTGTAATTCCTGATTAACACTACACCCCACTATAGCGCTATTTTTGCATGCTGAGCCCCTCTTAACGCTCTGATTCGCTTCCCCTTTCGCTTAACACTCCTGTTGCCCGGAACCTATGTATAATTATTTCCTCTTTTATGCTCTTTTTTCTAGAGAAAATAAGTTTAATTTGGTTAGTTTTTCTTCATAACTTAGCCCCTCCATTCCCCTTAATAGTTTTGTAGCCCTTCTTTGTACCCTTTCCAGCTCTAAAATGTCCTTTTTATGTAGTGGTGCCCAAAATTGTACTCCATATTCCAAATGAGGGCATACTAGAGATTTGTATAGTGGCAGAATTATATCTGCTTCCCTTGTGTCTATACTCCTCTGCACGTTAAATAAAAACATTAAAGTACTACTTAATTCAGTACAATTTGGAGCACACCACTGTAAAGATCTCCTAAAACATGCTGAAATCGTTTTTGAATTTATGAAATACATGCATTTTTTCACTAAGGATTCTAATAAATCAAGTCTGTATTTACATGACTCACTGACATGCCCACTGCCAGATACACGCTGCAGCTCTGTGTAGTGAGCAAAAGAAAAAACAGAGGTTAACCCTTACCACATCTATCTGTGCAGAGTATGGGATGCTGGAATCACCTAAATAGGCCTGTAAAAGGTTAATCTTCTCACTGCATTCCTGAGTTCAGGGAAAAGCTGCTATCAATCAGTCCTCCCCACGTGGCTTATCATTTGTTTTATTTATATATATATATATATTCCTTAGTACAATAAATCCATGAGAACAATAATACATATTTAAGCAGGATGATGCAAAATGGGTGAATAACTTGAGTTAAAAATCAGTCATATATAAAAGTGTACAGTGTAAAGCAGTGACTGGTAACCTATTTCCCTTAAAGGGTCTTATGGTGCTTTAACCCTTGTTAAGTTATTCAAAGCAAAATAGGCAAAATGCTGTAGAAAATGAATTAATTAATTGGTAATAGATGGATAGGTAATAAAGAAAAATATTTTGTTTAAGGAGATATAATATACTGTAAACTGTGGAAGTGGGGCATGCTCTCCCACTTCACAGAACAGCCTGGGGGCTACATGTGCATTGCTCGAGAACTGCATGTGGCCCCTGGGCCGCCTGTTACCCACAATAGGTCTAAAATGTATAAGTGAAACAAAAGGTGAAGAATGCACCCTTATTCTGAAAAAGCGTGCAAAACTGGCTAAACATTGTATTAGTTAGACATTGTTTTCTAAAGTGCACCATTTCTGAGTTAAGGATTGTTTAAACTTTATTAATATGTAAATGAATAGCTCCTACATTTTAATTAGTTGCTTTCATGTTCTAATTAGTATTACAATCTGCTTGTCTGTCTCTGTGGTGGCTAAAACAATACCCTCAATGTTATAATGGAGAGAAATCCACTCCCCACCCCTTTCAAGCACTCTGAGGCTCACATTACCATACACGAGCTGCAGAAACTATTCTGAATATCTCAGGAATGATTTACTGTAGAGAAGAATGGTTAATACAAGGCATATACAGTTGTTTTGCTCTTTAAGATGAAACCTAACTTATTGTTGGGGTTAGAGGGCCCCTTTTTATTTATTACCCTTTGTATGCAATTATACTGCAGTGGAACCTAATATTTTGGCTTCTACTGCTTAAGGAGAGAGGCGAGAGGAGACTATGAATGCAGAGGAAGCTTCTATATGCATGATAGTAATTTGAGAAGTGAGAAGGAGAAGGAAGACCTACTAAGATTTGAAGTTTCCAAAAGTTCCCCAGCACTTAATTCTTTAGTATATGTGGCCCTGCCTCTCTCTCTCTCTGTGTATTCTGATTAGATATTAAAGGAATATGGAAGATGTCTGGATTTTCTATGTAAATAATATCCCTGTGTATCTATTTACTTTTATGCACTTTATTTTATTAGAGGTGCTTATAAGCTCTGTTTTTTTTACTGCCTATAATCAAACAAATAGTCCCTGTATGGGTCTGCTCTCTGCAGCATATGCAGACACAGACTGTGAAGGCAGTGTGGTGTCCTAGCCTATCAGGGAACATGTCTCAGCAGCATGTTGCAGAATGTTGCTTAGAGATGGTCACTGATTGGTTGGTATGAGACACTGCACACCAAGTACAGTCTGTGTCTTTGTGAGCTGCAGAGGGCAGACCCAAGCACTTATAAGCCCTTCTTAATAACATTAAAAAAAAAATATATATATATATATATATATATTTATATTTAGTTATACCCTGCATATCTGTACCCCATTGAGCACTGATTCGCTACAGCGCTCTTTTTCCTGTAGTTCACCGCTTGACGCTAAACCCGCTATAGTGCAGTTTTTGAGTGCCAATCCCAGTTTAATTCTTTAAATCCTCACCCAGACACTATAGCGATAAAATGCCCCATTTAGCTCTTTTATTTCACAGAAACATGCAGGAACTAATTCAGAGCCCTAAATGGGGTATGCTTGTATAATATATATATATATATAAATGTATCAGGCATTTCAAAACTAAATAGCAGCACCATAAAAAGCAATCTGATGTGTTATTTGCCTATCACAACTGTTCTCAATGTATTGCAATTAATTGTAACGTTGTGCCTGTGTGTTTGTGTTATTTCCCCGGACAGATATAACGTATTGTGCCGACACCTTCCTGCACTGATCGCACTTCATACAAGCATATGGAAGGCGTAGTTTTGTTTAAACACTGTGATGTCACAACATTGAAGCGTGGACTAAAAATGTGGTATAAGAACAGAGGCGTGTTTAGGTTTATGCTGCAAAGGTGTGTCTACGCCTAGTATTCTGCTGTATTAATGAGTGCACTGGCAGGAAGCTGATCATCAGAAACCAAAATAGTAGATTCCACTGCAGCAAAATTGCTTATAAAAGTAATAAATTAGAGGATGTTATATTTTTTTAATGTTTCGAAACAAAAAAGTGTCAGCTGTACACGTCGTTGCATATGCACGCACAATACCCTAGCACTGCATTGGCAAATTGAGGCAGCCTGGTGCCCCATTAAAATGTGCTGCCTAGGCCTGGGATTCAGTCTAGGCAGAAACAGCCCACATATTGTAAGAGTAATGAAATAGCAAATTATCTGAATAAAAATAAATAAATATATATATATTAATATGATGAGATATATTAAAATCATACCATGAAATCTCTAACCCGGCTCTGCATATTTAACTAAGTACCAATATCTGATGAAGTCATTGATCAAACTGGTATGATGAAAATGTCCTTGTACACAGAGATTATTTTGTTGCTCTGTTAGTGTCAGTAAGGCTAGGAAAATACACTGGAGCAGTGCACTGGCCAATGGCTACCCACAGTAAAGAATAATTGCATACAACAGCTAACAAATTAAACTCTGTATGTATTTCCTTTTGCTTTGTGACAATTGCTCTACATTATAAAGTGAAGGTTTTCAAAAAAGAATACTGTACATACTGGGCTAAGTGAGGACAGGACTAGATACTGATGGTTAGAGTTTATAAGTGCAACATGATGTGTTAATTGTGAATGGAATTAAATAGGTTTGGGGGGCCTGGGAAGCCTCTTAAAGCTGCATGCATTCTCCAGATAAGCATGCCCACCTATTGCTTACAGCAGTGGTTCTGAACATTTCTGATAGTTGCCAACTGTCTGTTTGGACCACTAAATGATTTTCTGTCTTTATAACTATTATAATATGTTATTCTAATGTGGAGTATGGACAATCAATAACATGTTCATGCAGTTAGTTACGCATTTGTATTACGTTTTATTATTTATGTTTCAATAGCAGAAGTGGGCCAGATTAGACACAAATATAAGGTTTCTGAATATTACGGGGTATATAATGTACCCATGTATTTATTATATTTTATGTACTTTATTTTATTAAGATGTGCTTATAAGCTCTGTTTTAGTGGGTTAAAAAAAAATGCAAACAGTCTCTGTATGGGTCTGCCCTCTGCAGACTCTGTAGAGCTGGATTGGCAGTGTAGTGTCCTGGCCTATCAGGGACCACTTCTCAGCAGCATGTTGCTGAACCATGGTCACTGATTGGTTAGTATGAGACTCAGCATATCCAGCCCTACAAAGCCTGAAGTGGGCGGAACCGTGTAGGGAATATTAGTATTATTATGTAAAAACAGGCCTTATAAGCATTTCTCAATAAAATAAAGTACATAAAAGTAAATAGATACACAGGGATATTATATACCTAGCAAAATGCAGAAACCTTCCATATCCCTTTAATGAGGGTTGCGGACCACTGGCAGCCCAGGGACCACCGTTTGGGAAGCTATGTAACCCCACATAAGTGACTATACATAACACAATGGTAAAGGGTGTGCTTTATTTCTATAGAATGACACCTCACTCCGAGAGCTTCCAATCTATGACAAATGCTGTAATAACACATGTCCCTCTTGGAGTTTGCCCCTTGTTAGATCTCGCAGCACAGAGAGGAATGCAGCCTGTAAGGTGGTGCCTTATGACAGCAGATAACTGGAATCCTCCATGTGTTCCTGCAGCTGCTGCCTCACATAGAGCAGAGTCCAGTGCAAGAGAGAGAGCTCAATCCTACAGCACCAGGCAGAATCCATATAGACCCGCCATAACCCAGTACCAGAGCTGATTCGCTGCCCTCCTTCTCTTTATTGCTGGATTATTATATCCTGGGTGTGAGCTGAGCTGGGCAGGCTTTGTACAGCAGTGCTGGGGACTAACACTTGTCATGGTGAAGGAGGAAACAGGTAATTATAAGGATGGAGACATGACACTCAGATTAGGCTCACACAGGGCTGTCTGGAAGATGCATTGCTGATCCAATGTCTTATTTATTTATTTAAACCTATATTTTATTTATCTATCTATCTATCTATCTATCTATCTATCTATCATATATCTATCTATCTATATCTATCTATCTATCTATCTATCTATCTATCTATCTATCTATCTATCATATATCTATCTATCTCTCTGTCAATCTATCTATCTATCTATCTATCTATCTATCTATCTATCTATCATATATCTATCTATCTATCTATCTATCTATCTATTTTTTCTCTCTCTCTCTCTCTCTCTCTCTCTCTCTCTCTCTATCTGTCTATCGCTATATATATCTACAACATCATTTATCTTATGGTGAAATGTGTATGTATATATATATATATATACATATATATATATATATATACTTATATATACATATATATATACTTATATATATACATATATATATATATATATGTGTGTGTGTGTAGGTATATATATATATATATATATATGTGAGTTTATAAAAATATACATACTTATAAATATGTAAATATGTATATATATATATATATATGTATATATATATATATATATATATACATATGTGTGTATATATATATATATATATATATTACTGCATATCTATATATTTGTATATGTATCACCCTTTCGCCCACCATAATCTAAACATTGCTGTAAATAGGTAGATATTAGATAATATATATATATATATATATATATATATATATATATACAGATCGTAAACAAATAATAATATATAAACAAAAAGAGCAGAAAATAGTTAAATAGTACATGAAATATTTGTATCATGATCCTTAATATAGAGTATTATTATCCTTTATATAACCGTTGTAACATGATACTACATGATACTACATGATACTAAAGTTCAATATCTTTATTCCTTTTAATATTTTTAATCCTTACAGAAGCAGATAGGTCCCTCTGCCAGTGAAAGGGTTAAACAATTTCGATAACACTTCACATTTAGTAGATATGTGCAAACATGGTAATGCTGAATATTATATTATATTATTATTTCCATTCACAGATATACTATAGAATAGATTGCAAGCTCTTTGAAACAGGGATCATACTTTTTTATTCTGTATTGTTATTAGGATTAGTTATGTCATTACCGTGCTGGGAATGTGGATATTGTATCTATAAAGGAATAATAATTGGGACATTTTTGTGAGAAAACCCATATTTACATGTATCTGCTAGTGGTTTATTGTATACAAGGGTATGAATATAAGTACTGATTATAGAGTAGCCATTATTTTATTGGCCTTTTGAAAGCATTTGTGTTAGAATGATTAATATGTGATTATTTTGTACCCCTCGTGCTGCCAGCCTGATCTAACAATATTTCTATTTATGACCAAACAATCAGGTGAATCGTAGTGTATTTTAATATTAATATGACTAAATATGGTATATTTTTAGTTTTTTTTAGGTATGAGATCAACCCTTTGTGCACAGTGGGCTATATTTACTATATTTACTACTATATTTAAGGTGGGAGGTCCAGTATAAGTATCCTCACTTATATACAGGAATATTTAAAGATCTCTCTTTCAGAAAAAGAGACATTAGGGAACAAGGTGCATGAGATAGCAGCTTTGTGATGGCAGAACATTAACAACTGGCTATTAATTGTACTAGCAGTTTTTATCTACAGTAGATCATTTCTGAAACATTTAGAATTGATTTTGCAGCTCCTGTATGCTAATTACTTAATAAGGATGGGAGAGGGGTATAACTGCCAGATAACATTGCATGTCTTTATTTTGGCTCCTGCAGGGACAGACAGGCAAACTGTAACACTAATAAGCACACTGAAATTTAATATGCATATAAATGCAACAACAACAACATGGACTTTCCCAGGATTGATTTACGTTAGAAAAAAATGGATAACATAACATATAACCAGGATTTTATGCGCTTTAAGAATAACCTAAAAGATGACTTGATTTTGGGTAGACTGAGTCCCTTTTTTGATAGCATTGGCACTGTATTCATGTAATAAACTGGATAATTACAATGTGCATGTTATCACAAGTGTTTATTGTTTTATGTAAAATTTATGCTAATTAATTTATTGAAATTAGAGGCTACATTTTTTTTACCTATTTTTATATTAGAATATCATTTATAAATAAAAAGAATAAGATTATTTAAATGAGTGTAGAATAATATATTAGTATATAATTATTATAGTATAGCATAATGCGGGCCCTATAAGGCATAGAATGACTTTGCCAGTTTTCCTTAGACTTATTTTAAGAAATTCTCACAATTAATTTAATTACCTAACAAGTATTAATGTAGATCACAGAATACTCTAATTAGCTGTGGGTTTTGCTCTCCCACCCAGGGGATATGCAGACAGACAGCAGAAACAATGCAGATCGGGCAGAAACACTTCCAGGGGTGGTTGGCGTTAGCTAGGAGCACGGGTGGCGGGTCCCAAGTGCCAGCTGCAGCCTCACTGGGTGATACATAATTACTGCTACCAATATAGCTGTGAGTAGCCCCTCCATTTATCAAAGTCATGGGGGGGGGGGGGGGGGGACACAAAACACAAAGCAAAACTCATATTTTATCATTATTTTTAATAATGTTTGTTTTTGTGCTGACTTCATAAATATGTTAATAAAAATGGCTAAGGGGCCGCCGTATGCAAAACTGGGGCCGGCGTATGCAAAACTGGGGCCAGCATATGCAAAACGGGGGCTGGCATATGCAAAACGGGGGCCGGCATATGCAAAACTGTGAACATAAGCAAATTTTCTTAATATGCATGGTTTATTTTTTTTACACCAAATATGTTTCAGGTTTCGTCCCGTGGACTTTAGGGGATCCCTGTGGTTAGGATAACTTGACAATAAGCTAAAACATAATGGTCACATATTTATCTTTTGCATGCAATTATACTTTACACAGCTGTCTGCAACTTTCTCAGGAGGGCGTGTCTTTGTAAACTAATGAGCTTTCTGTTAGTCTTTTTGTAAGCACTGGTAGTTTTAGATGCCACATTACCACTATACAGATTGAAGATTTTTCCCACCTCAGGAAGCTGATATGCAATTATTTTTTACTGTACTTTTTGGAATATAGAATACTAGTAGGATACTAATACGATAAATATTTATTGGATACTCATAGGATGCATATTTAAAGAATACCAATGTGATACATATTTATCGGATAGTAATATAAGGGGAATGGGTTCCCTGGTGGTCCAGTGGTTAGGATTCATAGATTTATTTATTGGGTTTTGTTACAGAAGTCTGATTATGAATGAAGAATAATAATAACAGCGTGATCTAACCTTGGGGACCTTTGGAGGGGGTCCTCTTGACTCTGAAGTGTCCCAATCTGCCCCCCTCTTGGTGTATGCCCCGCCAGTGTAACAGTAACATGCCCTGTCAGTTTCCCCGGCATGCTTTGAGCGCCAGTGCAGGTTTATGACATCATACACATGACGTCATGCCTGTTGGTCACCCAGTGATTGCTCAGCACATTGACACCCTGTATACACTGCAGCACATGAAGCTATGTAGATACAACAGTATATCTAATCCCATGTACTATATAATATGCCTCCGAAAGCAGGGAGTAAATGGCTTGTCCATATTTATACCACCGCAGAATTAAATACTATATAAATGTCTGAGTCACATCTATTTGGGATGAAGATTGGTTTGATGGGTCAATGATTTACTTGGAATGAAATCTAC
Organism: Discoglossus pictus; assembly: GCA_027410445.1. Classification (NCBI taxonomy): domain Eukaryota; kingdom Metazoa; phylum Chordata; class Amphibia; order Anura; family Alytidae; genus Discoglossus; species Discoglossus pictus. The sequence goes on from CM050171.1 coordinate 111,074,224, forward strand.
TGTATTTTTATGAAATATAGAATACTGATTACTTTTATAGGGGGAAATATAAGGGGAAAACAAACAAAAACATTATGTGGAAATTATTTTTTTTAAGTATTTTTTGGAATAGGATACATATTTATAGTTTACTAATACATATTTACAGGATATTAATAGGATTAATATTCATAGCATACCAATAGGATCAGTGGCGGCGCTAGTCAACAGAAAGCTGGGTGCAAAAAATAATTTTGGGCCCCCTCTGGTGCCAATATATATACACCCACACATTTGGGGAGCCTCCAGGAGCTTCAGGAGCTCCTGATCAGGTCAAGGCCAATCCTGATTCCCCCTGCCCCTATTGATCCCCTCTCTGCCCCTTCTGATCCAGCCCCTGGTTCCCCCTGCCCCTCTTGATCATCCCTTGACCCCACTTGATCCCCCCATTCCCCCCTTGGCTTTTCACCCGCACTCCTCGTGCACCGCAGCCTTCCCTTGTGTGCGGCAGGTGAGGATGCAGTTAGGGGGAGAGAATCAAGAAAGGCAGAGAGAGGATCAGGAGCCAGGAGAAGGGCCTTGGTGCATTGCACCGGCGGTAGCTCCACCACTGAATAGTATACATATGTGTAGGATATTAATAGTGTGCATATATATAGGTTATTAATCTAAAGGGAAAACTAACAAACTTCATGTGGCCTATAGGACTCAGAATATCATTTCCATGACATGGAAATTATTATTTTTACTGTTTTTGTTTGGAATAGGATACATATTAATAGGATACAAAGGTAATGGGGAAACAAACAAGAACTTTATGTGGCTTATAAAACACAGTGTATTATGACATGGAAGGAAATTATGTTTTACTGTATTTTTTGATTATTTTCTAATAGAATACATACTCATAGGGTACTAATATGATATATAGTTATAGGATACATATTTATAGGATACTAATAGGATACATATGTATAGTATACTAATAGAATACATACTTATAGGATACATGTTTATAAGATACTAATAGGATACACATTTATAGGATACTAATAGGATAGTTACTTATAGGATACTAATAGGATACATATTTAAAAGATACTACTAGTATACATCCTTATATGATACATATTTATAAGATACTGACAGTATACATACTTCTATGATACTAATAGGGATACTAGTAAGATACATATTTATAAGATAGTAAAAGGATACACATTTATAGGATACTAATAGGATACATACTTCTACAATACTAGTAAGATACATATGTGTAAGATTCTAATAGGATACATACTTCTTGAATACTAAGAAGATACATATTTATAAGATACTAATAGGATACATACTTCTAGGATACTAATAGGATACATATTTATAAGATACTAATAGGATACATACTTCCAGAATACTAAAAGGATACATATTTATAAGATACTAATAGGATACATACTTCTAGGATACTAATAGGATACATAATTCTAGGATACATATTTATAGGATACTAATAGTATACATACTTCTAGGATACTAATAGGATAAATATTTATAGGATACTAGTAGGCTATATATGTACACTATAGCTGGATATCATCCGCTTCTTTTGGCACATGAAGCACAGAGTTTCTGTGTATTTTATATAATATTTCCCATTGTATGATGTAAATGCTGATATTTTGGGTGCTCCATTGCTGTGCCAGGCTGCCCTTTGCCTCACATGCTTCTGTATCACATCTATTTGGGCTGAAGGGCATTGTGACAGATGACTGATTTATGAATCAGTGTGTGCAAGAGATAAAATTCCAGCCGGATAATTGGCGCTGTGTAAGATGTGGGTGTGTTGTACATGTAATCTGTAACACGCAAAACCTTTGGCCTTTTTGTCATTTCACAAACTATAAAAATGAGCCAGCTGGATTTCCGCGCCAGTCTAAGGAAGTATCAAAGTGAAAAATATTCTTGGTACGCAAGAACAATATCTTATTTTTTATTTTGTTGGCTTTAAGAAAGACTGAATATCAGAGGCCTGATGTACCACAGGGGATCCACTCCATTACTATGTTTTCATGTGGGGCATAAGTATAAAGATTTGACAAGTCAAAGAGTCCTCCAGCAGTTAATATTTTAGTATATTTGGCCCAAGCAATTTATTTAATTGTTGGACGTTACTAACACGTGAGGCCTAACTTCTGCGCCTTTTTATTGGTGCAAGAAAATGTGTTTTTTTATCTATGGGGTCACTGTACTGCAAATTTTTCAGTTGTGCCTTTTGAAGATTGTTACACATATTCCAAAAGTTTTTTTAATGATGATCTATAGGAGGGGTTGGCAATTGGGCCCAGATCCATTGATTAATTTACTTTTATTAAAAAATAAAAAGGTATCCAGAAAATCTGGTACAATAAACTCTGCAAATTGATTTTTACATTTTTTTAACATCAGTGTAAACAACTTTATTTTATTGTAATTAAAAAAAGTAATTTTGAGATTAAGTGATCTTTTTTTTTGAAAGACACTAACATTTTCTGGTTTTCCCACAATGCTTATGTTCGGGCTCCAACCATTTTTTTGTTATGCCACAGCAGCCAGTTGACTTGACGTCAGCTTACTATTTACTGCACAGCTTTACTGCCACAGCCTGAAAAAGATAAGAGGAAAAAAACATAATGTAGCTTTTCTCGCAAAAAATATTTTTTTTATCACAATAAATGTAGTTGATTATACATATTTATATCATAAGAACTTTTCTATTATCGTAAACATTATGTATTATACAATGTTCTGTGGGCTACTCACTTTTTATTTAACTTTTATAATGTATATTATTGTGACGACAGCTTTAATGAGGGAGAATCTTGAAGTGAAGTGCTGTGGGTTGCCATGGCAACAGTGACAGTTGAAAAGTGAACTTTATCTTTCTTCATGAAACTAAGTACCGTTTGGCTCATTAGCTCAGAGGGATGGGAGCAGAAAATTATCCTAGCATTATGGATACCTAATACTCCTTCTCTACTTATTCCTTAAGACATGGTTGATAAGTGGGACAGGGATATTTAGTGCTTCCTCAGCAATTTCCCAGGTGTCTGTATTTCATTTTTTGCTGAAACCAAATTGTTCTTCTTTGTACGCGCTGCTGTAATTGCTGATTGCTCTGTACTTTACATTCTGTCCTACAAGGTCGGACTTGTACTCAATGCACATTTATAGCTGGATGGAATTGTACATTAACCAAGGAATGGAATTGTCTGATTAGTAAAACACGCCACGCTCAGCAGCTCTATGTATTTTCCATATTCATTATAGAAACTCATAATATTTTACCAAATCAGCTATGCATAATAGTTTATATATTTACCAAAAAACAATATTTTAGTATTGATTATTTTTTTTTATATATAATATTGAATAAGGCCGATAATTAACTTTTCAAATATTTGATTCACTTTAAGGTTTCAGCTGCACACCACCCTAAATTACTCCAAGCCCAGACAAGCACTGACTTCTACTTTATTTTATTGTTTTATTAATTAGATCAATTTCTGAATAAGTAATCCTGTAATTATAGGATATGTAAATATCTGTGTAGAAATCTACTTACTTGAGCTTTTAAGTAAAGGCAGCACAATAATCCTATAATTAGGGGAAATATTGTAATATATATATATATATATATAAGTTAAGAAACGTATTTCCTGCTCCAGTTTCTCAGAAATACAGTTGTTACACTGCACTTTTAGTGGCTGGAGGCGGGGACATGCAAATGAGACCACAATGTATTCTCACTCTAATAATCCAATAAACCATTATATACATGGCTCCTCTTTAAAGGTGTTTAATCCAGTCTTTGCTATGATTTTTCCCCTCTCTCCCTCCCCTGTGTCTCTTTTCCCCCTTATTTCCCTCCCCTGTGTCTCTTTTCCCCCCAATCCGTCCCCTGTGTCTCTTTCCCCCTCGCTCCCTCCCTTGTGTCTTTCTCCTCCCTCGCCCTACTCTGTGCTGTACAGGTCTGAAACCATTTGCGGGCTTGGGAAATTGATCAATTTCCCCAAGCCCGAAATGGTCTTCTGATTTGCGGCCTTGAAAATAAATTACGTATTTTCGGTCACCATTATTTTTCCTGTTAAAGTCGTATCTTTTTCAAAGTCTTGCCTTTTTCAAAGTCTTGCAAGCCTTGCGATGAGCGCCTTGCATGCGCAAGCCCGTAACTTTTAACATAGCGTTACCGACAAACTCGCAATTACGACAACTATTATATGTGATCCTTCTGGATCTCTACTTTGTGGTGGTGAAGTGGCTTGTGTACCTCAATGAAGCTGTGAACTATACCATGTAGGATTACTCAAGATGGGCAGGTCATAGCAGACAAGTCAGACATATTACAGTACACTGGAGAAGGAACTGGCACCCACTCCAGTATCTTTGCTAAGATAACTGTATGGACAAGCACAACCAGAGACATAACAATATGGCACTATAAGATGAACCCCTCAGGTCATAGATGTGCCTGGCATGCTGTGATCCATAAGGTCATGGGGAGTTGGACACGACTGAACAACTAAACAACAACTATATATTTATATATATATATATATTTATTTATATACACACACACATATATATATATACGTGTGCATGTGAGTATATATAGCCAACTGACTAATTTTATCTTAAGTACTATTGAAGAGGTCATTATTAATACATAATTAATTATTACAAAGCATGTTTTCTTAGTTGCATCTTCTAAGAGAGGGTATTTGATAATGTATCACTGTGTTTCTTTTCTAATGAAGTTCTCAAAGCAGAAAATATTCAAATGTTTAACAAATCTGGGGCTTGTTCCTGTCAGCCAATAGCAGTAATACACATGTACGCGTTATACTTGTCTGCCAATACAATCTACGTACATATATATGTTCTGTGCATTCAATGGTTTTACTTAATATTATTTCATGCAAAACACAACTTTGATAATGTTTATTACATTCTCTTTTATATGCATGAAAAAAAAAAGAATTGTGTTCCATGTATCTTTCATTAAAAGGCCATTGTAAAGGTTCGGCTTTCTGAACTTTTAGTTTAAACAACTTTTCAGTTTATTGTAATAAAACATGGTTGATCATTTGTGAGCAATCTTACACTGAAAATAGCTGGTTTCCCCATTGTTTGTGCTGTGGCTTTGGTGGCACAGTGTAATTTGTTCAGTGATATTGTAGCTGCAGGGAAGTGATAGTACACTCTGCTCATTCTAAAGATGAATGGGAAGCCAGCTATTTCCAATGTAAGTTTTCTCACCAGACATCAATGTTTTAATCACAAAACTTCAACTCGTTGATCACAATAAGTTCTTTATATAGTCCTTTACCAATTGAAATTTATGAAAGCTACATACTGCCCCTCTACCCCCTCCCCCATACCAATAATTCTCTTTTATTATATGTTGGATAAAAGGGTTAAATATATTGTGGAATTTGAAAGAATTGGGCAAAGCCAGTGGGACCATGACATATAATGACTATTAATGTCTGAAGGCTGTGACGCAGCATGTCATCATCATCTTCTCTTGTGTTTTCTTACTGGCAATACCAGCCTACAGGATAGAGCCAGGATGCCCCATGGGTAAGGTTCTGTAGTACTATAGGAGTATGCAGCACGTGTAGATCTAGTATAGTTATAGTATAGTCATAGTATTGCTGTAGTACTAAATAGCTCATATTGTAGAATTTCATCAACTCCTTAAGGGGACATAGACGGTTCCAAATTTGTTTATATTATATTAATCTATTAAGTATTTATTTGTATTTATAAACATAATTTTGTTAGCAAGTGCTTAAAAACTGTTTTCTCTCACTGTTTTCTCTCACTGAAACCTTCCAAATAGTCCCTGCAAAGGTCTGCTCCTTATAGCTCATACATACAATGTGTCCATAGTACCAGATGTACTATCCAATCACAAACTCTCTCTCGGCAGTATTTTAACAACATGCTGTTGACAAACACTTTGGGCCTCATTCAATTGCGATTTGGCCAATTGAATAGGGCTCTAAATAAGCACATTGCATATATTTTTTAAAGAAGTTTTTAGATATTTAAATTATTTAAAAAAAATATGCCATGTGCTTATTTAGAGCCCTATTCAATTGGCCAAATCGCAATTGAATGAGGCCCTTTGTGATTTGCAAGTGTATCTAGTGCCATAGACACACTGTATTCATGAGCTACAGAGGGCGGAGCTTTGTTGAGACTCTTTGGAAGGTTCCAATGAGTAAAAAAAAGCTTTTAAGCACTTGTTAATAAAATTATGTTTAGATGCGAACAAACAGATTTATTAAGTTTATTTTATTATTAAATACAGTGAGCCTTCCCTATCCTTTTAAACTTGTTGGTTATGAATGACGTTAACCCTCCTTGCTGTGTTTCCCTAATGATAGACCAAATTCTCTAAATATGTTTTATTTCAAATCTAAAAGTAAAACAAATACCAAATCAATTGTATTTTATTTAAAAAATAATTTTCTAAGAGTGACTGTGTAATGGAACCCATCACTGTTTTACCCTGTTTTATGGTTATTTAATTATTATGGTTAAAATATGATCCTACTATTATACTGTATGTATGTTGGTTTATGCTCTGCAGAATATTAGCCCAGACTATTGCAGACCTTGGCATAATAGATAATCCTATTACAGACACTCCTCATAAGATAAGGAAGTCTATTGTATAAAGTGTTTTCATTCTCAGACATAAGAACAAAGAAGGATGATCTAAACAATGTCTGATTGTATCAAAGTAGCCAGGTAGCCTCAGGGAGGTGTGACCCACCTATTGTCCCTCTATGTGTATTGTGTGGCCAACTATGGGGGATGTGTATTGCCTGTGGGAAGAGATGTGTATATATATTTCTGCATATAACAAAATAAAGTCAGTATTCTTTTGACTCCCAATTGAGTGTCGTCCAATATGGGAGGTTGGGGATGGTGAGACTGTAGTGCTTCTTGGATATTTTACTGTATACCAGCGGAGATAGTATTCTCAATTGACTCCCAAATAGTGTGTCGTCCAATATGGGAGGTTGGGGATGGTGAGACTGTAGTGCTTCTTGGATATTTTACTGTATACCAGCGGAGATATTGGATTCGTGTTCCAACTCCGTTACAGACTGTACATTGAAGTTTGTCATATTTGTCTGTCAATCAGTCTTTCTAACCATCTCTTAGCCTTTGCTTTTATTATTGTGCTAGGCCAGGGGTAGGCAAGTTCAGTCCTGGGGAGCCACACACAGGCCTGGAGTTGTGGATTTGCTTTCTGTGCGCAGGGTAGTCAATCAGGATGACTGAAGAAGCGATAGTCTCGAATGTACGCCTAAAATCTTACCAATAGTCCTTGTATGGGTCTACCCTCTGCAGCTCATAAAGACACAGACTGCATTACTGGCTATTCAGTGTCTTCTCCAGTCAGTGACAATATCTCAGCAGCATGTCACAGAGTCTCTGATTGGTTAGTATGAGACACTGCACAGTCAGTACGACAAAGTCTGTGTCTTCATGAGCTGCAGAGAGCAGGTAATATTTGTATCATGTCATTCAGTAATAATAGAGCTTATAAGCACTTCTTAATAGAATAAAGTACATAAAAGTAAATAGATACCCAGGAGAATTATAAAGCTAGTAGCAGGAATCTTCCATATCCCTTTAAGCAAGCAGGTGTTTTATTTAACCTGTTCATGTCTTGTTATTTTACTGCATTCCACAGTAAATAAACAGAGGATTTTTTGTCATGATTTAGCTTATTTCTCAAAGACAACTCTAATGAGTTCCTGGATCCTTCAGGTAGTGCCGCCCGGGGGGACTTGTATTTCACACAATGTTTAGTTACAAAGCAAAGCTGTGATACAGATTGGATTTCGCAGACTAATGTGCCAGCCAAGAAAATAGAGCGTGGAACACGGGCACAACATGGGCATAACACCGGCACAACACAAGGACAACACAAGCACCACATGGGCACAACATAAGGACAACACAGGCACAACACGGCCACAACACAAGGACAGCTTGAGCACAACACAAGGACAACATGGGCACAACACAGGGACAACATGGGCACAACACAGGGACAACACGGGCCCCACATGGGCACAGCACCGGCACAACACAGGGCCAACAAAGGCATCACATGGGCACAACACAGGCACAACAAAGTCACAACACGAGGACAACAGAGGCACAACACGTGGACAACACGAGCACAACATGGGCACAACACAGCCACAACACAAGGACAACTCGGGCACAACACAAGGACAACATGGGCACAACACGGGGACAGCACGGGCACCTCATGGGCACAACACAGGGACAACAAAGGCATCACATGGGCACAACAAAGGCACAACAAGAGGACAACACGAGCACAGCATGGTCACAACACCGACACAACACAGGGACAACACAAGCACCACATGGGCACAACAGGGGCAGAGCACGAGGACAACTCTGGCACATCATGAGGACAACATGGGCACAACACGAGGACAACATGGGCACAACACGGGGACAACATGGACACCACATGGGCACAACATGAGGACAACAGAGGGACAACATGGGCACAACACGGGCACAGCACGAGGACAAAATGGGCACAACACGGGGACAACACGGGGACAACACAGGCACCAAATGGGCACAACACAGGGACAACACAGGGACCAAAGGCACAACACGAGGACAACACAGGCACAACATGGGGACAACACGGGCACCACATGGGCACAACACAGGGACAACATGGGCACAACACGGGCACAACACAGGAACAACACAGGCACAACACAAGGACAACATGGGCACAACACAGGGACAACACAGGCACCACATGGGCTCAACACGGACACAACATGGGAACAACATGGGGACAACACGGAGACAAAACGGGGTCAACACGGGCACAACACGGGCACAACACAGGGACAACACCGGCACAACACAAGGACAACATGGGCACAACACAGGGACAACATGGGCACAACACGGGCACAACACAGGAACAACACAGGCACAACACCGGCACAACACAAGGACAACATGGGCACAACACAGGGACAACACAGGCACCACATGGGCTCAACACGGACACAACATGGGAACAACACGGAGACAAAACGGGGTCAACACGGGCACAACACGGGCACAACACAGGGACAACACAGGGACAACACAAGCACCACATGGGCACAACAGGGGCAGAGCACGAGGACAACTCTGGCACATCATGAGGACAACATGGGCACAACACGAGGACAACATGGGCACAACACGGGGACAACATGGACACCACATGGGCACAACATGAGGACAACAGAGGGACAACATGGGCACAACACGGGCACAGCACGAGGACAAAATGGGCACAACACGGGGACAACACGGGGACAACACAGGCACCAAATGGGCACAACACAGGGACAACACAGGGACCAAAGGCACAACACGAGGACAACACAGGCACAACATGGGGACAACACGGGCACCACATGGGCACAACACAGGGACAACATGGGCACAACACGGGCACAACACAGGAACAACACAGGCACAACACAAGGACAACATGGGCACAACACAGGGACAACACAGGCACCACATGGGCTCAACACGGACACAACATGGGAACAACATGGGGACAACACGGAGACAAAACGGGGTCAACACGGGCACAACACGGGCACAACACAGGGACAACACCGGCACAACACAAGGACAACATGGGCACAACACAGGGACAACATGGGCACAACACGGGCACAACACAGGAACAACACAGGCACAACACCGGCACAACACAAGGACAACATGGGCACAACACAGGGACAACACAGGCACCACATGGGCTCAACACGGACACAACATGGGAACAACACGGAGACAAAACGGGGTCAACACGGGCACAACACGGGCACAACACGGGCACAACACAGGGACAACACAGGGACAACACCGGCACAACACAAGGACAACATGGGCACAACACAGGGACAACATGGGCACAACACGGGCACAACACAGGAACAACACAGGCACAACACCGGCACAACACAAGGACAACATGGGCACAACACAGGGACAACACAGGCACCACATGGGCTCAACACGGACACAACATGGGAACAACACGGAGACAAAACGGGGTCAACACGGGCACAACACGGGCACAACACAGGCACAACACGGGCACAACACAGGCACAACGCGGGGACAGCACGCAGCAGTTGGAGTGTGGGAGTTACAGAAACAAATATGTATTTACTGGAAATTTAAACATAGATTAATTGAACTATAATACATTTATATGAGGGAGTGTTCTGCAAAGGGGAGAGTTCTGTCTGACTGGTCACCACTTTATACAAAACAATTCTAACTTATTTTTAGCCGTCCAAATATGAACCCTAACGCCCTGTTTATTTACTGTACCCTGTATGGTGGAGGCTTCTAATACACTTGTGCCCATATATGCTAAATGATGATGAGGGTAATACGCCTCCCACAAATAGCAGGATTTAGGTACCAGCCCCACACTGATGAGATTCATTAGATAGAAACAGCTGTCTGTGGGTAGGCTTCCTAACTCATGCAAGTCCAACTATGCTATGCATTGAAGCTAGGTAATACAGCAGGCATATGCCTAAAATGAGCCATATATAAAGTGGCATTAGATCAAGAGTGGACCCATTTGCCTGTCCCCATACAGTTTCCCAGAGTGCAGTGCAATAACTACAATTCTTGGAATTCTGAGCAGAAAATAACTGTTTTAACTTATTTTAGACGTCCAAATGTGAACCCAAATGTACTATTTATTTAATGTATTTTGTACGAGGGAGGACTTCTAACACCCTTTTGCTTATATATATATATAGACAGGTATATTGTATACCTAGTAAAACAAACCAGGAACCTTCCATGTCCCTATAACCAAGCAGGTGTTTTGTTTCGCTTTTTCATGCCTTGTTATTTTAGTACATTCTACCTATTCTACATTAAATAAATAGGGAAACTTTTGCCATGATTTAAACTGGGTGAGTCTAATGAGTTTCCTGGATCCTTCAGGAGGTCCAGCTGGGGGTGGGGTGGAAGCTTGTATTTCCCAGAATGCATTTTTATTATTTAATACAATACCACTTTATAAATGGGGTTTATGTGAGGTCTCTTCTCCAGGCAGACAGTAGGCGTTAACTTTCCTGCGCAGGTGATTAGATGCACCTGATCAGACCTGATTTAAGACTGCTGATGGACTGAGTGTTTGCAAACTGGAGGAAGACGAGAGAGAGAGAGCAACTTGTATCTTATGATTATTTGGAGCAAAGTAGAGACCTGGAGATCTGAGGAAAGAGACAGTCCAGAGATTAACCATCTAGTGTACTGCTTGTTTAGCTGGATGAGAGCTGGTGAGTGAGGGAACTGTTGTCAGTATATGTAGCGCTACTGTGAAAGCTTTGAATCGGGTTATTTTTTTCTATCAATGGCTAAAATGTTAGTAAAAGTTAAAAAATATGACGGGCTCTTGGATACTGTTCCTCCATCAATGAGCTGGAAACACAGGCACAAACCCAGACGAGACTGGTAACTTGTAACTTGGTAAATATATATATATATATACACACACGCACACACACATTGAGCTACAGATAGACTGCATATATAAATAATTATTTACATCAGAATATCATGATTAGTAGAATGTAGCTAGTTTTGGGGATGCAGTGGCCCTTTAAGGCCTGTGTCTTGTAACCTTGTGTGCCAGAGCCCGATCTGCTGGAAAGTGTTGAGTTGTGAGGTTTCCATTCACAGGAGAGCTTAGCGCCGTCAGCATCATCTGCTATCCCAGCTATCCATTGCTTTGTGTAAGCAAGATCAGCGAGAGATAGCTGCGCCGGAGACAGCCACGCTAAGCATGTCTCTAATGGCGTGAGTCGGGCATGCCGAGGAGCACAGCTGCTATGAGGAGTTCAGAGAGGCGCACAGAGCCGGGAAGGGGCTTCTTATCTTGCAGTAAATAAAACTCTATCACAACTGTCCTCTCTGTCCAGTCGCCGGCAGCATCTGCTCAAGTTATGTCTAAAATCCTGTAACAAATGCTAAGAATTTATACTGATGTCTCCATCATATGGTCAGCACTGCCGGAAATTGCCCAAACAGTCCTTTTAAACACAAGATGTAAATTTAACTAGCGACTTGCCCATCAAAAATGACAGGGCAATACAATTTGAAGCCATGGCAATGCTGTTTGCCACACAATGTGAGGCTTTGGCTCCTCTGAGGACCTTCGGCGCTCATTGCGAGCCTCTCCCCTCGTGTACTTAAATTTTCCTGCTTTGCTACGATCACCTTCGTTGCTCATCGCGAAGCCAGATATATAAGTACAGTGTAAAATCATAAATGTATCTAGTACAGTGAATTAATATGAATGAATAAATTAATATACTATACCTATAGTCTGTTGTACGCACCTCACAAGCGTTTTCCATCCTTCCTAATAGTGTATTTTCATATCTCGTACTTCCCTGTCAAAGTCCTGGCTGTCCAACGACCCCCCCCCCCCCCCCCCCCCGTGCTGTGTGTGTGGGATTTATTTATTATTTTTATTGTGTTTTTTGTGTTTTGGGATTTGCGCGCTTTTTGCGAGCTTGCATTTTGTTGGCTAAGGGATCGCGAGGTAGATTTATTTTTGTAAGTCCCGTGTTATCTAACTGCTTGGAGTCTAAGTCCCGCATTTTTCAAAGCCTCAACTGCTCGCTTTGCGAGGCTCGCAGGGCAATGAGTGCCTTTGGCGCTCATCGCATAAGTGCTCCAAGCTCGGAAGGCTTCCTTGCGTTAACGGCTCGCCTCGCTTCGTGAGGCTCGCAAACGTGACGACGAATCACAGTTTGACTATTAGAATATGTTACATAGTTACTTAGTAATTAAGGTTGAAAAAAGTCCACCAAGTTCAACCTTTTAAGATCTCCTCTGATCTGCAATATGCAGATTAGTTATTAATTAATTAGTTGTTAATTAATTATTAATCAACTATTTTTTTTTAAATTATTAATTAATTCAGAGGAAGGCAAACAGAAAAAAAAACAAGTGAGACTTAGCCAATCGTCTCAAAGGGAAAAAAAAATAATTCCTTCCTGACCCCAGATACTGGCGATCGGATTTCTCCCTGGATCAATACTCTCTCTAATTATCCAGGATATCCCTGAATTCCTGTTTTAATTAGAAATAAATCCAGTCCCCTTTAAAAGTTATCTATTGAATCCGCTGTCACCACCTCCTCTGGTAGAGAATTCCACAGATTAACCACCCTTACTGTGAAGAACCCTTTTCTTTCTTTAAGGTGGAATCTTTTTACTTCTAACCTCAAGGGATGTCCTTTTGTCAGTTCAAAACGTCTTGGTACAACAAGCTCCCCTGACAAATCTTTATACTGACCCTGGATGTATTTATAAAAGGTAATCATATCTCCTTCTAGAGAAAATAAGTTTAATTTGGTTAGTCTTTCTTCATAACTTAGCCCCTCCATTCCCCTTATTAGTTTTGTTGCCCTTCTCTGTACTTTTTCCAGCTCTAAAATGTCCTTTTTATGAAGTGGTGCCCAAAACTGTCCTCCATATTCCAAATGAGGGCGTACTAGAGATTTGTATAGTGGCAGAATTATATTTGCTTCCCTTGCTTCTATACCTTTCTTAATAAATGCTAATATTTTATTTGCCTTTGCAGCTGCTGCTTGGCATTGAGCGCTGTTACCTAGGTGGTTGTCCACTAGTACACCCAAATCCCTTTCAATATCTGATACCCCTAGATTTGCTCCATTAAGATTATACATTGCATGGCTATATTTCCTTCCCAGATATGTGTGATATCACAAAAGGAGTAATAGAAAGATGTGATTTTTAGTTCTGCTTTGTAACTACGATAAGTGACCAAGATGAAGCAGTACAGTTAAAGAGCTTTCTCAAGAATACTTTAGTAGGGCCTGATAAGAAAAAACTTTTATTAAAAGTCATCCTGTACTTGTAGTATGATAGTGGGAGGTGACTATAATGTGTATTTGTGTACATTGCTAGCAGCTCATGTTGCACTACTGCCTGCCACTAATGTGTGTGCTACAGAGTGGTCTCAAAAGGTGTTCAGTTTGGTTCTTCCCCCTGGGCGGCTCTTACTCCAGACACTATACATCATACATCATTCAAAGGACAGAGAGATCTGGATTAATTGTTTAAAAGCACAATAAATGTTTAAAATTTGTTTCTTATCATGCAATATGTAACTATTTTTCGAGAGCTCTTTTTATGTCCATTGATGTGATCATTAATATATAGGAGGGAAGATTACTTGTGGAGTGCATATGGAGTGAGCATGGGAGCCTGATATGTTAATTATATGTTAGTGATATTGATAGTTGACTTTAATAAAAAGGTGTCCTTTTTATATATGACAAATCTGTAAAAAAAATGTTGTTTTCAAGGTTGTGTAAACTTACCATTTGCAGCTCTGATCAAGCACTTGCTGTTCAGTCAATCAGTTGTGTCTGACTCTCAGTGACCCTATGGACAGTACACAGGAACATCTGGTTGTGATTTTCCATAAGGATTTCATGGCAAAGATACTGGAGTGGGTGCCAGTTCCTTCTCCAGTGGACTGCAATTTGTCTGACCTCTCTGCTATGACCTGCCCATCTTGAGTGACTCTACATGGTATAGCTCACAGCTTTATTGTTGTACACGACAATGTAGCGTTCCAGAAGGGGGACCTCTCTAGGGGGGGGGGGGGGGGGGGTGAAGCACACTGTTAATCAGTGCTGTATTTATGAAACCAATGGAAATCCACCTTTAAACACCTATTTCAGTTAAAAAAATATAAAATAAAATACTATCATTTACATGTGTTATCCTGTTTAACACTGGACACATATATATATACATATATATATTTATATATATATATATATATATATATATATAAATATAATATATATATATATATATATATATATATTTATTTATATTACACTAGTGCTAGCATATTACCCTATTACCGCACTGCCAAATAATACTGCACCCCCTGTGTATAACAAATAACCTTGGCTTTCATTATTCTCTTTGATGATGACACATAACCTTATCTATGTTCCTCATCCCCCTCCTCGTGTCTTATGTTACTAACTCGTTACTACTTCCTCTGCCTGGTTAATTACTATCCAAAGTACAACTCATAACTGTCTCCCTGTACATAAGCTCTTTATCATCTTCACTCTCCTGTCAGCACCTCCGTCCCATTACTCAGATACCATCTCTAAGGCTGCCATCTCCTTCATGTCTCACACGGCCTCTTACAATATCATGTTGTCTTTATCATCCTAAAGTCACACAGCGGAGGTTCCAGATATAGTATCATTTAAATCTATAGGTAATAACAAATACTTTATCAATTTCATGCTTTTGTCTTATTCATCTTCCTATAGTAGGGTTCCCTGGTGGTCCAGTGGTTAGGATTTGGTGCTTTCACCACTGCAACCTGGGTTCAATTCCAGTCAGGGAACCAAGAGGTCACACTGCCCTGAAGCCAAGAAGGGTTGGCCTTGGTCTGTACTTGGATGGGAGACCACCTAGGAATGCCAGGAGCTGAATGCTATGGCCCACTGGAGAAGGATCTGGCAACCCACTCCAGTATCTCTGCCATGAATACCTAGTGGATCAGCATTACCATGGACATAAAGTGCCTTGTGTTTGCATTGCTCAGTTGTGTCCGACTCTCCGTGACCTCATGAACTGCAACACATCATGCTGGTTCACTTGGTATTCATGGCAGAGATACTTGAGTGGGTTGCCAGTTCCTTCTCCAGTGGGCCACAGCATTCAGCTGCTGGTATTCCTAGGTGGTCTCCCATCTAGTACTGACCAGGCACAACCTCTTGGTTCCCCAACTGGAATCAAGCCCAGGTCACAGTGGTAGAAGCACTGAATCCTAACCACTGGACCAGCAGTGGTTAGGATAAGGAAACATAATTTCAATAGTTTTTTGTTAAAAAAAATTGAGTGGAATTGTTAAATAATTTGGCATGAAAGATAATAAGTAGATAATTATGTCCAGTTGGATAACTAATAATAGTCACAGAGATGTGCGATTGTTATCATCTGTGTCACTACACATATTTACACAATCTGGGCATGCTTATCTTCCGCATTCATTCCCACTGGGAGAGCTAACTAATGGCCCTAGACAAAGAGTGGGAGAGAGAGGGGTCCTGTATAGATAAATTACGCTTATAGACAAATGGCTAGTACAATGTTTTTTTTTTTTTTGCCATGTTCAGTCATTTCCCACTCTCTGTGACCTCATGGACCATAACATCTTTATGCTCATGGTCATGCTGATCCACTTGGCATTCATGGCAGAGGAGACACTGGAGTAGGTTTCCAGTTCCTTCTCCATTGGCCACAGCATACAGCTGCTGGTATTCCAGGTGGTCTCCCATCCAAGTACTGACCAGGCCCAACCCTGCTTGACTTCAGGGTGGTGTGACCTCTTGGTTCCTTGACTTGGAATTAGACCCAGGTTGACAGTGGTAGCAGCACGAGTCCTAACCAGTGGACCACCCATGTACAATGTATGTACAGATTTTAACGCCCTTTATGATTAAACCAACTTCCTCTTGGTGTAACAGTGTCCCTTTAAATAAATTGCCCATGATCAAGTCTACTACCTTATCAAGAACATACTGCAAATCCTTATCTTTGGTTGTCATTTATAGTTTAGAAACATTGGTCTAAACAGTATAGCTCTTAAAGGGACAGGGAACATAATTATTTTTTTTATGGTACTGGTCAGTGGGTGCAACAACGAAAAAAAAATGGTTCGTTGTCCCTTTAACCAGAGACCTAATCTGTGTCTTTACTGGAATACTATTATTCAATTCCAGATTAAGTATCATGTTATCGAATCTGAGCATCTGAGTACCATCCTAAGTAACCTGCTATTCATTACCGCACATCTTCCACCTTAGAAATACAGTTATTAAACAAAAAAATAGAATTAAGTCACAAAGTCTTGAAAGTGACACGATGCCCATGATAAACTATGCAGTGTAAAAAACTGGAATAAGGAAATATTACTGCAGAGTTACATTTAAAAATGATATTCCATTGAAGTTTGCTGATATTGCATCTTCTTTGTACTGCAAACTTTTTGGGACCTTTCCTATTAGCTGACCAACAATGGCAATCTCCAACTAGGTGGTGCCGTCGAGATTTTAGTTAATGTTGTCTGAGATTTTAGTCAGTTTACTATTGTTAGGGTTGGGGTTAGGGTAGTAGCAGATGATAAGCTTTACACTAACAATAAATTCTGTAAAATCTTGGCAGCGCCACTGCTGGCGGTCAGCAAAAAGGAAAGATATATGGCATATCATGGGAGCTAGAGATCTCTCTCTAAGGCATCTCAAGTCTCATCTTAGCCCTGAGCACACATAACTGATAATACTATTACAATGAAATAATAAAATATAACTTTTGTCATGTAGTTCAGTGCTGACGGCTCGGGGCCGGACACGGCCTCCCAGCTGATATATGTGGCCCGCAAGAATATCCTAACATAATATTATTAAAATAGAACATTTGGGACACTTTAAACACCTGGGATGTCATATATAAATACCTAAATGTCTGAGTCACAGTATAATACAGACTAGCAACTTGCCCGGCAAAATTTATGGCATAAAAATTTGAAGCCTCGCATTGTTGTTTGCCACACAATGCCCTAAGTTCAGCTTCGCTGTTTATTGCAGGCCGTGGCATGTCCTGCCGTATCTTTAAGAGTGTTACAGACAAACTCTCACCGCTGTGTCTCTTTCCCCCCTCCTTCCACTGTGTCTCTTTCCCCCCTCTCCCACCCCTGTGTCTTTCCCCCCTCTCCCTCTCCTGTGTCTCTTTCCTCACTCTCCCTCCCCTGTGTCTCTTTCCTCACTCTCCCTCCCCTGTGTCTCTTTCCCATCTCTCCCACCCCTGTGTCTTTCCCCCCTCTCCCTCTCCTTTGTCTCTTTCCTCACTCTCCCTCTCCTGTGTCTCTTTCCTCACTCTCCCTCCCCTGTGTCTCTTTCCCATCTCTCCCACCCCTGTGTCTTTTTCCCCCCTCTCCCTCCCTTGTGTCTCTTTCCCCCTCTCTCCCTCCCCTGTGTCTCTTTCCCCCCTCTCCCTTCTGTGTCTCTTTCCCGCGTCTCCCTGCCCTGTTTTTTCCCCCTCTCTCCCTGCCCTGTGTCTCTTTCCCCCTCTCCCTTCTGTGTCTCTTTCCCGTGTCTCCCTGCCCTGTTTTTCCCCCCTTATCTCCCTCCCCTGTGTCTCCCCCCCCTCACCCTCCCCTTTGTTTCTCCCCCCTCTCTCCCTCCCCTGTGTCTCTTTTCCCCCCTTTTCCCTCCCCTGTCTCTCTTCGGCCCCCTCTCCCTCTGTCTCTCATTTGCCGTTCACGGGTTTGCAAACATTTGCGTGCTTGGCAGCGGTTAAACCCATAACTTTTTGTCAAGCCCGCAAGGCTTGAATCTTAAATCGGTATTGCTCAAAGCCTGGCGGGCTTGAAAAAAAAAGTTACATGTTTAACTGCTGCCATTTGTTTTCAAGCCCAGTAACTCGGAAGCCGTTCTGCCTCTGCCCCGCTCTACCTTGCGAGCCTCGCAATGAGCACCTTTGGCGCTCATTGCAAGCCCCCCCCCCCCCCTCTACTTTATGGGCCGAGCGATGAGCGACTAAACAACAACAATGCTATTTTAACATAGCCAACAGTAACCACCCGGATATTATTTATCTCAGTGTAATATGGAAAGAGCAATATTTTGATACTGATGGAAAAAGGTTAGAATTAAGACAATTTGCATGTTTTTGTGGATTTCCTTTTAAGGTCAATGTTGCCGTGGCTCAGCCATTTAGACACGTACAGAGATAGCTGTGAGTCCCCTGTGAGATTTCACATTCCTAGATAAGATGACTTGGTGCACGGATAAGGTGCAGCTTAGTACAGAAGGTCAGTGCATAGCTCTACTGGCTGCTATCACAATAATGTAGAGGCCACATTGGCACAGACAGGAATGTGCACGGCTGGCACCTGTGATTTAGGATAGGAGGGTGTTTAACTCCTCCACTAAATGAAGGATATTCCAAAAATATATTATATTTAGTATTAAGAGTACATGGAGGACAAAGAGCATGTTTTACACATTGCACAAATACGGTGCCAATCATGGAAAAAATATTAAAGAGACTTTGTCACCCAACAATCAAGTTGTATATTTAGGTTGTTCCTAATGAGCATGAAAAACTGGTTATATATTGTGTTATCCATTTTTTCCTAAAGTGAATCAGTCCTGGGAAATGTCATGTTACTGCTACATTTTTATGCAAATGAGCTACCATATTCATTAGCTTCTTTGATGTGCTAATTATGATTACAGTCTGCCTGTCTGCCTCTGTAGTGACCAAAATAAAGACCATCTATGCTATCTAACTAATATCTAGCTATCTAGCCGCATATAACTAATTCCATGGGCTCACTGTAACACATGGGTGCCATATTTAACTGTAGAGTGGAGATTTATTATATAGTGCATGGCTAAATTCTTTGTCCCCCTCCTTCCCTCTCTACACCTACTAGTCCCATTGACCCTGTTCCCTCTGATCCTTGCCTGCAATGCTAATCTGCGACCCTCACCCACATTGCCAGCATTCATGACCTCATTGGCATCCCCACCTCATTTATCTTACAAATGATCTCATCACCTGCTTAGATTTTACTCAGCACCTTCATAATGGTGACATGTTTATTTTCTGACTCTAGACATCATAGTCGTGTCTTGACCAAAGTCTTGGTGTCAACCATAGTAGAGGGAGAAGAGTTGGAGAACCTCCCCATCCCCATGCTCTCCTAAGGGGCAGACCTACTAATAATTGACATGCCCACACCGTGGTGGAGCTAGTGAATGGGGACCCTGGTGCAAAAATATTTCTTTGAGTGTTGACCCTTACTGGGCTCCCCTCTGGTATCATTTGGGATTCTGGTACCATTTGGAATTTACTGTAAAAAGCTGAGCCGGAAGGGGATACAAAGAAGAAGAGTCGGCAATGAACCCCCCCAGTTTATCCAAAGAAGCCCACAAGAGGGGGCGAATCTGGTGAGGCTGAGGGGTCCAGGGGTTCATTCTCTTCCCCCCTCCCTCAATAATACTACATTACATTACATTCTGACACAAAAAAGATCATTATCCAACACAATTTAAGCCACTTTTAGTAGGCGAATGATATGATCCTACACAGTACTGTAACATTATACTGTAGGAAACATGCAACAGGTAGTAGTTGTTGTTAGGGGTACCTGGGTCTGAATGCCGCCTTTCCTTCAGGCCTCCATTGTGCATATTACATGTATTCTAGATCTCATCTGAAGCCCCACATAATCTACCAGTGACAGTGAGTTTTCTTCACTGTGTATATATATGTTATGGGTCCTTTAAATACCATTATATTACAATATTTGTGTGTATCTATAACAAAATATGGACTCTCAACCTTGATAACATTTTCATAATTACATTCGGACCTCATTTGCTGTTTCGTAAATATGTCTGTGGTTCCTTTTTGACAAAAAACATGAAACGCCCCAATCTCTTCAAGGCCTCTGCAAAGCTTAGTGAATCTGCCCTGTACTGTGTTATGTGTTTAATATAAATGTCAAATCACTTTTATCAAATGTTTTATAAGCAAAATGTTTGCTAACTGGGACAGCCCACTTGTTTATGTGTACGTTGTGATGCAGGCTGCCGTGTAAACTATACCAACTGAAACATGGCAGCCTGTATCACAGACGACAGAGGAACAACTGGGACTATTCATGCTGAATTGTCACTGATAAAATGTTTTTTTTTTAATTGTTTGGATTAATGACACACTATGATGTACGCTCACTAAGCTTTGCACGGGCTGTGATATCGTCCCTTTGTCGTTCAGTCGTGTCCAACTCTCAGGCACATCTTGTCTCTGGTTATGCTCATCCATAAGGTTTTCATGGCAAAATACTTGAGTGGGTTGCTAATGTTCTCTATTCGCAATATTTGCCAAACTTTTAAGTTATTTTTTTTTAAAAACAAACAATAGAAATGATAAGAGCAGGGTGGACTTTTATTATAAAGACCTGGAGTCGCAGCCTTCGCAGCATAAATGTGTTTTTCGGAACATCTATAAGACTAGGAATGTGAGATCATTGTGAGATAAGACATTAGCGCCTTGGTTCATTTCTGTCTATTGACACTGTTTGTGTCCTGTTATCTTTATCTCAGCTTCAGCCTCTGCAAGCCCCAAATCATGGCCTGTGGATCCTTATACAGGAGCAATGACTGTGTATTGTTAGATATTGTTGTTCAGTTGTGTCCGATTCTCTGTGACCATATGGACGTTAGCACGCCAGGCACATCTGTCAGCTACTGCCCATTGGAGCTCCCTCAAGCTCATGTTCATTGCTTCAATGTCCTCATCTATCCATCTCCGCCTCTGCCATCCCATTCTTCAATCTTCCCCAGCATCAGAGTCTGCTGTTAGATACTTTACTTCACTTGTTAGCAGCGACTTCAATTCTTTTTACATGATACTAATTTCCTGGTAGCGCCAAATGTATCTCTATATGCAAACAAGGTTTAGTTAATAAACATAACATAGCTTGCATTTAATTAAAATGTGCCCCCTGCTTTAAAAATGAACTTCATTATCTGAAACATGTAGCTTTTAATAGGTGGAATTTTATTTGATTTAAAAATATAATGATATGTGCTTGTGTCGTTCAGTCATGTCTGACTATCTGTGACCTCATGGATCGTAACACTCCATGCTGATCCACTTCGAATTTTTGGCAGAGATACTGGAGTGGGTTGGCAGTTCTTCACCAGTGGGCCACAGCATACAGCTCCTGGTATTCCTAGGTGGTATCCCCTCCAAGTACTGACCAGGCCCAACCCTGCTCAGGGTGGTGTGACCTCTTGGTTCCCTGATTGGAATCAAACCCATGTCACAGAGGTGAAAGCACCGAATCCTAACCACTGGACCACCAGTGAACCCATATACCTGGCAGGCAGAATATGTTCTTTTAAAAAAAAGAAAACACAATAGAAACTTAGATCCCAGTGCATAATAAACAGAGATGAATGTATAATTGCATACCTCCCAACTGTCACTCTTTTTGAGGGACAGACCTTCTTTTTAGTGGAAATCCCCCTGTCCCTCTTAGCCCCCCAATTATCCCTCTTTAATGGAGCGTCTCACATTTAAGAGTTAAACCTTGTTTTCCTGCTATCCTACTTTTTCTGGTTACTCCCAAAGTTTTCTCTCAAAATCTAAGAGAAACATTAAAGTCTGGAGTGTTAGTTCTTTTGTCTGTGTATCCAGGGCTGGATTTACATCTCTGGTGTTCCTAGGCACTGCAGCGTCCTCCCTCTGATGACTCTATAGTTCCAGAAGTTCACCCCCTAGCAGTGAGTCTGTGAACTGCAATATTTCCTTTTTTTTATGCCAAGGAACATTTTGAAGTGTTAAATGAGGCGCCCTTCACAGGGAAATGTTCCTAGGCAGCTGCCTAGTTGGCCTAATGAGACATCCGGCCATCTCTAAATCTTAGTTTCCAGAAAAGTGGAAACCCTTCCAAACAGTACATCCTTTTTCAAGACTACAAGTGTCGCTCTTTGGCCATTTGAGATATTGGAAGATATGTAATTGCTGGTGAGGTGCTCAGCTTGTAACCAGTAAGGAAGCTATTATATCCTCTCCATCGGTGAGACCTGCATACAGCTGTATGCTCTGTGCACAGGCGGTCTTTTATGTCCTGCTAGTTTCAAGCATTTTAAAACCAGGGGTGTAGATGCTGCCAGTGCAATGCACCAGGGCCCACCTCTGGGGGCCCCGGTGCAATGTAATTTAGCTTATTTGTATGGCAGTTTTTTTTCCATAGTGTAGCCCCCCCGGGCCATGCTCACCCAGCCTCCCCTACACACACTATGCCCCCCTATCTTGTGAGCTGCTTAGGGGGATTGGGGGAATTCATTGCTGGCATCTTTTTTCTTTGGGCAGGGAATCCCGAATGACATCACACTCTGTCACTGGTTCAAACATATTTTTGGAAGGGAAACAACTTTTATAATGTTTATAACATGCAATGTTGCCTTCTGCCATACAGGGGTGTTATTTTGTATCATAGTTCAGAACTGAGCATTGTGATGTGGGTACCTCTATTTGTTCATTGGTGAGGATGTTGTGACAACCAGAAGGAGGCAGAGATGCCTGGGATGTCTGGAGGACAAATTTGGTCTTTTAGCCAAATGACATTTTTTTACCTCTTCCCAGAACGTGTGTAAGATTTTGTTTGATGTCCAGACTTCGCTTATTATTGTCTGTGTTACTCTGTAAGTTTGTTTATAGTGAAAGTTTGACCTCAGTAGCCCTTTAAGGTCATGCCCATTACTTTCCTATGGACGGATGACCTCTAGTTTATGAGTGGAGTTGGGCGCGCTCTGCTAATCTATTTTCCAGTTTGTGCAGATATTATGAAATCCAATCTCACAATGGGGACAGTATCCAACCGTACACAGTATATCTTCTTTGTGAAAGGTCACTGCATTTCAATTACAAGGCGACAGCTAATCAGAATTAGTGCAACCGCCATAATATGAGTTATATACACAATAAGCTTTTGTTCTTTATCTTAAATCGTAAAGCCCCAATCAATCAATCAGTTAAATTCTTCTTAATTAACCTGGATCAGGAATTCTATTGCGTTATGGATTACTGCCCATGTAGACCCAGCTTGGGACAATGCCATGTATCTGCTCTGGTGTCTCTCTGTGATATTGGGGTAGGGGCTAGAACCTGTCCAGTTCTTATATTATTTGGGGATCACACCTTTTTAAGACCTTTCTAGGGTTGCATGATACAGTTGGCTTAAAAAAAATAATCCACTACAGTAATGATGACCCCATTAACCCCATCTCTGTTCCACATTAACCCCATCTCTGCCACAAGTTCCTACAATCCTCTTCTAGGGTTAATTTTAAGATTTGTCCTGTACTAGACCAGGTTTGATTGTTTTTTAGTAGTAAATACCAATGTAAACAACTTTTCTATTTTTTGATTAAAAAAGGTTTGATATTTTGTGAGAGAACATCCACTGAAAGTATCTGTTTTTTTCCGACCATCTTTAAACTGGAGATTCACCATCTTTTACAAACTATAAGCTTTGGTGGCAAAATGTACTACCAGTTCCTGCTGTGGCCTTTGCTGCCATAATTAAGCAAGAGAGAGAAGCACCAATTAAAGATGGGGGAAAAAACATTTCTTGTTTTAAACTATCCGCTTTTGTAATCCCTAGAAATTGAAAGGTTGTTTCTTCTGATACTCATTACTTGAAAGTTATAATAGTTTGGCCATTACAGGGGCCTGTTATCTGGAGCCAGTGGATGTAGGGCCCCATCGTAATGCAACAGTGGCGTTGCTAGAGCTATTGCCTCCTTCATGCTCTCCCTCCTTCATGCACGCTCTCCCTCCTTCACACTCTCCATCTCTGTCTCCCTCTCACCCCTGTCTATACCTCCATGCTGCTGCTCATGTCCCCAATGTCGTGGCTCCTCCTCCTCCGTCTGGCTCCTCCCCTCCCCTGCAGGGACCCGTGCAGGCAGAGCAGGACATCAGGGGGCAGAGAGGCCCAGGGGGAGCAAGGGGCTGGCGAGTTGGCCTTGGGGAAAGGGGACAGGAGGGCCATGAGCAGGTGGCCGCCCAGAGAATGGCCGCCCGGGGCGCAGCGCCCCTCCCACCCCCCATTACCTACTGGTCTTGAATGTTTCCAAATATCAGAGTCTTCTATAAGGAATCCTGTCTTGATATGGGCTAAATATTTGAGCTTTAGCCTCATGATCAAACCTTCCAGTGAACAGTTTGGCTTAATTTCCTGTAGTATTGATTGATTGGATCTTCTTGCAGTCCAAGCAACTCTAATTAGTTTTCTCCAGCACCACAATGCAAAGGTGTCAATACTACGACGCTCAGACTTCTTTATGATCCAGCTCTCAGATCTGTATGTTACTACTAGTTATAATTATGTGAACCTTTGTTGATACAGTAATATCTTTACTTTTTAATCACTTGTCCAGACTTGCCATTGCTTTCCTCCCCAGAAGCAAACATATTTTAATTTCATGGCTGCAGTAACTATCTTAGGGTCCGGGGAAATAAAATAAAAATATATGTTTGTTGTCAGATAACACCTAGGTGATCTAATGATGTTTCTATAAAATAATATATATGCCCTTCTCTGCTAATGTAATGAGAGACTCCCTTACTTCAAGTAGCAGAGGACCCCTACCCTATTTTGGGCCCTGATGCTTTACATCTAATGCACCAGCAGTAGCTCCATCAGTTCCAAAAATGCTAACAATCATATTTTTGTGTTTCTTCCACAAATAATGAGGTGCCTGGCTAAGACATTTTTTTTTGTTTATTTACATCCCAATAATTTACCCCTTATGCCCTCTTTCTTTCCCCCTCTGTCTGCTCCCCCTTTCCCATTCCTCTTTTCTCATTGTTTTCTTTCTCATTTATTGGCCCTGTCATTTTAGTAATAATTAATATCTCTATCTATTCCCATTGTATCAATTGTTCCATAGATTGCAAGCTTAGAGGCCCAGACTGATATTAATTGCATAATTTATGGTGTTTCCAGTATATATTCTAAAAGCTTCTTCTTGATCTTCTTTTCAGTGGCGCATCCTCAGGATCCCGGCCAGTCTACAGAGAAGCCTGTGATCCGCTGCCATAAATGTGGGGACCCGTGCAAAGGAGAGGTGCTGCGGGTCCAGTCCAAGCACTTCCACATCAAATGCTTCATATGCAAAGGTCAGAACAAACATTCAAGACACGCCATTTATTATTTATATTAATTATTATTTAATTATTAATAATTTATATTAATTATTTATATTAATTGTGCTTTTGTATTTACATACCATATTGGCCCGAATATAAGCCGCACTGGTGAAATTCAAAGGGAAAAAAGAAAAAATATATAATATCCGAATATAAGCCGCACCCTTACAATGGGAGAGAAAAAGACAAAAGTCAATTAGATTCATGGAATTAAATAGAGATTTTATTTTACCATATAAACGTTACAATCGCTAAAATCGCAAATCGCTATTCAATTGCTACAATTCCGCAGTCACTCACACCCGTAAACGGAAAATCCTGCGGGTTCCAGATAGGACCCACAAGTGGGTTAAATGTAGCACTGTAAATGCAAATTAAAAATCAATACTGCACTGTAAAATACGTGGAAAGTGATGAAAGACATAAGAAGTAATTGCGCAGCAGTTTCAAGCACGCAAATTGGCAATCGTTTATTAATATTTATTTCATATAAGCCTCAGCAGTAATTTCCAAGCTTCGAAGTGGAAAAAAAGTGCGGCTTATATCCGGGTCAATACGGTATTTAATGTTTTTACACCAATAGGTTCAGGATTTTGGGATACACAGAGATGTCATTACTTTTATGGTACAATATTGGTCACTATATCTATATCTTGCATCCCATTTTCATAGGGGGTGCTAAATTAACTTAAATTAGGATGAGGTCCTTTAATTAAAATATATTCTTTTGAACTACTACACTTTGCAAATGTTTCTAAAAAGTAAATATATCATAAAAAATAACACATTTATTTATTACCCATTATATAGAGTTTTTCTGCTTCCCAAGATATCAGATACATTATATATATATAGTAAATAAAAAGTACATCTGTGTTCACATTTGAATGTCTAAAACAAGATAAAAAAAAACCTGCTTCCAGCTCAGAATTACGAGAAAATCAGTTATTACACTGCACTCTGGGAAGCTGAGCTGGGACATGCAAATGTGCCCACAAATGCCTCGCTCTTCAATCCATAGCCATTATCAAACATGGCTTCCTTTAAGCTTATGCCTGCTGTATTACACAGCTATAATGCAAAGCCAAGGTTGGATTAAACACAAGCTGAGTACCCTATTCATGTACAGCTGTTTCTAGCTTACTGGCTATCATTAGCATGGAGCGGGATCTCAGCCTGTGTTGTGGATGATATGAGTAGGTAGTTCACCACAACAATCATTTATAATATGGTGGGCAATATATATATATATATATATATATATATATATATATATATAAGTTTTATGGGACTAGTGTAAATCTTACTAGCTTACAAGGAGACACCTCTGTAGAGCTAGATGTGCAGTGTAGTGCACTAGCCTATCAGGGACAACATCTCAGCAGAATGTGTCAGAATGTTACTGAGAGATGTCACTGATTGGTTAGTATGGGTCACTGCACTGCAAGTGCAGCAGAGTCTGTGTCTTCGCAACCTGCAGATGGCAGACTAAAGCCCTCATTCTATTACCGGCCGTAAATCGTCCGTAAGGCTGCGATTCCTTGCGGGGGTTCAGTTAACTCGCGATTCTATTATACGGCCCCGCAAGGATCTCCTCTTACGGCCGGCCGCATATCTTGGAACCGGCCGTAATCTCAGAAATATAAAAACTCAAAAATAAATTCAAGCCTGCACTGTACAGCTCTGTAAATGCTAGGGATCATATTGGGGGACATGAGGATTAATAGTAACCCACTCTCAAGCTTGCACATCTGCCCAAACCCAAGTTCAAATTAACTGTTTATTTTCCGGCTGCGGCGTGGGCGGGTCTGAGGTGCTCCAAGCACTCTGGACTTTTTACATGAATATTTTACGTATATTAAAAATAAAATATTTTACAGATTTGAGTACAGGATAATTATGTGCTATTTTTTCTAACACCTAAAATCCCTTTATAGTCTTCTCAAAGTGCAGGAGGGCTTTATTTAAGCTATTTTATGTGCTTAATTGGTGCTAGCGGGACCTCTTTCCTGCAAGTAAGCTGCGGCTCGCTTTTAGCCTTGCAGAGAGGGTTCCCGGAGCAATAGAATCGCAACCGGGCTTTTCTTGCGGCCGATTTCCTTGCGGACGTTTTAGATCAAAGGCTTTCCTCCGGCGAGATCGGCCGCAAGAGATAGCAAGGCGCCGGCCGCAAGCCTGCCGGAGTCCCCAGCCGGAGGGGAATAGAATAGCCGGAAAGCTTGCTGCCGGTCCTTGCGGCCCCGCAGCGGCTGCGGCCGCTAATAGAATGAGGCCCTAATACAGGGACTATTTGTTTGATTTTCGGCAGTAAATACAGAGCTTATAAGCAAAGCACTTATTGATAAAACAATGCACATAACAGTAAATAGATACACAGGGATGTTATATACCTAGAAAAATCCAGAAACCTTCCATATCTATTTAAAGGGGCTATTAACGATTCCTAACATCCAACCAGGGGCCAAACCTTGCGACATGTTTTCATTACAAAGCCTCTAATCCTCTCCTTGGACTCCATCCACCTTATTTACTGATTATCTTGGGTTTTGTTTTCCATGAAGCCTCCAGATAACATCAGATCCGCCAATAGATATGAAGTCATGCGTTGGCATCCATGAATACGCCTTATTTGGGCGGCACAGTGGGTCCCATCGCCAGTCAAGGCCAAGCTTCACTTTGCATAATTAAATGTTTGTGCCGCTCTGAGTTTTATGTGTGGGCAGTTTATAACAAATCTCAAATCTTATCACAATCCCCAAAACAGTATTTTTAAGGAAGACTGTAATGACATAACAACATGAGGCAGACACTTTAATTAGGCATCTATCATTAATGGCGTTCCTGTTCAGTGACTTTAAAAATATAATACTGAATATATGGTAATAACAAGTACAGGGGTGGAGCTACCAGTGGTGCAGGTGGTGCAATGCACCAGGGCCCTCCTCTGAGGGGTGTGGGAAAGGGTCTTGGGGAGGGGGTGATGTTATGGGAAAGGGCATTAGGGATGGGAACTAGGGGAAGGGGTCTTTGGGAGTAACAAGGGGGGGTTTGGTATGAAGGTGGGAGCCAGGTGCTACAAAACAAATACAATCCCACCCCTTTGGGGAGAGGGCCCCTATTTTGTTTTTGCACCAGGGCCCTCCATCCTCTAGCGCCGCCACTGAACGAGTACTTTGTCAGCAAGTTCTGAGCATGCCTAGGTTTTGACAGCACTCAAGACGATTTCCCAAATACCTCAGTAATTAATGGCCAGGATTTTCATGAACAAAAAGATATGAATCTCTATATGTGAGTGGATCAGAAAGGCTGACTGACCCCTGGAAATAACGTTCAATTTATAAAGTAGCTGTTATCATGTATAGTTGTGTCATTTAACTGGATATATATAACATCCCTGTGTATCTGTTTACTTTATAATCTTTATTTTATTAGAAGTGCTTATAAGCTCGGTATCTACTGCCTAAAGTCATAGAAACAGTCTCTGTATGGGTCTGCCCTCTGCAGTGTATGCAGATACTCCAGTGCTGAATGTACTGTGTACTGTCCTTGCCTATCAGGGATAACGTCTCTCAGTAGCATGTTGCTGAGAACTGGTCACTGATTGGTTAGTATGAGACAGCACAGCAAGCACAACATAGTCTATATCTGCATAAGCTGCAGTGGGTAGACCCATACAGGGACTATTTGTTTTATTTTAGGCAGTAAAACAGAGCTTATAAGCACCTCTTAATAAAATAAAGTACATAAAAGTAAATAGATTCAAAGGGGCATTATATACCTAGTAAAACCCAGGAACCTTCCTTATGCCTTTAATCTTATTCTCAAAAATGATCTTCTAAGCCTCAGGTTGAGCTGCTTGTCTCCTTCCTTATAATTCCTTTAAGGAAATGGCAGCAGCTCATCGTAGTAGCAAGGACTAATGGTCAGACTCAAGACAGAAGCAGTTTAATTTAATTTAAAGTTAAATATTGCATCATTTGAATAATTGAATATGCATTATATTAATGATCATAGCATAATTAACATATATACCTCCGGTTGTTAGGGCGTTACAGTGGTCCTTTAATGCAGGATTAATAAGTAGTTATATACCACGTTCTGCTATAATAATATTCATGTCTTTGCGCTACTGACTATGCAGGCAGGTGATTGGCTGGTGTTGCCTGGTCATTAGTGACTGTTTGATGTCACAAGATGCCATTGAGAAAAAGAGACGGAAACCAAGAAAGAAAGAGAGAGACAGACAAACATAGACTGTACATATAAACATAGAGACGTGACGTGCACATACAGACTCATTGTGGGCCTCTGTTAGCTCTGTATCTATTTTTCTGATGGAGGTGTTGATGGAGTACCAAGTCATGTGTCCTAAATTGTGTCCCATTCTTTCCACTCCATTATATTCCATATGTTCCCATGTCCAAATGGATGTTTTCTTCAGTGGATGGTGAAAGTCTTGTGTACACTTGAGAGCAAACCCAGGAACTTGAAGACATGTCTAATGTATTGTGTACTCTACAGGCAGACAAATACACTAGCTAAAAGACATTCTTGTTGTAGAACACTGGATGACAAATGCAGACACTCCAACAGGTCAGGATTTTTGGAGACCACAGCTTATGCACAGTTGGCATGCTGGTCAAGATACTCATGCGTAGACAGGGACCTCATTGAATCCTCCCTATGTGTATGTACTGACGACTGGAGCTGAGAACGACCCGTTTAGATGGTGTCTCTCTATAAGTGTTCAGAAGGTAGAGAGACTTTCTAGATCCTGCTAATAGACTTTGACCTGAGGTGTCTCAGGGGACTGGTTGAGGAAGTCTTGGTGCTTTGTATGTAAATAAGCCAATGTTGAAATATTGTGTTAATTCTCAGGAAGCCTGTGTAGATTAGTGAGCACACATGCTATATGGTACGCATGCTATATGGTACGCATGCTATATGGTACACATACTATATGGTACAAATATTATATGGTACACTTGCTATATGGTATACATACTATATGGTACACATGCTATTATGGTGCACATGCTATATGGTACACATGCTATATGGTACACATGCTATATGGTACACATGCTATATGATACACATACTATATGGCACACATGTTATTATGGTACGCATGCTATATGGTACACGTGCTATATGGTACACATACTATATGGTACACATGCTATATGGCACACATGTTATTATGGTACGCATGCTATATGGTACACATGCTATATGGTACACATGCTATTATGGTGCACATGCTATATGGTGCACATGCTATATGGTGCACATGCTATATGGTACACATGCTATTATGGTGCACATGCTATATGGTGCACATGCTATATGGTGCACATGCTATATGGTACACATACTATATGGTACACATACTATATGGTACACATGCTATTATGGTACACACTATATGGTACACATGCTATATGGTACATTTGCTATATGGTGCACATGCTTTATGGTACACATACTATATGGTACACATGCTATATGGTAGGCATGCTATATGGGTGACACAGTTCTGATCGTACATATCCTGGGTGCACCATTTTGTACTAGTTCTAATTAGTTCATCTCTCTATCTGAAGCTACATATATAGAATATACAATCTAAATGTGGATGTAATAATAATAATACCAATTTGTTATTGTTCAGTCGTATCCAACTCTCAGTGACCATATGGACGCAGCATGCCAGGAACATTTGTGTCTGGTTGTGCTCATCCATAGAGTTATCTTGGGAAAGATATTGGAGTAGGTTGCCAGTTTCTTCTCCAGTGGGACGCAATTTGTCTGTTCTCTCTGCTATGCCCATCTTGGGTGACCCTACATGGTAAAGCCCAAAGCTTCACTGAGGTACACCTGCCCCTTCACTATGACAAGGTAGCGATCCAGTAGTTGTAATAGCAGCTTACATAGTACTCTTCTCCAGTTGGACTGAAATCACCTTACAGTTATTCAATAGACATTGTTTTACCCAAAAGATTGGACCAACACATACGTCTTCTTTTTGGATATTGAATGATGGGGACAAGAGCTTAGGCCAAACTCCAAGTGTTAAGATCAGGTGTTTTGTTGTGTAGTTCAGTCGTGTCCATCTTTCTGTAACCTCATGGACTGTAACACACCAGGCACATCTTTATGTCCATGGTCATGCTGATCAACTTGGTTGGTGTACCATATAGTATGTGCACCATAATAGCAGAGATATTTGAGTACCAGTTCCTTCTCCAGTGGGCCACAGCATACAGCTCCTGGTATTCCAAAGTGGTCTCCCATCCAAGTACTTACCAGATCCAATCCTGCTTAGCTTCAGGGTGGTGTAGCCTCTTGGTTCCCTGACAGGACTCAAACCCAGGTCGCAGTCCTAAGCACTGGACCACCAGGGAGCCCAATATGAGATGTTTAGTCCGAGCTATATTCATCACAGCTGATGTTTAAATATCAGGACACCATTTAGAGGAGGGGAGCCCAGACTTTAGTGACATGATATGCGCCATCCACAAAAATCATGAATCGGCTAGTTGGCCATTTTCTGTAGGCTCCATCGTGGTCATAGTCTGTGAATCAGTTATAATGAAGGATGTTGAAGTACAGTGGAAACAGAACCCAGCTTAGGCCAAAGACTACAAATAAGGGTTTATTATAACAATAGTAATAATAATAATAATAATAATAATAAATGGATTCATTTTGCCCAAGGTATATCAAACCATCATTCCTCTGCATTCATAGCCTGTATAGGCGTGCAGTTTTGTAGAATCTGTTCCCTTGAATGGGATGTCTTATTTGTAAAATAAAAAAATAACCAAACCAACTCCAGATAAGTGCGATGTAGACAAGTTGGCCCCAGAAAAATGATATAGAAAAAGAAAGGTAGAAGGAAATATGCCAGTAAGACATATACAACATGCAAGATCTATTAGAAGGTTATGGAAGGTTTCTACATTTTACTAGTTATGTAATATACCTGTGTATTTATTTACTTGTACTTGTATGTACTTCGCTTTATTACCAAGCAAATAAAAAAATGTTTTTAGTCCTAAAATTAGATAGATAGTCCCTGTATGGGTCTGCCCACTGCAGCATATGCAGACACAGACCCAGTATGTGCAGTGTAGTGTCCTAGCCTATCAAAGACCACAAACTGTGCAATATGCTGCTGAGACATGCCCCCTGATAGGCTAGGGCACAACACTGCACATCCAGCCCTACAGAGTCTATGTCTGCATATGCTACAGTGAGCAATTTATTTCATTTTAGGTAGCAAAACTGAGCTTTTAGTTGCTTCTTAATGAAATAAAGCACGTAAAGGTAAATAGATTACCGGATATAATATATATCCATGTAACATCCAGAAACTTTATATATCTATTTAAATCATTAGTGAATACACAGAGGAACTAAATGTAAAAGAGCAGGAAATACAGACAGTGTTTTTTTATTTTATTTAAAAACAATCAGAGAAAAAATGTAAATAACTGTATTCTTTGCTCACATCTTTGAATGTTTCCTCTGTTATCAGGGCGTCTTAGCTCTGCACCGGCTGAGTTATGCAGCTGTATTAAGAAATAATTCACTACCCCTATGTACAAGATGTATGTAAGCTCCCCTCCCATATCACACTGGATGCCACTTTATTCAGGACCCCCAGTTGATACATTGTATTTAAATGTAACATATAGACATTGCTCCATGGAGGGAGGCACAGAGAGAGAGGGCACCCAGAGAGACGGAGGGCAGAGAAAGAGGACAGAGAGAGGTGGGGGGCACAGAGAGAGATGGCAAAGAGAGAGAGAGGGCACAGAGAGAAAGAGGGGGCACAGAATGAGAGAAGGGGCTCCCAGAGAGACAGAGGGCACAGAAAGAGGACAGAGAGGGGGGGGGGGGGCACAGAGACAGATGGCACAGAGAGAGAGAGAGGGCATAGAAAGAGAAAGAAAGAGGGCCTAGAAAGAGAAAGAGAGAGGGCACAGGGAGAGAGGGGACACCCAGAGAGATAGTGGGCACATAAAGATAACAGAGAGAGGGGGGGGGGGGCACAGAGAGATGGCAGAGAGAGAGAGAGAGAGAGGGCATAGAAAGAGAAAGGGCCTAGAAATAGAAAGAGAGAGGGCACAGGGAGAGAGGGGGGCACCCAGAGAGATAGTGGGCACAGAAAGATGACAAAGAGGGGGGGGGGCACAGAGAGAGATGGCACAGAGAGAGAGGGCATAGAAAGTGAAAGAGAGAAGGCATCAAAAGAGAAAGAGAGAGGGGACAGGGAGAGAGGGGGCACCCAGAGAGACAGAGAGTACAGAAAGAGGACAGACAGGCGGGGGGCACAGAGAGAGAGAGAGGGCATAGAAAGAGAGAGGGGACAGGGAGAGAGGGGGCACCCAGAGAGACAGAGAGTACAGAAAGAGGACAGACAGGCGGAGGGCACAGAGAGAGAGAGAGGGCATAGAAAGAGAAAGAGAGAGGGGACAGGGAGAGAGGGGGCACCTAGAGAGACAGAGAGTACAGAAAGAGGACAGACAGGCGGGGGGCACAGAGAGAGAGAGGGCATAGAAAGAGAAAGAGAGAGGGCACAGATAGAGAGAGAGAGAGAGAGAGGGCACAGAAAGGAAGAGAGGGCACAGGGAGAAAGGGGGCACCCAGAGAGACAGAGGGCACAGAGAGAGGGCACAGAGAGAAAGAGGGGGCACAAATAGTGATGGGGGCACCCAGAGAGAGAGGGCACAGGAAGTTAGGGCACACAGAGAGAGAGAGAGAGAGTTCATAGAAAGAGAAAGAGAGATGGCACAGAGAGGGAGGGCACATATACAGAGGATATAAAAAATCTACACACCTCTGTTAAAATGTCAGGTTTCTGTGCTGTAAAAAAATGAGACAAAGATAAATCATTTAAGAACTTTTTCCACCTTTAATGTGACCTATAAACTGTACAACTCAATTGAAAAACAAACTGAGATCTTTTAGGTGGAGGGAAGAAAAAAAAAGAAAAATAATGTGGTTGCATTTGTTTGCACACCCTCTTATAACTGGGGATGTAGCTGTGTTCAGATTTAAGCAATCACATTACAAATCGTGTTAAATAGGAGTCAGCATACACCTGCCATCATTTAAAGTGCCTCTGATTAACCCCAAATAAAGTTCAGCTGCTCTAGTTGGTCTTTCCTGAAATTTTCTTAGTCTCATCCCACAGCAAAAGCCAGGCTACATTTTGCAAAAACACATCTGAAGTCTCCCAAAAGCATGTGGGAAAAGGTGTTATGGTCTGATGAAACCAAGGTTGAACTTTTTGGCCATTATTCCAAAAGATATGTTTGGCGCAAAAACAACACTTCACATCACCAAAAGAACACCATACCCACAGTGAAGCATGGTGGTGGCAGCATCATGCTTTGGGGATGTTTTTCTTCAGCTGGAACTGGGGCCTTAGTTAAGATAGAGGGAATTATGAACAGTTCCAAATACCAGTCAATATTGGCACAAAACCTTCAGGCTTCTGCTAGAAAGCTGAAAATGAAGAGGAACTTCATCTTTCAGCATGACAACGACCCAAAGCATACATCCAAATCAACAAAGGAATGGCTTCACCAGAAGATGATTAAAGTTTTGGAATGGCCCAGCCAGAGCCCAGACCTGAATCCGATTGAAAATCTGTGGGGTGATCTGAAGAGGGCTGTGCACAGGAGATGCCTGCGCAATCTGACAGATTTGGAGTGTTTTTGCAAAGAAGAGTGGGCAAATCTTGGCAAGTTAAAATGTGCTATGCTGATAGACTCATACCCAAAAAGACTGAGTGCTGTAATAAAATCAAAAGGTGCTTCAACAAAGTATTAGTTTAAGGGTGTGCATGCTTATGCAACCATATTATTTTATTTTTATATTTTTTTCTTCCCTAAAGGATTTCAGTTTGTTTTTCAATTGAGTTGTACAGTTTATAGGTCACATTAAAGGTGGAAAAAGTTCTGAAATGATTTATCTTTGTCTCATTTTTTTACAGCACAGAAGCCTGACATTTTAACAGGGGTGTGTAGACTTTTTATATCCACTGTAGAGAGAGGGAGCACAGGGAGAGAGGGCACAGAGAGAAAGGGAGAAAGGGCATATAAATAGAGAGAGAGTGCACAGAGAGAAAGAGAGGGCATAGGGAGAGAGGGCAGAGGGAGAGAAGGGCACCCAGAGAGACAGAGCGCACAGAAAGAGGGCACAGAGAGACAGAGGGCACAGAGAGAGAGAGAGAGGGCTCACCAAGAGAGACAGAGGACACAGAGAGAGAGACAGCACAGAGAGAGACAGCATTGACAATTGAAGATAACATATGACATCATCATTTAGGACAGACAAGTTACTAGTGGTATAATAAAATAAAACTCTGCAGGAGCCACGTGCCACGCATTGTTGACGGAATCTCTTGCGTCTAGAAATAAGTAAATATTTATTCTGTCTTTTACCTCAAGAAAAGATTTAATTATTTTGTTAAAAAGTTAAATAAGTCTCAAACACTGCAAACTTTACAACCTTTTTCATTATTTTACCAAATGCCAAAGTGAACAATCACCGGCTGCTCCGTCCTCTACCACAAAATTATCATTTAGACATATTAATTATTATTATACTTTTTAAATTACTTAATTTGAAAAGTCTTATTATTATGTTATGAAAATGGTTTAACCTTATAATCTGTGTGGGTGGACAGTTTTAAAATGACTATGATTACCTTTGTAGCTACTCTTAATTTAGTGTACACCGGTTTCACTTAATTGTGTTCTGTTCAGTTAGCTCTCAAATATTCTTTCAATTATGGTTGTTTTTAAAGAGGAAATGTTTGGTAAAATGCAACACTATTAAAGGAACATCGTATTCAAATGTTTTCTGTATGGTCGTTTTAATAAGTTACCTTGATAGCTCTCAAAGTGGTTTTAGAAAGTAAATAATAATAATAATAATAATAATAATAATAATAATAATAATAACACTGTTATCTTTTATACCAAACTACTGCAGACATCTATCATCTTTTATTGGCTAGTTCTGTCTGTTACTCTGTTGGATGTATCCTCGTATACTAATGAGCTTTCTGTGACAGCTAATGAAAGCTCTGGCAGATATAGATGCCAAATTGTTGGGCTAGGTATATGTCAAAGTTGTCATTTTATATCCAGATATTTTCAGCTTGTACGTAATGTCACATACAATTGTATATGTACTTGGTGTTTGTTTGAGTGAAAGGTGCAGCCCCATGAATAAGCAAGTAAAGAGGACCCAAACCTGGGATTAACAAACTACAGGAGCCAGGAAGCCAAGGCTACTGAAATGTTACTTGTGAGCCATTTTGTATTTACATATTTATATTGGTAGATGTTTTTGATTTATATGTTTATATATATCTATATAAAATGTGTATTTGAGCATATGTATGGATATATACTGTATATATATATATATATATATATATATATTTATATATATATATATATACTAGGGACTTACCCATCAAAAATGGTGGGGCAATACAATTTTACGCCATGGGAATGCTGTTTGACACACAATGTAAACCTTTTTTTACTCTGAGGACCTTCGGCGCTCATAGCGAGCCTCTCGTCTCATCTATTTTTGCTCCTCTGAGCACCTTTGTCACTCATTATATATTTATCTATATTTACTTAATCAATAATGAATTAATGAGTTCTTGAATAAATTAATATACTTTACCTCTTTGTAATTAATATATCCAGCAATCAAGTTGACAGTGAGTGTTGGTGCTGTGATGCTAAAGTGTAATGAATGTCTCAACTGTGCATTCGAAATTGGTTGTGTGCGCGAGGTAAATCCATTGGTGTAGTTATGTAAAGCGCCGTTGTAGATTTGTAATGTTATTAATGTGTTACGCGGCTGGCAAGCATTTTCCGTCATTTGTAATAGTGTATTTTGTATTTCATTCGTTCCTGTGTGCAAGTGCTAAGCGTTTGGCAGTGTTTTTTTCGTGGTCCGGGGTCGTGTAACCTTGTTTAAAAAAGTTTCGGCTGCCATTTTTTTCTCGCTTAGGTGATTTGTGTGGTGAAAGTCGTCTAAATCGCTTAAATTCACGTTCCACCTCACTCCCAGACACCTGGCACATCTGTCTGTGGTATAGCCATTTCTAGCCAAATGCGCACATCATGTCCATGAAGCGTACTAGCAGGGGCAGAGGTACCACTGGGTCAGGCCTTTACTGGGGTAGCCTGGTCAAGCAGCAAGAAAGGGGAGCGGAGCTGCTTTAGGAAGGTGGCAAGAAAATTAAGAGGGACCAGTGGCTGAGGGCGGGGGGGCTTTTGTGAGTTGCTCCGGGGGTGGGGGAGAAGGTGACGCTGAATGAGTTGGAACCTTGGGGGGGGGGCCTTCTATTCACCAGCTCTGACAATGCTGCTGCCCCCTGGAAATGAATTGGATTTATCAAAAAAAAAAAAAATGAAAATAAACTCTACTCATAGCCTTTATTATTGGCTGCTAAAAAATATAGCTTGCCATTAAAAAATAACCTACAAATTAGCCTAAACCAAATAGTAATAGAGGACAGTATCTAGGCACAACCTGACATTACCTTATCCACCAATAAAAAACAAACTGTGAGGAAATACTAATATACTTGGGAGGAAAAGAGAACAAAATAAGACCCAAGTAACATATAGATAAATACAGTAAGATCTAATCCAAGGATGGCCAATTGTGAAGAACGTGGAGGTGCAAGCATAGATGTGTTTGATATATAACCTAAACGGTGCCAGTGATTATAACATATAGTGTAATAGATAATAGAAACTATACACGTACAAGTGCTGACTAAATACAATGTAAATGTGTGTAATGCTTTCTCCTAATAATAAAGGAGATAAACATTTGTGAATATAAATATTGTATCAGAAATCCTTATATATACAAAAAAAAGATACAAATCATTGGATAACAAAAAAATAGGCTAAAATACTTTAAAAACAAAGAAAACCTAGTTATAGGATGGGGCTTGAAAAGTATATACTTGTAAAGAGCAAACAGGCACTGCGTTCTCATGAAATACAGGATTAGCCTCTCCATGCCTTAGGCTGTAATATGCCCTATGCCCAGTGCCTTTTGGCTACCTAATGGCAGAGGAAGTATTAAGGGAGCCGCTCGGTGGCTTGGCAACCCAATTACAAAATATATATATATATATATAGCAGTCAATATCAAGCGTATCAATATTCATGTAAAAAAAAATATATATATATAGTAAAACATAGTGAACTGTACCAGTTAGCCTAATGCTGGAGTGAGATGTAGCCTTTTAAACCTGACCGGTTTCGTTACTTAGACAGTAACTTTCTTAAAGGTACGCCATGCCCCCCTGGAAATGTTATACCCT
The DNA here is from genome assembly GCA_027410445.1 of Discoglossus pictus. Taxonomy (NCBI): domain Eukaryota; kingdom Metazoa; phylum Chordata; class Amphibia; order Anura; family Alytidae; genus Discoglossus; species Discoglossus pictus. Next base: position 111,113,566 of record CM050171.1, read on the forward strand.
AGGCCTGGGTGTTGTGGGCCTTGACCAAAATACAGAACTGCCATGACCTCCTTTTCTGGAGTTACTCCCCTTTTGAACTTTCATATGAAGCTATTATAGGGACTTTTATATAATTTTGATGGAGCCCAACTAAAAAACTAAAATGTTTGGTTTTATTAATCCTTGGGGTGGTATTGTACTGTGCTGAGGGATGCCTGAATGTCTTCACTATATGATATGGTAATATGGCATTATTATTATTATTCTTTATATTCTGTAGCGCTATACAGGGTTTAAGTTAAAGGCATTTTTTTAACACATTGCAAAAGAATGGAGGGCTTTAGTCTTTAAGCTTAGAATCCAACTTACATTGCGCTTTCCCCAAAGCACCAACACAAGTGATACAGTCTAAAGGCTTTGTATTACCCTGTAGTGATGTTATATGACTTTATGTGATTTTATAAAGTTGTGTAACATATGCAAGGACCAACGCAAAATTATTCAAGGTTCTTTCAGTCTCTCTGAATTATTTTATTATAATATTTTGTATAGAGACGTGAAGGCAATCAAATGAACATGTCTGCTTCCAGGGAGTTTGCCATGTATATATCATCACATAATGTTATTCCTAAGGCCCATAGGTCCCCTCGGGCTGCATTCCACTGAAATCATGTGTCTGGATGGGGTATATTCCTTATCAGACCTGACTGCTTATAGCTGCATATTTTCTCCAGGGCTGTTTTTTTTCTATGCAAGTTATGGCATTCTGCTCTTAAGGAGGGGGCTTTATCTTCTCCCAATGGACTTTCATAAGAGGGCTCTATTGTGCAGGGAGCTAACTTAGATAACTAACAATCTTGTTAATCAACACAAGCGTAAGAGAGGCTTCCCAAAAGTCAATCATAAGAACAAGGAGGCATTGTGACAGCAGACTCTGATAGAGTGACATTTCAGCAATTTCCTGGTCAGAGTAGAGAAGTGGCAGATAGCAGCTTCACTCAATCTTGGGCAGCACAGCGAGCTCCTCCTAGACCCTACCTGTGCTCCCAGGGTCTGCACTCACTACACCTTCAGAGGAGCAGAGTGTCAGAAGGAAAAGGGAAGCGGGATCTAATCTATTAAGGATCAGCCAAGGATTAAATCAAATGAGAAGCAAATACATGAGCCTGGGACTGTGAGGTCAGTGGGAAGTATACTGGGGAAGCTGCAGGTTGTGTGTGATATGCTTCATGTGGCAAGTGGAGCTATAGGATGGGCCACTGTATGATATATGTGTGTGTATGTATATATATGTATACTCACACACATATGTATATATGCTTATATATTACATGCATATTTTTATAGACTTATATATTACACACATGTATATATGCTTATGTATTACATGCATATGTATTTATATATCTACTTATTTCACATATATGTGTATATACTTATATATTACACACATGTACATGTACTTATACATTTCATACATATATATATATACTTAAATAGTACACATTTGTATATGTACTTATATATTACACGCATATATATTTGTATATTGCACGCATATGTATATATATATATACTTATATATTGCATACACACACATACCGGTGTATATACATATATATATATATATATATATATATATATATATATATATATATATATATATATATATATATTACACACATATGTATATATACTTAGATTTTACATGCATATGTATATATACTTATATATTGCACACACACATATATATACCGTATATATATATATATATATATATATATATATTTATATATACCGTATATATTACACACATATGTATATATACTTATATTTTACAAGCATATTTATATATCCTTATACATTGCAAACATATGTATATATACTTATATTTTGCATGCATACGTTTATATACCTATATATTACACATAAATATATATGTACGGTACTTATATATTAAAAACATATGTACTGCAGGTTCTACGACTCTTCTCTTTTACATATGTTACATATGTGTGTTATATATAGCACACATATGTTCTTTTGAAACACATTTCTTTATATACTTAAAAAACTAATGTTTTTAATGCTTTAACAGACAGAACCATTTGCTTATTGTCCAGATAGGAATAGACACAAGCCATAATAATAATGTAGAATTAAATGGAAGTGCAGCTCCCAGCAGGATAACCGTCCTGTAACGATCCCGGCAGCAATCTCTACAAATCTAACTTGGAAACTCGGCCTCTTGTCGGGTCATTTCATTCGGCTTTATTACTTTGTATAACTAAGAGCTCAGTCACTATTAGGGTCTGTAAGTAATAGTCCAACCTCAAGTGGGAGTGAGGGCGATTCTATCCCCTCTGAGTGTGAGTGAATAAGTGTCCCTCAATCTCTCTGAGGGTGAGCAAAACCAGCATCCACCCTCTGATAGGGTGAGAGAGCAAGAGATCAGCCTCTAAGGCTGTGTTATGAAGAGTCCAGCCTCTATCAGGGTGTGAATTAGAGCTCATAAGAGTTCATACTTCCTTAGGGTCATTGAGTCTAGCCTTTATTAGGGTGTGTAATGAAGAGTCTAGCCTATAGCATTTCCAGCCAATGGGGGGCACTTTTTTGATTTAATCTTGTGTCTGAAAAGCTAGCACTGCCTGGTAGACAAAGCTCCCTCCCACACTGACCTTATAGAGAGCAGAGACCAGCGGCTGAGTCTGATCTTTGAATGCTTAATATTGCTCAATCAATGAATATTATTAAAACCTAATTGAAAATCTAGCTCCTATTGCAATGTGATTACAGTACTGCCGTGTCCACTATATGGAACTAAAGGGACATAGAATGCAATAGGCGTTTTTCATGCATTTAAAAGAGCAGCTTTAATCATTACCTAAGGTGTGCTTTGCATGAAAAAAATATTAAGAAAAACTTGTTTAAACTTCATTGAAACTAACAGGAAATGCACAGAACATATGTACAACTGTAGATGTCATTGGCAGACAAGCATGACCCATACATCTATATTACCGCCTATTGACTGACAAGGACAAGCCCCCGATTAGTTAAACATTTGATTTTTTTCCTCCTTCTTCAAAAACACACAATTACACCTTATCAAATACCCTCTTTCAGATGCAGCTAAGATAAAAATGGTAATGATTCCAACATCACTATATCACGCCTAAACTATTTTTTTGCTGTGTTTAAACAAATATATTGTATTATCATATATATATATATCAGGCACGTTTCTGGTTGTGCTTATCCATATGGTTTTCTTGACAAAGGGTTGACACTTACTTCTCCAATGGACCGTGATTTGTCTGACTTCTCTGCTATGACCTACCCATCTTGGGTGACTTTACATGGTATAGCTCACAGCTTAATTGAGCCCCTTCATCAACACATGGCAGGGATCCAGAAGGGGATATGTATGTAAATATATTGTAAATAAATAGTACATTTGTGTTCACATTTAAATGTTAAAAAACTTGTTTCATGCCCAAAAGTTTCGAGAAATACAGTTATTACACTGCATTCTGGGAACCTTGGCAGGGATATGCAAATGTGCTTACAAAGGCTTCGCTCTTGCAATCCATAACCATATGTAACATGGCTTCCCTTAAGCATATGCCCACTGTATCAAACAGCTTTGAGCAAAGCTAGGGTTGGATTATACACAAGCCAGGAATTCCACCCACGTACAGCTCTTTAGGGTTACTGCCTATCATCAGCGTGGGGCCGGTTCCTTAGCTTGTTTAGTGGATATTTTGAGTAGGTAGTTCACCACAACAATCATTTAATATATGGTGGGAAAAAGAGCATATATATATATATATATATATATATATATATATATATATATATATATATAAAGAGTCAGAGTCACTCTGAGAATGAACAATACCTAAGTAGGTTTGCTTCATGGGTATTGTCATCTACTCTTGGAGCAGACTCTTTTAGCCACTTGTGCCCTTCTTAGGGTTAAATATCCTGTAGTATATCAGTCTGGTCTCACTCAATAGAGCAATCCAGCCCCAAAATAAGCAACTAATGAGGCCCAATAAAGGCCAAACGTACCTGTGGGGTTTGCTGTTTCTCCTTTTCAGGGTAGAATTGCCTGGTATTTCGGGGCTGGATCACTTTAGTGAGTGAGGCAAGACTGATATACAACAGGATATTTCTCTCTGTGAAGGCACAAGTGGCTAAGCGAGGCTGCACTCAGAGTGGATTATCACATCCATAGAAATAACCTATTAAGGATAGTTTTTTTCTATGATTGAGCACCTCTATTTTTGTTTTATATATATATATATATATATATATATATATATATATATATATAAATAAATCAGTGTAGGAAGCCTCCATCATTCCTAGCTCTTCCAGTCTTGAGTGCATCAGTATGTGCCCATCAGAATAAAATGCATCTGAGCCCGCGTCCCTGTCCTTTTAACCATGATAATGGGAGCAGCCTCTTTTTATTCAGGACCATATTCCAACCCATACATGAAGGGCACAGGGGACATTCGGACTGGCTCTAAATTTAGCTGCCAGTTTCGAACTGATAAAGGACAGAAGTACCAGAAATAGTGAGTGTGTCCCCTGATGGGAGGGGCCGGGCTCCCAAAGTGATATGCCAGGAATTCTGGGCACTGAACAGCTGCATTTAACAAAAGAAGTGGGCATGCCAAGCCCAGCCCGGAGAGAATGGCGGGGCATGGGGACTATTGCTGGGATAGGAACGAAAAGCAGAAACATACACTGGTGCTTGGTCTAAAAAAAGCAAAAATTATAAGGAGATTACTTTATCATTTTAACTCTTTAACTGGTAGAGGAGCCAGCAATGCATTGAAATGCACAGCATTGCTGGCAGATAATTAATTTATAGATAGGGGATCTGATCACTATAGGGGCGATCTGATCATCTACATATAATTTAGCATGTTTTATTGACCCCTACAACGTGGTTGCAAGGGGGCAAACTATTTTGCACCGGGGCCCTCTGTTTACAAGCTCCATCACTGCTAATTGGCTATGAAATAAACCAATTAACAGCCTTTTTAAATTGTGATTCGGCCAATTGAATAGGGCTCTATATAAACAAATAGCATATTTTTTTACAGAAGTTTTTAGTTAGTGAACTTCTATCCAAAAGCAAGGTCTTCACTAACTAAAAACTTCTGTAAAAAAATATGCTATGTGCTTATATAGAGCCCTATTCAATTCAATCTCAATTTAATAAGGCTGTAAATCTTCTTATGGGGCACTACAGTGGTCCTTTATGGCTGAGCTTTCTATAAAGGTAGATTAGCCGTATTTAATAGTTGTTATCAGTCATCAAAATGTGTTCCTATGTATAGTATTCGCTACTGAAAGAACAAATGGTGAGCGCGCTCTGATGGACGCTGGATGTGCGCTGAGCAAATCCATTATCTGCCGTCTTTATTGATTGACAAATGCATTAGGAGACATAGGAGATATGAAGAGACCATAAAGAGACCGTGCTGCCTTGTCAGGGGAGAGCGTGCCGGCAAAATAACATCCATGGAAGAAGAGAGAAGGAATCAGGGTGTGGTCTGTCTAGACAACGAGACCCAGGCCTAGGGCAGCGCATGTCCAGGGGGCAGCAGGCTGGTTGAAGATGCAGTGCAATATATTAAAATATGTTTATATATGCACCGAATTGTCTAAATGCAGTGATATTTCTGTCTGTAAGTACTTGACATTTTCTGACATACTATATATTATATATATATTTTTATTTTTTATTTATATATACAGTGGACCCTCGGTACTCGACTACATCAAAACTTGTAAATTTTAGTATTCAACGCGTCTTAATGAGCTAAAATGCTGGTTTCTTCCTTTCTGAATTGGGAGGAGACTTTGATTGCACCATTAGAATATGGCATCTACATCTGCAATTGCTTTCAGAAGGTGTCATGGAAAGTAATATACAGAATCAAATGGAAAAAAAAAGAAAATTAATGCCTGTAGTAATTTTTTTTATAAAAGATAAAAAATGTAAAGATTGTGTTTACTTTTTTAATTTCTAAAAATATTTTGGCCATTATTACATTTAGTTATTCAAATGACCACATGGAAAATCCTGGCATTTATTCAGCACTTCAGGACTAGTGTTGTCCATCCCTGTACAAAACCCTGGATGTTACTCAGGAAAGGTACAAGAAGTAGAGAGGGCTCTATATCAGTGCTTCTCAACATCTACATCTTGGACCTGTGCCAGACCCCCAAGACATTATCCTTCAGTCTTGAGGAAGGGGGATGAGGAAACACAACACTTGAAATATTCCACTACCATTAGTCATAGTTATAGATAAATTAATAAAATTATTGTTCAAATCAGTGCAAAACTAGATGTCTTCTATAGGCCCCAGTGCCTTGCACCTGATGCACCGGCAGTAGCTCTTGTTATAGTTTAGAATTATAAACATTTAATATTTAAAACTCCTTCTATTACTCCAGTTGGGCATGCTCTTACAGCTATTATTAATCCAGTTGGGCATGCTTTTACAGCTATTATTAATCCAGTTGGGCATGCTCTTACAGCTATTATTAATCCAGTTGGGCATGCTTTTACAGCTATTATTAATCCAGTTGGGCATGCTTTTACAGCTATTATTAATCCAGTTGGGCATGCTCTTACAGCTATTATTAATCCAGTTGGACATGCTCTTATAGCAATTATTAATCCAGTTGGACATGCTCTTACAGCTATTATTAATCCAGTTGGGCATGCTCTTACAGCAATTATTAATCCAGTTGGGCATGCTCTTACATCTATTATTAATCCAGTTGGACATGCTCTTACAGCTATTATTAATCCAGTTGGACATGCTCTTACAGCTATTATTAATCCAGTTGTGCATGCTCTTGCAGCTATTATTAATCCAGTTGGACATGCTCTTGCAGCTATTATTAATCCAGTTGGGCATGCTCTTACAACAATTTTTAATCCAGATGGACATGCTTTTACGGCAATTATTAATCCAGATGGACATGCTCTTATAGCAGTTATTAATCCAGATGGACATGATTTTACAACAATTATTAATCCAGTTGGGCATGCTCTTGCAGCGATTATTAATTAAATTGACCATGCTCTGGCAGCTATCGTTAATTCAGTTGGACATGCTCTTGCAGCAATTATTAATCCAGATGGGCATGCTCTTGCAGCTATTATTAATCCAGTTGGGCATGCTCTTGCAGCTATTATTGATTTAGTTGGGCATGCTCTTGCAGCTATTATTGATTTAGTTGGACATGCTCCTGCAGCTATTAATATATTTCCAACTTAATATTAATATTCAACTTTCAAGCTCAATTAGCTACCGAACTGGTCGGACCAGCTCCTTCCAACGGTTACACTGACAGTATATACGTCTCAAGTCTAAACATGTAATACAAGTTTTGGGCCAATGTGATAAAACCCCCGGTAGTTGTGGAGCCAGCAAAGGATTAACTGTAAAAAGACACCGACGGGTGGTATTGTGTGACAGTGTACATATAAACACTACCTGGTATTTCCTATTAAAATATGTCTTGGTGCTTTAAAATTAATTTAATTGCCTGAGAAACTTAGGGAGAGTTTGATCAGCTAGTGGAGAGAACCTGTCAGGAGAGATCTGGATGGAACTGACGGCATCATAAACAAACACAGGGGCTAATGTACAACTGCATGATTAATATACATACAGTGGATCTAAAAAGTCTATACACCCCTGTTAAAAAATGTCAGGTTTCTGTGCTGTAAAAAAATGAGACAAAGATAAATAATTTCAGAACTTTTTCCACCTTTAATGTGACCTATAAACTGTACAACTTAATTGAAAAACAAACTGAAATCTTTTAGGTGGAGGGAACAAAAATAAAAATAATGTGGTTGCATAAGTCTGCACACCCTCTTATAACTGGGGATGTAGCTGTGCTCAGAATTAAGCAATCACATTCCAAATCATGTTAAATAGGAGTCAGCATACACATGCCATCATTTAAAGTGCCTCTGATTAACCCCAAATAAAGTTCAGCTGCTCTAGTAGGTCTTTCCATGGTCCACAGAGAGCTTCCAAAGCATCAGAGGGATCTTATTGTTAAAAGGTATCAGTCAGGAGAAGGGTACAAAAGAATTTCCAAGGCATTAGATATACCATAGAACACAGTGAAGACAGTCATCATCAAGTGGAGAAAATATGGCACAACAGTGACATTACCAAGAACTGGAGCTCCCTCCAAAATTGATGAAAAGACGAGAAGAAAACTGGTCTTGGAGGCTACCAAGAGGCCTACAGCAACATTAAAGGAGCTGCAGGAATATCTGGCAAGTAATGGCTGTGTGGTACATGTGACAACAATCTCCTGTATTCTTCATATGTCTGGGCTATGAGGTAGAGTGGCAAGACAAAAGCCTTTTCTTACGAAGAAAAAAATCTAAGCCAGGCTACATTTTGCAAAAACACATCTGAAGTCCCCCAAAAACATGTGGGAAAAGGTGTTATGGTCTGATGTAACCAAGGTTGAACTTTTTGGCCATAATTCCAAAAGATATGTTTGGCGCAAAAACAACACTGCACATCACCAAAAGAACACCATACCCACAGTGAAGCATGGTGGTGGCAGCATGCTTTGGGACTGTTTTTCTTCAGCTGGAACTGGGGCCATAGTTAAGATAGAGGGAATTATGAACAGTTCCAAATACCGGTCAATATTGGCATAAAACCTTCAGGCTTTTGCTAGAAAGCTGAACATGAAGAGGAACTTCATCTTTCAGCATGACAACGACCCAAAGCATACATCCAAATCAACAAAGGAATGGCTTCACCAGAAGAAGATTAAAGTTTTGGAATGGCCCAGCCAGAGCCCAGACCAGAATCCGATTGAAAATCTGTGGGGTGATCTGAAGAGGGCTGTGCACAGGAGATGCCCTCGCAATCTGACAGATTTGGAGTGTTTTTGCAAAGAAGAGTGGGCAAATCTTGCCAAGTCAAAATGTGCCATGCTGATAGACTCATACCCAAAGAGACTGAGTGCTGTAATAAAATCAAAAGGTGCTTCAACAAAGTATTAGTTTAAGGGTGTGCATACTTATGCAACCATATTATTTTATTTTTATATTTTTTCTTCCCTCTACCTAAAAGATTTCAGTTTGTTTTTCAATTGAGTTGTACAGTTTATAGGTCACATTAAAGGTGGAAAAAGTTCTGAAATGATTTATCTTTGTCTCATTTATTTACAGCACAGAAACCTGACATTTTAACAGGGGTGTGTAGACTTTTTACATAAACTGTATATATATATATATATATATATTTTTATATATATATATATATATATATATATATATATATATATATATATATAGGTAGCCGTGAGGGTCTAGTGATCTAGATGAACAATCAAACATATTCAAAATTATTATGACAAGCTCTCGAGAGATAATCTCTCTTAATAAAAAGAGGTTATCTCTCGAAAGCTCGTCATAATAATTTTTAATATGTTTGTCCAATGAAAAAAGGTATCACTATATTCTGCAATACTATGATTATTCATATATTTGTATATATTTATATATATATATATATATATATATATATATTTTAAAAAAAATAAAGTCTAAGAACGTAATTAGACAGATGAAAAGCTATAAATCTAGCTTTTATTTAAAACAAATGGTGCTTTAGCTGGTCCCTAGAGGAGATCAGAGTTTCCTCTACTCAACGAGTTTCGTCCTTACACTTCATCAGGGAAACAATAATTAATAAAATAATACAACCTCTAATATATCCCCTTGGTGAAAGTTACATACATGAGCGGGTCATTTACATTTCTGCATGAGCAGGGCTTGCTGTTAATTGCCTGATACTGAATATATGTGGGGAAAGGGGATAGGTGTTAAATTGTAAAACCTCTGATATGACAAACTATCTGCTCCCTCCCCTGATATATAAGCTAGCCACTGTCTCAAAGTGTTGGATGTGTGGATGCTTGACAGGGTGGAATCTTCCATGTGCAAAGTTTGCAAAAACCAAAATTTTCCCTAAAAATGTTTTTAGACTTATATTTTATGCAGCTGCTAACATTGGGGGTGATTTACTAAGTGTCGCCTCACCTGAGAGAAGGTGAAACGGCTGTGATCTCAGGTTAAGTCTGCGAGTTTCAATCTTGCAAGGTGCTTTAAGGAAAGCGCTATGGACACTGGATTCCAAGCTCAAAGACAGGGCCCTCCAATCATTGCAATGTGTGAATCTTGAACTTGTCATTGCCTGTAACTTAACTTATGTATAGCGCTATGTAATATGTTGGCGCGTTACAAATAAACGATAATAATAATAATAGTAAAAGGGATGCACTTTAGATGCTTAGAAAATTCCCCATGGTTAGCATGTTAAATTACTTCGCAAATGTGACATTTTTCAGTATATTATGTATTCCTTTAAATGGATCAGAGCTGATAAAGACATAGACTCTGTAGGGCTGGGTGTGCAGTGTAGTGTCCTAGCCTATCAGGGACCACGTCTCAGCTGCATATTGCAGAATGGTCACTGATTAGTTAGTATGGGACACAGTAAATCAAGTAATACAGAGTAAATGTGTTCATGAGCTGCAGAGGGCTGACTCAACCAGGAACTATTTGTTTTATTCTAGGCAGTAAAAAAACATACACTTCATTCAGCACTGACGATGTGCAAAAACATTTAAAGTATTTGCAAACAAGCTACCAAAAGATAACTTACTAATGGCCACGTTGGACGGGTCAGTTTCCAGCTCTAGTGCCATTGATGGCTCTGAGATTATGATGAAAGCTCTGTCCAGATATGCAATGCTGAGAATTACACGGCCCCTGGAATGTGAGCCACTCGAGGGCTGGGTGACCTTGTAGAGATGCACAATCACAGGATATCTTGGTATACGCTGGTCATGCATTTTTAATTCTACTTTAAGGAATCTCAGTCCTGCTGTGCGCAGTGAGGGTGAGACTGGGCAGCACGGCTGAGATCGAAAGGACAACTGTACTGTCTCATCTAAAATATATTGTGTTAAAGAACAACACTTAAAACATGTAAACAGTTTTTTTAGGATGGAAAATTAAATAATAATGAATCCAATACAGGAGTTGAGCTACAGTCGGTGCAGGTGGTGCAATGCACTGGAGTCTTCCTTTAGGTGCTGAGCTCCTGCTGCTGCAGCGTGACCATACCGGTATATGCTAATGACGTGATGTCACATGCACATCACGTCATTAGCATATGCCGGTTTCGTACACAGGCAGAAGACGCACTGCAGCAGCAGGAGCTCAGCGGATCAAGGTAAGAGGAGAGAAGAGAGGGGAAAGGGGATAGGGAGGTTTTTGGAGAGGGGGGAGGAGGGAGGATAAGGGGGGAAAGGGAGGAGGAGGATGAGACACAAGGGAGAGAGAGGAGGGGAAAAAGGAGACATAAGGGAGGGAACGGAGGAGGAAAAGGAGACACCAGGAAGAGAGAGGTGGGGAAAAAGGAGACACAAGGGAGGCAGAGGAGGGGGAAAATGAGACACAAGGGAGAGAGATGAGTGGGAAAGGAGACACAAGGGAGGTAGAGGAGGAGGAAAAGAAGACACAAGGGAGGCATAGTAGGGGGGAAAGGAGACATAAGGGAGGGAGAGGAGGAGGGAAATGAGACACAAGGAAGGAGAGGTGGGGGAAAAGGAGACACAAGGGAGGCAGAGGAGGGGGAAAGGAGACACAAGGGAGGCAGAGGAGGGGAAAAAGGAGACAAGGGAGGCAGAGGTGGGGGAAAAGGAGACACAATGGGGGAGAGGAGGGAAATTAGACACAAGGGAGGACGCAGATGAGTACCGAAGGTGCTCACATTGGGTGGCAAACAGCATTGCCACCCTTAAAATTTTATTCCCGTCATTTTTGACGGGCAATTTCCTAGTATACAGTGCCTTGCAAAAGTATTAACCCCCCTTGGAATTTTTAGTGTTTTGCTGCCTCATAACCTGGAATTAACATGGATTGTTTGAGGATTTGCATCATTTATTTTACAGAACATGCCCACAACTTTGAAGATGTTTTTTTTTTTTTTATTGTGAAGCAAACAACAAATAGGACAAATATACAGAAAGAGTCAATGTGCATAACTATTCACCCCCCCTAAAGTCAATACTTTGTAGAGCCACCTTTTGTGGCAATCACACCTCCAAGTCGCTTTGGATAAGTCCCTATGAGCTTGCCACATCTTACCACTGGGATTTTTGCCCATTCCTCCTTGCAAAACTGCTCCAGCTCCTTCAAGTTCGATGGTTTGCTCTTGTGAACAGCAATCTTTAAGTCTGACCACAGATTTTCGATTGGATTGAGGTCTGGGCTGTGACTAGGCCATTCCAACACATTTACATGTTTCCCCTTAAACCACTCAAGTGTTGCTTTAGCAGTGTGTTTGGGGTCATTGTCCTGCTGGAAGGTGGACCTCCGTCCTAGCCTCAAATCACACACAGAGTCGTACAGGTTTTGCTCAAGAATATCCCTGTATTTAGCATCTTCCATCTTTCACTCAACTCTGACCAGTTTCCCAGTCCCGGCTGCTGAAAAACATCCCAACAGCATGATGCTGCCACCACCATGTTTCACTGTGGGGATGGTGCTCTTTGGGTGATGTGATGTGTTGGGTTTGCGCCAGACATAGCGTTTTCTTTGATGGCCGAAAAGTTCAATTTTAGTCTCATCAGACCAGAGCACCTTCCTCCATACATTTTGGGAGTCTTCCACATGCCTTTTTGTTTTTTTTCTGAAAGTAATGGCTTTCTTCTGGCCACTCTGCCATAAAGCCCAACTCTATGCAGCGTACGGCTTATTGTCGTCCTATGTACAGATACTCCAGTCTCTGCTGTGGAACTCTGCATCTCCTCCAGGGTCACCTTAGGTCTCTGTGCTGCTGCTCTGATTAATGCCCTCCTTGCCCGGTCTGTGAGTCTTGGCAGGTTTGCTGTTGTGCCATGTTCTTTCCATTTGGTTATGATAGATTTGATGGTGCTCCTGGTGATCATCAAAGATTTGGATATTTTTTCATAACCTAACCCTGACTTGTACTTATCAACAACATTGTCCCTTACTTGTTTGGAGAGTACCTTGGTCTTCATGGTAGTGTTTGGTTAGTGGTGCCTCTTGCTTAGGTGTCAAAAAAGGTGTGTATATGTAATGACAGATCATGTGACATGTTACCGATTGGTTACTATGAGACACTGCACAGCCAGTAATACAGAGTCTGTGTCTGCATACACTGCAGAGGGGACTATTTGTTTGATTTTAGGCAGGAGACACTTCCTAATAAAATAAAGTACATAAAAGTAAATAGTTACCCAGGGATATTATATACCTAATAACACCCAGGAGCCTTCCGTATCCCTATAATACAAGTAGCATTCAGGTGAAGCAGGCCTCAGACCATCAGGATTACCTGGAACTTTGATTTCTTTCACACACATAATAATCATTTTCGGAAGTTTATGACTTTCCTGTCTCCTCACAATAAGCAGCTCAAATCCAACTGAGCCTCAATTAATAAGACCCGTCATTGGTGCCTGGAATGTGCATTTAATTCCGAGGTGCTGACATACAGGGTATTAATGTGTTCGGTGGGGGGTCCCTGCTATAAGACAGGAAGGGATGCAGTGCTGGGCCTGGGTAATAATGTATATCTGGAGAGATCCTGGGGGCGATTCTATAGATCAGAGAATTACAGCTTTTCCCATTTAAAATACCAAAAGCCCCCACTTGCAGCCAGTTTGCAGCACTTTTCAGTGAAGTAATGGAGGCCTCTCTTAAAGAAAAAGGCTCTGGGCCAGTCTAGAGGTGGTTGTTATATAAAGTAATATACTGAAAATCTATGGTGACTTAAAGGGACTCTGTCTTCCCATAATTACATTTTTTTGGCTATTCTTGAAGAGCATTAACATCTGGATATATGTTGTGTTATTCATTTTATTCTAAGGTGAATCAGTCCTGGGAAATTCTATGTTGTTGTTGCTGTATTTATATGCAAATGAGTGGCTCACACATATTAATTAGCTGCTTATGTGCTTATTGGGATAACAGTCTACTTGTCTGTCTCTGTAGTTCTCACAATAAAGTCCTGCAATATTATCTGGCAGTTAGATGCCTTTCCCACTCTTATCAAGCACTTTAACCTGCACATTAGCATACAGGAGCCACAAAATCAATTATATTTCAGAAATCAATTACTGTAGAGAAAAACTGCTAGTACAATGTATAGCCAGTTTCTAATGCTCTCTCAACTTCCTGTTGTGGTGACGAGACATTTAAAGGAAGTAACTGAATGACTACTTCAGTGTTTTCCTAATACCTTGCTCTTAATAATAACTTGACTTGATATTAACCATGGATTCAGATACGATTTCTATTCAGTTCTGTTGAAATACTGCTACAGTAAATTCCCCCTTGACATTTATTATTATTATTATTATTATTATTATTATTATTATTATTATTAATTATTATTACTATTATTATCCTTTATGTTTAACATGTCAACATATTCCATAGCACTATACAGGGGTTATCGATCTAAATAGAAACGTAAGCCATAAACAACAATAGGTTAGCATCCCCCTCAATCTACAGGCAAACTAGCAATACAGAATGAAACCCCCATAACACAAGCAGAGGCAAACAAAATGTGATATTCTTTAAAAAATGATTTTTTTAGTCATGGTTTATATAGATATTAATCTTGTTACTTTGTTACAGATGTGATGTTTTTCACAAACTACAACGGCCCTTTAAATGCAGACAAGATCACAAGTTTAGTATAATTCAAAACTAAAATAAAAACAAGTACTTATCACAGTCTCCTTTTATAGCTTATTTTGTTGTCCTTCTTTGTACCTTTTCCAGTTCTGTGTGTTTTCGGTACTTGCCGATCCTTCGGGGTAACACAAACCGATAATCATTTCAAGGGACATTGAAGACATTTTTTTCTTTGTTGCGTCTGACATAGGGTATTTGTGTGTTTTCTTTTTTAAATAATGCTCTGAAATCATAAAATACTGATTCAAAAGTGTCACTGATCTCAGGGCTTATAGATATGTGCGTCATACTTGTCTGCCACGTCGGCGTGCTCTGTGCACGTCCTGTTAGCTTCAATGACTTTTAAACAGGTTTTACTTTTCATGCAATTTACAATCTTTTAAATACATGAAAAAAATTGTGTTCATGTCCTTTTAAACCCATGCCTGCGGCGCTGGGGATGTGAGAAGCGTGACCCAACCGCACAGCCAACTTTCTGAAGGCATGTATGCCATATACCAAAGGATGAAAATTGATAGTAATATTAAAAAAGAAACTTAAGCTTGTGGTTTAGTCGTTCAGTCGTGTCCGACTTTCCGTGTTCTTATGGACCGCAGCATGCCAGGCACATCTCTGTCCGTCTAAGCGCCATCGAGCTTCATGTTCACTGCTTCAGTGACCTCATCTATCCATCGCCCCCTCTGTCGTCCCCTTCATCTCGTACCTTCAGTCTTTCCCAGCAATATCTGAGCCTCATAATAAGTGAACAGTTTGTCTTGATTTCCTGTAGTACTGGGTTATTAAATCTTCTTGCAGTCCAGGGGACACTAGGTAGTTTTCTCCAACACCACAATTTAAAGGCGTCAATTCTACAGTGCTCAGACTTCTTTATGGTCCAGCTCTCACATCCTTATGCTACTACTGGGTATACCAGAGTTCGAGCTATCTGGACCTTTGTTTAATATCTTTACTTTTTACAAGCTTGTCCATGCTTGCCATAGCTTTCCTCCCCAGAAGCAAATGTCTTTTATTTTCATGGCCACAGTCACCATCTGCTTTGATCTTGGAGCCCAGGAAAATAACATCTGTCACTGCCTCCACTTCTTCCCCATCCATTTTCCAGGAAGTCTTTTTAACGTTGAGCAGCAGGACAACTTTTGTGCTCTCTTCTTCCTTTAGTTCCTCCTCAAACTTTAAGCTTACTTATTTAAAAAATATATATTTTTATTTTTATTCCATGTGATTCAATTTTCAGCTCTGATCAAGCACTACATTCCTCCTTTGCTGCTGAGTCACTCTGGAAAACTTCTTTGTAAATGATGGGGGCGGGCGCGGGGCTGTGAACAGAGCTGCTTCTGGGCTCACTCACAGTCTGGAGGAACAGTCTATGTGGCCCACCATAATTTACATAGAGGCCTACTAGAGTCACACAGCAGCACATGGAGTCACATGAAAAAAAAAAGAAAACATTTAAAAATAAGTATATTTATTTTTTTAATAATATGGTCAATTTGTATTCTTTGTCAGGCTGTCTGTGTGGGCAGTAGGACTATATTCCATGGGGGAGTTGATACTTTTATAGAGCTCTCTACATCTCTACATACATATCTGTGCACTAATATAGATTTATTTCACACACACATAAACAATATTTATTTCTTTATCTCTGCCCCATATTAATTATCACCTGATCAACATTTATATGTATATATGCACCCAGGGGGGGATACAGAGTCTATATAGCTCTTTTAATAGAGGCAGAATTATGGCGGGGGCACCAATGGAACTGGAGATTCCCACCAAGGAGTCCCATCTATACATATTAAGGTCATGAAGTGTATCCTTATATATTTTTTTGCTCTTTTTTTGTTATGTTTCTAACTTATTAATATTCTTTATCCTTTTAATATCCATAAACTGGTTCAACTCTGTTTTATACGTTTCTATCAAACCTAATCACCATTATCACCTCTGTGGGCTCTGTTCACAAGTCTTAGATATTTCTTGGTAGTGAGGTAAAGGCTTCTTATATACCTTGGGAAAGTATGATGTCATTTATCCAACTCATAAAAGAGGTTTTATAGAATAACATAACAATACTTGAATTAAGTGCCCATTATATTGCAGCTTCTGCCAATTATTGCTATTTATACAATGTATTATATGATATTCTTACTGTAGCTGACATGATACAGTGTCCGTATTGATTTAAAGCAATACGATATTATTTGCAATCTGAATCTGTTATTCGGCCGTACTAGGACAACTGCCCCAAGGTCATGTCACGAGAGCAGAACTGAAGTGGGATATATCTGGGGGTGTCCATGACCCTGGGATTATTCTCATTGAGTATATAATGTGTGTTAGGCTCAGTATGAAGACAGATGTCTGGAACTAAGACTTAAGTATCAGCGGCTTCCAGCCCTCTGTCTGAGTGCTCTGCCACATGAGGTTTAAATACTGGGGGAGATTCACTAAATCATAAAATGGGTGACAGTGGGCTGCAGTGCATAGCACACGTGCATCACAGCCCATCACCATATTTATTAAAGGGACATGGAAGATTTTACTCAGTATATAATATACCTGTGTATCTATTTTCTTTTATGTGCTTTATTTGATTAAGAAGTGCCTATAAGCCCCTCTCTAAAATAAAAAAAAATAGTCCCTGTATGGGTCTGCCCCCTGCAGCATATGCAGACACAGTCTCTATAGATCTGGATGTGCAGTGTGGTGTCCTAGCCTATCAGGGACCACGTCATGTTGCAGAATATTGCTGAGAGATGTCATGGATTGGTTAGTATGAGACACTGCACAGTCAGTACTACAGAGTCTGTATCTTCGTGAGGTGCAGAGGACAGACCTATGCATGCACTATTTGTTTGATTTTAGGCAGTAAAACAAAGCTTATAAGCACTTATTAATAAAATAAAGTACATACAAGTAAAATGATGCACATATATATTATACCCAGTAAAATCCAGGAACCTTCTATATCCTTTTAAGAAAAAGTGAAAATCTCTACCTATGCATCATACTGACCTGAAGACTTGTGCATTGCCTATCCCTTCACTAACTTATTTTAAAACCAGTTATGGTTATGGTTATATTTTATTGCTTATACACCACATAATTCCTATTTTAATAGAAAATTGGAAATTAAATATTTATAACTAAACATCTATTAAAATAGGAATCATGCAGCATATATAAAATATAATACAATAATTAACATATTCACATACTTTTTTCAAAGGTCCCCTGGCCCATAACTAAAATTTAAATTGATATTTAAGTTGCGCCATTGCATTACTAAATTCCTCTTCACACCAAATGCCGCACTCACATTTGCAATCACTACCAATGTGAACATCATCTGGATCCCTACCTTGTCGTGGTGAAGGGACTTGTGTATCTCATACCAGCAATACCATGTAGGGCCACCCAAGATGGGCAGGTCTTAGCAGAGAGGTCCACTGGAGAAGGAACTGGCAACCCACTCAAGTATCTTTGCCAAGAAAACCTTATGGATAAGCACAACCGGAGACATAATGATTGCACCAGGCATACTGTAGTCCATAGGCTCACATAGAGTCAGACACGACCGAACGACTAAACCACCAATGTGAATCAGAAAAGTATGTGGAGATTTAGTGAGTGCAATGCGGGACTTAATACATTAATGTTAATAAATGGTGTGAATGGATCTGGTGCAGTTATAGACTGGTCTTGTGTTACATCCTTAGTGACTCTACTCCACTGACCGTTCATTCTAGTCCATTTGTTTCCAGGTCCCGTTATCAGGAAACGACAAAAGTCCAAGGTTTTGGCAGATTAGGAGGATATTTTTTTTTGTTATCTACCATCAATATCTATTTCTACTAGGAGTGAAATGTAATGCTGCTCAATGTTAGTTGCAGAATTCCTAGAAATTCACTTAATTCAGTGTTGTTCAGGACAATGAGAGAGGTGGGGAAGGAAACAGCAACGAGATCAATTTTGTTTTTAAATTATATTTTCTAACGAAAGATTCGTTTTGCTGCTGTTTGCACGTGCATTTTTATGTTAATTAATGTTAAACTAAAAAATGGGTTTGACATGAAAATCTCTTACACCGGCCCTTTAAGAGCTTGCATGATGTAGAGGTCCCTCCGACCAGCTGTGCTCGGGGTCTTAGCTGAAGAACCGCTCAGCGACTTCTAATTGAAGAGATAATTACAGATGTCGGAGCCCTAATATCTGGAAGATAATTACTTTGACAAGGATCCAAATTAGGACTAATTCTCTGTTCATGCGGCTGCAAAGTCCAAGTACGCGAAATTCACCCAGAATGCACTTATCATACAGCTGTACGCCATTTACGCGCCTTATTACATATAAAACTGATATTTGCTTTTTGAATGTTTTTAGTGATAGTAATGCAAAAAAGGTTAGTTTTAATCCCTTTGCAAACACACCGGCCCCTGACAAACATTGGTCATTGCACTGATTATGTAGCCAAAAAACATCATTAAAGGTATATGGAAGTTTCCTGGATTATGAAGCATCTGATAGAGGAGAATCAGTAGTGTATGAAAACATTTTTTTGCATGACAAAAAATCCCCAAATAAACACCATTAAACTTACCCTTAAGTTTGCAAAAAGTTTTCAGATCTCAGGCAGATTTTGAGAGGAAATGCCCCTGAAAATGATATTATATAATATAGCATAAAATTCATAATTAGTTGTGGCCAATCAGGTACAGCAATGTATCTGTTTCCCTCTCACTGGCTGAGACAAAGCTGCAGCTGTGATACTGACTGCTGTTTGGCTAGGATACAACTCCACACAGCTCATTGACTAGGACGCTCTGCCTACATAGGTGCCTCGGGGGTGGAGCTCACATAAGAAATGTCAAATGTACTTTGAATTACAAATATACAGAATCCCTCAATAAAATTATTTGATATGAGACGCCCAATCAGACAGAGACACACAGAGATCCCACAAACTTCCATATAGCTTTAACCTCCCTGGCGGTCCTATTATGTCAATATTTTTGTCATAATCATGTCCCCTATTCTGACCCCCCGCTCCCTGGGTCCCCCATTTTGATCCAACCCCCCCCCCCCCCAGGTCCCTGGTTCTGAGCTCCTTCCCCCAGAGTTCCCCCATTCTGATCTCCCCCCTCCCTGGACCCCCTATATCCTCCCCCCCAGGACCCCCACCATGATACCCCAGGCCTCCCACCTCCCCTCCCGGACCACACCAGACGGCGCTGAGCATGTGCACAACGCCGGCCTGAGCGTGGCTCGGGGCCACCGCACCCAGCACTCAAAATCAACCCCGAGCCACGCTCGGGATTACCACTAGAGCACTTAATTCCCTTTACAATAATTGCCTGAACTTGACGCAACCAAATCTAAGCTTCCTGGGGAAATTCATGATACTTTCAAAATCAAATCAAAAGTCTTTGTGCCAATTTTTTTTAACCTTTGTAGTATTATCCATTTGGAGAAAAAAAAATCTGCATGATAGAAAATGTGGCTTTGACTTGCGTGGCGGCGGTCAAATTTGTCAGATTTGTAATAGGGTATCGCACTCAATGAAATGTACCAAAATGAAACTTAAATGTATTATACACTGTATCTGCTGAATGCACCCTGGGGAAAACTGCGTAAAAAAATACATAAAATATTACTTAATATAAATGGTTTGCTCCATTAATAAAACCCAACAGCCATTAGAGGCTTTTCATTTATAGGTATTAATTAATTTACCAATAAAACAAAACCTTGCAATATTAATATAGGTTTTATCTGCTCTTTGTTATCTTTCTGTTGGATGAATTTTTTGTTTCCATATGAATTTAATTTTATGGGACTGGAACAAAGTGACTTTAAAAGGGTTACGCCACGATTGGATATTTACTGCAGGGCTGACATTTGTAATATGCCGCTGTGTAGAAGTCTGCCTTAGAAATAGGATTAATTGCCCAGTTATTGATCGTGATGCATTCCAGTATCTCTTTTGAAAGGGTAATGGAAATTATATATGAAGGATGAGCACTTGGCAGGATGGGCTGATCTGATGCTTTTAACAGAAGAGAGATGGATTTCGAGCAGAGCAGACACTTTGTGTGATTTGTTTGTTCATGGAGAATAAATGATACAAAGAGTAGATATTTCTTAAAATCACTATATTTTATTTTTAGGTTACAACAAAATAAATGAAAAAAGTGGCAAAAAAGTCTTAAATTGGATAAAAACGAGGCTGAGCCAGGCACGTGGCACAACGGCAAAGATAGTAACACTTACACGAACAACGGCGCCAGGCACGCAGGACTTAGAAAATACACAACGGCAAAGACAGTAACACTTACACCAACAACGCCAGGCACGCGGGACTCAGAAAATACACAACGGCAAATATAGTAACACTTACACCAACAACGCCAGGCACGCGGGACTTAGAAAATACACAACGGCAAAGATAGTAACACTTACACCAACAACGCCAGGCACGCGGGACTTAGAAAATACACAACGGCAAAGATAGTAACACTTACACCAACAACGCCAGGCACGCGGGACTTAGAAAATACACAACGGCAAAGACAGTAACACTTACACCAACAACGCCAGGCACGCGGGACTTAGAAAATACACAACGGCAAAGATAGTAACGCTTACACCAACAACGCCAGGCACGCGGGACTTAGAAAATACACAACGGCAAAGATAGTAACACTTACACCAACAACGCCAGGCACGCTGGACTTAGAAAATACACAACGGCAAAGACAGTAACACTTACACCAACAACGCCAGGCACGCGGGACTTAGAAAATACACAACGGCAAAGACAGTAACACTTACACCAACAACACCAGGCACGCGGGACTTAGAAAATACACAACGGCAAAGATAGTAACACTTACACCAACAACGCCAGGCACGCTGGACTTAGAAAATACACAACGGCAAAGATAGTAACACTTACACCAACAACGCCAGGCACGCGGGACTTAGAAAATACACAACGGCAAAGATAGTAACACTTACACCAACAACGCCAGGCACGCGGGACTTAGAAAATACGCAACGGCAAAGATAGTAACACTTACACCAACAACGCCAGGCACGCCAGACTTAGAAAATACACGACGGCAAAGACAGTAACACTTACACAAACAACGCCAGGCACGCGGGAGTTAGAAAATACACAACGGCAAAGATAGTAACACTTACACCAACAACGCCAGGCACACGGGACTTAGAAAATACACAACGGCAAAGACAGTAACACTTACACCAACAATGCCAAGTACGCCGGACTTAGAAAATACACAATGCCAAAAATGCGGGACAGTACAATGCCGAATACGGGGGACTTTGCAAATAAAACCAACGGCAGTCAGCGTGCGCCATACAAACGTTCAGCAGACACATAGAGGAGAAACACACAGGGAAGGCACAGGGGGAGATGCTGGAAAGAGACGCATGGCATTCCCAAGCACAAAACTTGCAGGTTAACGAACCCTGCAATGAGCGGCCGGTACAGTAGGCGGGAGGAAAGGTTCACAATGAGCGCCAAAGGCACTCAGCGAACCAAAAGCCTCATACTGTGTGGCAAACAGCATTGCCTGGCTTACACTTTTATGCCCGTAATTTTTTGAAGGACAATTCGCTAGTAATATTAATATTGACTGGTCCAAGAAATATCTTTGTACTACAATAAAATAAGTGACATTGGGGTGATATCATCCAATGCATAGAAATCATGCATCTCAGCCCGTCGCTGTATTTACTAACTTGTGTTTTCTAGTGATGACATAATTAGTTGATTATTTTGTTTTTGATTCACTGATTTGCATTACAACGTAGCATAAATGCTTCCTAAGATATTGTCTCATTAGAGATATTGTCTTATTACATAGCTCATTAGAAGATATGGCCCCTATTCAACTGCAAGCCTGTAATTACCTTCAAACTGATTTTTTTACATATATAAATGTCATCAATTGACTCAAGCCCTCAATTACAGGCTCACAGCACAATTTGCAATCGGAATCACAATCCAGAAATGTAGAAATCAGTAAAAATCAATAAAGGAACTGTTCTAATCCATGCAGGTTCCATGATATGTATTAACCCCTTGATTCCTGGGATCGATATGACAAATAAAACATAATAAAATATTTTTATTGCAGATTTAATTACTTTCATTGCTTTCCCAGTATTTTTAAGTACAGTAGCGTGTGTTTATTTGCTTTTGCAGGGGTTTGAACAAGTGTTTAACCCACTTGCAAGTCCTATCTAGTACTCGTTTCATTTTTTTATACATTTGCCATGTATGGGTTTGAAGGCAATTGCGGGCTTGTGGAATTGTTGTAACTGAATATTGAATTTGCGTCTTAAGCACTCATGGGCTGGAAACAACAGAGGAGATAGGACATAGTTATGTTTTTGACAACCGCAGGGATTTTGAGCCTGTAACTCGCAAATGGAATGCGCTTAGCTAAAAGACGCCAATTGAATATCAGTAACATTTACGGGTTCCATTACGGTCTCATGTAATTGCGATTTGGACAATTGAATAGGGCCTATGTATCTAAACCTTTGGTGCCGTTGACCCAATGAAATGAAGTATTTGAGTTCTTGTTTTCGTTCTGTATACTATGGCAGTGTGTACAACTTTGTGTGTGTTGTTTTGTGGAGGGAGGTTTGCAATCAGTATGTTGTATTGTATGTTCTCCATGCCAGCAAAGCTCCGTGTCCTATTCATGTGAAGAACCGTACATGAAACTGGGAAGAGCCAATAAACACACACAATAGGTCTTGGCAACTCAGTGTTGGGAGGTTGTTGTCTTTAAATTGAAGTTATTTATTGACCTGATCAGAGGATATGATGGTGCCAAACCTTTTGTTTTTATTTCTGTGAAGTACTTTTGGATTGGCAAGGTACAGATCACATGTTGAGGTTGCTGTGATAACACCCCATTAATAAAAGAAGAAGAGTCCCACACCATCTGCCATAAACATGCAGGATATAACTATGTTATAGAGAAGTGGTTCTGTTGAGGTGGGGTCAGTGGATGTGTGCAGTGGACATCTCAAGAAGACCAAGGCAACCATCTCAATCAAGGGGCTGTATATAAAGGTTAGTTTGTAACTTTACTTCTACTCACAAGAGTGCTCTACAAGGCTAATCTAGTCACACGTAGTATAGAGTATAGATAAATGTGAATACAGAAGAACTGCCGCCCTGAAGATCGGACTAACTGGGAATAAGTGTGGAAGCCAAATGGAAGACAAGGAGTCAGTTCTTTTGGTTTAATACTATTAATAAGAGATTCCAATGTGTGTATGTAAGAGTCTTTAGCGCTGATAATCTGGCACTGAGGGATTAAAATGCCCAGAGGGAGTCTGTATATACAAATAGCCCAGAGATTAGAGAGTTGGGAATATGATGGAAATGTACATAGGAACAGATCTGCAGATGCCTGATTATATATATATAATATACAGTGGATCCCTTATATTCTTCAAATGCAATGTTAGTCACATTTTTAAGCAAAAAAAAAAACACTCCCATATTCATCCAAAAACTCAATAGCTCCAAAAACCCAATATTAGCTCCAGAAACCCAATGGCTCCAAAAACCCAACCCAATACTAGTTCTTTGCTAAATCGAGTGCTAGTGATTTGTCTGAAAAGGGACAAAAAAATAGGAGTTACCTGATGTTTAATGGAAGGGGACTCCCCGTCTAATCCCTTTGCTCCTCTTCAGGTTCTGTCATCATCACTCCTCAGTAAAGGTACATTTATATTTATTTATTTATCAGATTTGGGCTGGGAATGGATTATTCCAATTTTAGTTAATTCCTATGGAAAAAATTGATTGTCATTCTAAAGGATCTCTAGATTAGGCAGAAAAAGTGGAACAAATTACCCTGTGCTGGTAAAGTCATCCCATGCCCCCCATGAGTGGGAGATGCTGGGTGTATGATGCACCATCATCTACAAGTCTAGTTTTCTGATGTCCGTATTTCATTAAAAGTACACAATGTCATAATTCAGGTGTCGCCAAATTACATTTAAATATAAAATGCCTTTGTTGCTGAATTTTATTAGACATAATTAAATTGAGTTGGCTAATACCTAGATTAAAGTTAATATTTTATATGCAGGGTCAGCCACATGTATGTTATTTACTACTGAAAGTGCACTAACCTACCAATCACTGCAGCAATAACACATGCTCATAGTGATCTAAGCAATTCTTCAACTCACTAGTTTGAGAAGCCGGCTGTGCTCACTGCCTTATAGTAAATACACCCTGGGGGGTGATCTGTAGTGGATAATGCAGAGGTAATGAGGCTTATTCAAGGGCTTAAAGTTCAATGTAAGTTTTAGCATAGAAAAAAGTATTTTTATGGGCTCTTTTCTATCCAATTTAAATTGCATGAGAGCTCCTGGTGCCTACACTTTGCAGTCACTTTGGTGTAAATGAATGGATTTGTATGACTTGCAGGGACACAGTGAGTGCCGTATAATGTGCAGTTCCTGTAAATAGCCATAATACATTGGCACCTGTGTCTCAGGATAATGTAATATAAATAGCATCTCTGGCCTTGATCAGAATTGCCCACTAGAATAATATTACAGAACCACCCGCTTGTTACTGGAATATAACTTGTAATTTAAACAAGGACATTGATGAATAACTCACAAAGCAGATTGTGTTTTCTGTTTAAAACCCCATTACATTTCATTTATTCTCTCTGCATCTCTCATGTCTTTGAACTCTGTCCTTGTCTTTTATCTTTTATTCATCACTAGACAAGACACGAAATACAAGGGAATTTTATTAACACTAAATCATTAGAAAAAAAAAGCTCTGCCTGCATTAGAACGGTTGGTTGTGATTTTTAATTCTCCTTCCATTTGCTTTTTTTTTACATTAATGTATGTTATTTTGTTTAAATGATTCATTTAAAAACATTAGAACTTCCACATGTGTCTTATACCACTCTTTTACCATGTCGGATGGACAGGTCATAGCAGAGAGGTCAGACAAATCATGGTCCACCGGAGAAGGAACTAGCAATCCACTCCAAGTATCTCTGCCAAGATAACCTTATAGATAAGCACAACCAGAGACATTATTATTATTATCGTTTATTTATAACGCGCCAACATAGATGTGCCTGGTGTGCTGCGGTCCAAAGGTCACAGAGAGTCAGACATGACTGAATGACTAAACAAGAACATATATACATTTAAAAGGCTTCACATATTTATAAATATGTTTTTTGCTTGAAAAGAAAATGCTTCAAATGTTAAAAAAAATACTTGTAATTTTGTGGAAATGCAGCTTTACAGCACTTTCAGAATCAATCTATGACAAATTCTGATTGTTATCAGTTTACATGGAATTAATGATTTCCCTGTAAAGCTCTTTAACAGTATAAATGTAATTATTTTTAACCTTTCCATGACTTGTTTTTCATGAAAATCGCTTTGTAATGTTTAAACCCTGTTCTCTTAAATGAATGCCAGACAAACAGAGTGAGACCCATGTAATTAAACTATAGAACGTGTTGTTGTATATAAATTAGACTTTGTATTTTTTCCCATCAGTTCTTAGGGGCTGATCCAGACCACATTTTCAGGATATCTTGTTGGAGCACAGATGTATCAATCAAGGGCTCAATCATTTTGACTTACTTACCTGTCTTGACACGTGGATAACCTGAAGATATGGCCCGGATCTGTCCCCAAGGGACTTACTTTGGAAAAACCAGCATTTATATTAGATTTACATTTGTAGATTGTATTTAGTGTCTTACCAATTAAACACTATTTAAAATGCATGTTCTTGCAATAAAATGATATTATAATTTTCTTCTATGTTTTTACACTTATAATGTGATATATGGGGAGGGCACAGAACCAGCTGTGGTTGTAGGGAGATGAGGCGGAATGGAGAGTGACACTGACGGTCTCTGTGTCGCTGTGAGGGCCGCACTGATGTCGGGTCGCGCTATTTCTGGGCGCGCTTTGGTGTGCTCGCACATGCGTCGGCACCCATGCGTCGCCGTGCATACATGACGCGCCTTAAAGACGGCGTACCTAGAGAGGGAGTATTGATCCAGGGAGGAGTCCGATCGCCAGTATCTGGGTCAGGAAGGAATTAATTTTGTTTTTCCCTTTGAGACGATTGGCAAAGTTTCACTTGGTTTTTTTTCTGTTTGCTTCCTCTGGATCAATTAACAACGACATCAGAGAACAGCTCTGCTGCACTTAGCAGATCCAGGCCCTGTTAGATCTGATTATTGTGTTTAGTAAACATATGTAGATTAGAATAAAGTTATTCAATAACATATAAACATATGTAAGAGGTTACAATGTTGCAATTTGTGTGATGTGTTGATAGACATAGAGAGGATGAATAAATGTTACTAGACGGGTACCATCTGATGCTGAGTGTGCCAGGTCATATGGGTAGCTAATAAACATTCCCATCTGGCAGCTTGTTCTCCAACTACCTGGCGCCTTATTGCCAGTTATTTTTTGGCATCATCACATTACTAAATTAACCCCTTCTAATCAAAATGATAAAGTAAATTTTCATTCATATATTCAATATATTATAAGTATTTATTACTCCAAATTATGCCAGTATTATCAGTCTTTATACACTTAATTCCAGAGGCGTTGGGGACGCTTGAGTTAATGTATTGTTGTAAAACCACATTAGACATTGCCGTCTTTAGAATCCATATTATTTTATTCCTTTAGATATTTGTTTAGTTACACCCATCTGTCTGTCTTGTTTTTGTTTTCCTAAAGGGACATTCTCATGCACCTAAGAAATGATATACTTACAAGCAAACCTTCATATATTATGCAGTCTTATTCCCATAAGTCTTTTCCTCCACTATGAATATGAACTGAAAAATCTAGAAGGAGAAGTTAAAGTATTTTCTTAGCTGATGGTGTTCGTCATGTTTCACGGAGGGGTAATTAAAGGGATTATCTTTAGTTTTATATAAATGTTTTAATTCAGTGACTTCATTAATTTTGTCCTCATCAATGTACAGTATACTCCCTGTTATCCCCGAGGGGACTCCCTATTGCCGG
This sequence comes from Discoglossus pictus, assembly GCA_027410445.1. Taxonomy (NCBI): domain Eukaryota; kingdom Metazoa; phylum Chordata; class Amphibia; order Anura; family Alytidae; genus Discoglossus; species Discoglossus pictus. The sequence goes on from CM050171.1 coordinate 111,141,473, forward strand.
ATAAGTGTAGTTTCCGGTTAATCGGGAGTCTCGAAAAAAAGGGTCTAAACGACCCTTAAACCCCTCAAAACTCCTCAAAAATGACTCTAAAAAGGCATTAGCACCCAAACTGAGCCATTTGGGCCCATAAAAACAAATAAAATAAAAATGTTATTAGCAGTTTAAAACCGCCGGATAGTGCCGGATAGTTTCAGATAATTGGGATTTTATTGCAAATGGGTAATTTATGCAGGTGCTGGTTGCTTGAGAGTCCCGGTTGGTTGAGTGCCGGTTAACAGGGATTTTACTGTAAATGCTATGTAAAGTTTACAGTAGATCCTCACTTTTGGGAATTATCTGTCTTCCTGCTCTCTCTGATATAGAGTGCCATGTTTCACAGGTGTGACCGAAAGCCACATAGAGGGCTTTAACAATATTGGTGTCTCATAATCTAGAGACACACAGCATGTCACCACTTACAACAGAGCAGCATGAGACACCAGTAGTGTGAAGCCTCACCCTGTGGCCATGGCCTTTGGTTGCATTTGTGATTCGTGGCACCATACAGGAGACAGATCAGAAAGAAAGGGGGAGGTTCTAGAAGGTGAGAAACAGTTACTTTGTGGGCTTCTTAGAAGTAAGTGAAGAGTTTTAAATTTAGTCCCTTTAAACATCTTGAATAATGTGATTGAAGTATGTTGATTTGTGGACTTTTTATAATATATAATATAAATATAATGTGTTTTTGAAGCAAGTTATATCAAACACATTCTATAATTAACATTGTTTTTGCTCTATGTCAGTAGGATTTTGGATATTATAAAATACATGAGCACTTTGCACTTGTACACAGAATATTTGAATTCAATTATTTCTAAAATATATGATAGCGCTGATGGTGATTGCCAATAAGTTGTATAGTTTTACAGATCCCTTGGTTCCTGGATTCTTGGCTCTTGGATGGAGAACCCATTTAGCTATGGCGGTGTATATTTGTTTTTTATAAGATTTAACCACTTTTCCAGAATTGTTTTAATGTGTTTGAAAAGTGTTAACATAAAATGCATCATATTTAAGGCTTTAGCCAAATTTTGTGTAAGTTATGTGATTTCTGTTAGTGTTTTAATTAGAGGTTAATACTGGAGATTAATTACAGTACTGTTGGAGACAGGGGGTAGTAGGAAAAAGGAGAGGTGATAAGATTAAAGGGATATGTATTTACCAAGAATGTAAAGTAAAATGCAAGGTACTTGTATTTTACTAGGTATATAATACCCCTGTGTATCTATTTACTTTTATGTACTTTATTTTATTAAGAAGTGATTATAGGTTCTGCTTTTACAACCGAAAACAAAACAAATAGTCCCTGTATGGGTCTACCATCTGCAGTGTATGCAGACACAGACTGGATGTGCAATGCAGTGTCCTAGCCTATCAGGCACCACGTCTCAGCTACATGTTGCTGAGAGATGGTCACTGATTGGTTAGTATGAGGCTCTGCACACCCAGTGTGTATGTGTGTGACGTAAATCGGGATTCCCTGCCCCAGAGAGAACAAGCGCAGACAGGGGAGGCAGGGAAGCCCTCAAGAGGGGGATGTGGTGTGGCTGAGGGGGCGCAGGGGGAGTATATATATATAATGCGTTGGCTTCTGAGGAATGGCTAGTCGGAGGCCCAAAACAAAAACAAATTTAACCCTTCAGTAGCTTTTCTTCCGGTTGAGAGGCTGAATTATGTTGGTAATAGCTCATTTCACACTTTGCAGATTTTTTATATATAAAAAAAATGGTTTTGCATGTTATTTGCAGCCTTAATAAAAAAATATATTTTTGCTAATTTTAAAACTCCTTTGTTTTTCCACAGTTTGTGGCTGCGACTTGGCCCAAGGTGGCTTCTTCATCAAGAACGGGGAATACCTGTGCACCCTGGACTATCAGCGCATGTACGGGACTCGATGCAGCGGCTGCGGGGAGTTTGTGGAGGGGGAGGTAGTGACTGCCCTAGGGAAGACCTACCATCCAAACTGCTTCGCCTGCACAATCTGCAAGTAAGTCTGTTCTCCTCCCAGAACATATTGTGAATCTGTCCTCAAGCCAGAAGAATGAAGCCTAAAGAACAGGGTTGTACAAACTAGACCTCTGTCATCACAAACTATCACAGGGGGTCCTATCTGCTAACAATTACTGCTGTATGTCATTATACACCATCTGGCTCTGGGAAAAGCCTGCAGCACATTGGCATCACCCTCACTGCAGTGTCTTCTGATATTGCAAGACAACTTCAAGAGAGAGGAAGATAACGGAGGAAGAAGGAGAGGATAGAGGGGGGCAAGGGGGAGGGGGAGAGAAAACTGTATGAGATAGAGCAAAGGGAGAGATAATGTGATGGGAGTGGAGACATAGTGACCTAAGCTTCACAGGGCTTGCAATCAGTTTTCTGGGGTTCAAATATCTAAGGAGCCCCTCACTGATGGGAAAGAGAAATACAATGAGAGGGAGAGAGTATCTCATGGGACTGGGGGGAGAGTACCTGGGAAGAGGGAGAGAGAGAGGTTGTAATGAAAGGAGAGAAGAGGAGAAAAGAGCATGTTGGTGTGAGAGAGAAGAGACAGGCAGAGGGTATATGGTGGGCATGGGAGAGAAAATATTAGAGAGAGTGCTTAGGGAGAGAACAAATGTGATGAAAGAGGGAGATGCAATATGAAGAGAGACAAGACCGTGAAAGCTGAGAGATAAAAAGAGAGAAATATTATAAAAAAGAGATCGCTTGCAATGAGATGACAGAGAAGTGACATGAGGACTGGAGACAGGCGCACGATGGCGGTCGCGGCTCTTGTGATCCTGGTGTTTGTGGATTTATTGATGCATCACAACATATTATTTAACACGTAAGCTGCCTAAGCCGCTTTTCTCAAGACCACAATCTCCTACTATAATTCTTTTCATATGGGGTTGCTAATAAGAGGGAAGAGACATGGCTTCCACTGAGGTGTTGCCGACACTGCTACTACTAATAGATTGTATTCTGGGGTCTGTGGTCTCCATATGATTGAGGAACTCAATATATATATGTGTGTGTGTGTATATATATATATATATATATATATATATATATATATATATATGAAATGATTCTGTAAGTCGGCCCCTGCAGCCCAAGACTATCATGTGACTTTTATAATGTTTATTTGGATTACAGTGGCCCTTGAAGGACTGAAGTTTGACAATCTTGGTTTTGATCATATTTCGCTGGAATGAATTGTAAATAATTTGTCTAAATATATATATATATCACATATCTAGTTGTTAGCATGCGGGTTGTTGCTAACGCTGCGGGCTCTCATAGCCGAAAGCGCTCCTTGCCAGCAATTGCGGACCTTCGCAAAATTAACGGACTTATGACACAAAAATAAGACACGCGTTACGACCCATTACGACCTCACAAAAACCACCCGAAACCCGCGCACATGAAAACATGAAAAACACAATAACTACACACAACAAATACATAAAAAGCTTACCTACCTTTCAATTTAAATCGAAATAAAAGAGTTTAGACACTCGAAAATCCCCTCAGCGAGAGAAAAAATGGCCACCGAAAAAAACGAAAACGAGGCTACAGGACTCTAAAGACGCAAAACAACACCAAACACCTACGGATTTTACGAAAAAGACGTACAAGATCCGAAAACAAAAACGCAACCCGCACGACCCGAAAAACATTAGAAACACAATAAATACACACAACAAACACATAAAAGGATTACCCACAGCAAGGGGGGGCACCCAGGACCTCTGCAAGTGAAGTTACACCTCCATTTAAGTCCAAATTACAAAGTTTAGACACCCGAAAATCACCTAAGCGAGAGAAAAAATGGCCACCGAACAAAACGAAAACGAGGCTAAAGCACCCAAAACAAGCAAAACACCACCAAACAGCTACGGATTTTACGAAAAAGTAGGACATCCGCAAACAAGGACGCAAAATCAGCCACAGCCGCATACCACACATTAGGCGCCATTTTAAAACACTAACTTACACAATCCGGAAGTACACAGCTACCCTAACAGATTTGCCTTGCGCACGCACACTATTACACTACACACTGCACACATTCATGACGCTTACACAGCAGCTCCACAGCACTTATGCTGCAGAAACAGATTGCCAGCTCTTAAACACAATGCTGCATATATTACTTCACAATAGGTAAAGTATATTCATTTCTTATTTTAATAATTATTCATTGGCATAGAAAAAAAAAACACAACGCTGCTCATAGCACACAAACAACCAAGGGCCAAAGGCGCTCATTGCGAGCCACGCGATGAGCTCCGAACACTTTAAGTTCAAAGACAGGGCCCTCCATTTTCTTGCATTGTGTTAATATTGCTCGGCCTTCTACTTAACCCTAGTATAGCGCGTTACAAATAAAGGATAATAATCGTAATAATGAAAAAGGCTTTATGAGAGGTCTGATAAAACCACAAACCAGGCAATTCTTCCCCAATATACACCATACCGCCAAATGTCCCTCTTTTTATAGAGATAGTGAGTATATCAAAGCATGCCAAATGTCCCTATTTTGTATATAGTGTGTATATCCACTGTCCCCACCTGTCCCTCTTAGCATCCTAAATGTCCCGCCCTTACAGGCAAGCCTCGCATTTAAGGGAATAAATATTATTTTTTAGTTCCTACCATGTCCCACATCCTCTGGTTAATCCTCTTGTTTTCTCTCAACTTCTAGGAGAAAGATAGAAGCCTAGAGTGTCATCTCTATACGGTATATGGCCATATATTAAGTGTTTGTGCCTCTACATCTTAGTTTACACATTGAAGGTGACAATATCTAATACAGCATAATATTTCAAAAGTACAAGTGTCCTCTTTGCCCATTTAAAATATTGGTGGCCAAAATATAAACACAATTCTCAAATGTTCTTATTTTTTTATTGCTGATAGTACATATATTTATTTTAAAATTGTACAATTAATACGTTTGAAAAAGACGCACTTGTAAAAATCAAAATGTATTCTCATAAAATAAATCCTTGCTCGTAAATTATATTTTTAGAAATAACTCTTAGTCATCTCCTCATTTTAATAACACAGCTGATGGACAGAATTCCTGTTAAAAATATTTGCCTTCCTTACTTAATTTTTTTTCTTTCTTTACTGTGATGTCATTTACTTTCTTAAAGGTATATGCAAGTGAGCGGGATTATAAATGCATCTGATAGAGGAGAATTAGTACTGTATGAAAACAATTGTTTGCATGAAAAAATACCCTAATACATATTTAAACCGTTACCCTAAAGTTTGCTGAATTTCTTGCATTTGCAAACTGTTTTCTATCAATGTTGACACCCCCTGAAAATCCCAGGGAAAATTAGCATAACTAATACATTGTATGTTTGTGGTCTGTGAATTGAGCTGCAGCTTTCCTTTAGGTTTCTGTAATACCCAGAACAAGGTCTGTGTCCCTTCATTCACTGATTGTTTTATGTACATCCCAGATGAGACTCCCCCAGCCCCAGTGATTCCCCCTTGTAACCCCCTCAGCCCCAGTGATTTGCTCCTGTTACCTCCGCCTGCCCCAGTGATTTACCCTCAAGTGTATATAGACAGAGCCTTCTTTCTCCAAGGCACCTTACAAGATTGGAAACGCTCAGATTTACAATACATGGGGAGGCCTCACCCATTGGTCCAAACTTTGATGCTGCAAGCAGTTATGGCAACACCAAATTTTTGGAAGTCAACTGTAGACTCCATTGTGATCAGTATGATAGTAGAGATTGCATATTTTGTTATTTTCTGCATAAATTAAAAGCAAGACCAGTTTTAATGTCACATCTACATTGCCCATTGTATGGGTTTTACCATTGTGTGTGTTTCAATAAAAAAAAAAAAACATACAAATAATGTGAACGAAAAAACAATAGAACAAAAAAAGCACAGAACGCCCAGTCTAACAGATTTTGACGAGAACTATTAATTAAAAAGCCATTAAAATCCACAGTCATGAGGCAATAATTGGGCACAGATCCTCTGGGAGCTTCATTGTTTTCTTTGATATTTAATGTCTTCTTAATTAATAGTTATTTTTTGTTCTCATTGTGTAGTTTATGCATTGTAATTCTTGGATTAGTAAATTGTGCTGTTGGTTAATGAGACTGTTTAAGAAATAGGATTGAGTTTACATAGAAAGTAGATTTATGGATAATTTAGACTATTGTATAATTCAGTGATGATGGACAATTATTATAACTACATATTATAACATGATATAATATAAAACTATTGATAGTAAGAAGCACTTTGTCTATTGAATGCTATTTAAAAGTAATTTCCTGGAAATAAAATTATATTGAATATATATTTTATGTCTGGCAATAAGCATCTCTGGTCCTCCACATTATCTATGCTTTTTATTTTTGTGTTAAGACAAATCATTGCTGATTATTCGCTGTACATTTGCCCATGTTCATAGCATTTGTAGTATATGGTACTTCAAATATGGCTCATGGTTCATTACCTCCATTCACTAATTATAATCAGTCTGAGCATGTGCAATCTCAGTAAGAGTCAACACTGTGTTTTATATGTAGTTGTGTAAATGGTAGACTGTTTCTACTCTTTAGTATTGTTTGATGGGGGCTGAATAATCCTCTTAAAGGTATTCTAGTAATTTAGGAATTATAGAATATGAAAATATATAATATATAGTAAATAGCACAGCATGATATGATTTTGAAGGACATACTCCATACTCATATTCACAATTTCACCCATTACCAGCCCAAGCTCTCCTAACTCTATTAATGTGCACGAAAATACGTTTTCTTCTGTAGTTTAATAAGATCTTGCATCACCTGCATCACGTTCTTTTGTAGCTTATTGAGATCTTTCATCACCTTCAAGATGTTGATCTATTAAAAACAATATAGTCCTTTTGCAACTAGTAAAAACATAACAACTTATAATGTAATAATTGGAAAAAGTACTCAATCTTATTGGCAACCTGCAATGAAGTTACATATTACACCACACATAACCTCACATATGACATATCCAGTGGCAGACTAGTGAATGGAGGGCCCTGGTGCAAAATAACTTGGGGAAACTTCTCTATTGACCCTGTAGAGTCAATAAAAAAGCCAGAAATATGTGTAGATGGGTAGATCACCCCTATGGTAATCCGATCACCTTTTTTTTAAGTAATTATCTTACAACCTAAATGAATATATTAAGATTCCTCCTTTATTGCCAGTAGCAGAGGGTTGCCCTGGTGCTTTGCACCTGCTGCACCAGCGGTAGCCCGCCACTGGTTCTATCATATGTCCTTCTTACTAGTACTCCATCCACCATCTTTGTATTGCAGTAACAAGTGTTACTCTACTAATCATACATGTGCTCTCCAGGTGACTAATCTTACAAGTATCTTGTTATGCCATACAATTAATAGGTAACACCCCCATGATTATATATCACTGCCTTGACAAAGTTCATCCTTAGTGCTCACATTTGTCTGAGGTCTTATATCAACCTCCCAACCAATACTGCTCTTCTTAGACTTTTTGGTAGGTGCCCCAAAAAGATATTGATCTAGCAACTAACTGGAAAATGTAGTTATTGGAATTAAACAAACTTGTCTTTATTCATCTACAGGCGCCCATTCCCTCCAGGAGACCGGGTAACCTTTAATGGGAGGGATTGCCTGTGCCAGAGCTGTGCCGCCCAACCTATGTCTCCAGGACCAAAAGAGCTGTCCAACTCCGGCTGTAAGTCTATCTGAGCACTCAATATGTTATATATTATATATATGTTATATATTTATTGTGACATTTTCCTTTAGCACGAGTGGTGGACGCCAACATAGGGTTGTGAAGGAATCTATAGCATTATACATCTTCAGCTGGCATCTACCAGGGGGGTGTGAGATTCTGCAATTCATTTAGACTTCAGTTAATATTTCATCAGTGAACCTGCTCCATTCCCTTATACATCATGGTCACTTATAGGTGATACATTTTACAGAATGAGAGTATTGTCGTAGATGAGGTGCAGAACTTCCTAATAATTCAGACTATACCAATTAGCTCCCATGTGTGACATATATAAATATACTATATTATACTGAGATCATATGTTGTGTTTCTTTGGGTTATTTTGTTTGGTTTTAAATGTATTTTTTTTTATTCTGCTAATTAAATGGCGGTGGTTACAGGACTAGACTCCCTTTTAGGCTGCAACATGTCCTAGAATTAAATGTCTTCATTTCCCTACACATAATAAAATTATTGTTTATAATAAACTAACCTCCAGATTAAGCTTTGCAAGAGGTCAGTGACGGCTCCGGTGGATATTTCCAATGGGGACATTTAGTGAATCTGTTGTTGTTTAGTCGCTCAGTCATGTCCAACTCTCTGTGATCCTGTCTACGCAGCTCGCCAGGCTCATCCATCAGCCACTAACCCTTGAAGCTCCATCAAGCTCATGTTCATAGTATAATGCAACAAATTAATGGAGAAAGATAGTGAGGCATGAATCAATGATAAGGACCCCATAGCTATAAACATATTTAAAAGATCATGTAATAAATATTACAAAGTTAAAAAATAAGTACTTTTAATGTAGAAAAAATATTTCAAAATGAGACAGGGGTTTGATTATTGTTTCCGCTTCTTGACCTCACCTGTTACATGATAAGGAGTGACAGGAAGCTTTGGGAATCTTTTATATGCTCATTAATGTTTTATTACCATCTTTTTATTGTTTTATGTCATTGAATGACAAACAAATTAGGCAACCAGATAAGAGGCTCACTGTCTTTTTGATAATACTTTCTTTCCGATTAAAATTACTAATCAGGTTAAGATAGATCAAACAGATTGCTTTTCATCTATTTATTTACGTGTTAATTGTTTTAATTTAAATTCAAGTTAAAGGACCAGTGTAATTGTGAGATACAGATCTGTGATATCTAGTTCACCAATTGGGTAGTTTGAGAAATGTGTTTATAAAGTCAATAACAACACTGTAAATAAAATGAATGTCACCTGCCTCATGTGCTTGATCTGTCTTCACCTTCCTCACATAGCTCACTTTTTGTTTCTGGAAGCCATTGAAGTCATTGTGAAACAGGTTTATTATTCAGTAGTTGTGAATTATCTTCCCATGTCCCTGGGCTGTGTGCAAGTGTGAACATACCTCCATATGATTTTTCAAACAGTATTTAATTAACCAGCTGAAAACGATGACAAAGTCCCAACTACTGAATAATTAAACAGCTTTCAGACAAACAGTGTCTTCCAGACAAACAGTATGAGTCATTCAACTGGAGTACAGACACACAGCATCAGGCAGGTTAACATTCATTTGTAAAACATTTTATTTAGAGTTAGCTTTATTATTGACTTTACAAATTCACATTTCTACAACTAACAAATGATGAACTAGATAATCACAGCCCCTTTAATAGAGCTTACACTAACCCTTTAATATCATTTATTGATTAAAATTTTATTTGATATTTCTTTCCCAAAAAAACATTGTAATATACAAAAAATGCCCTTTTAAAAGTTCAATTGAAAATGACAATTAAAGTGGCTTTGTCCTGAGACTTTGTCAGGATGCAACATAAATTGCTTTGTTTTGCACTTTATTAGTTATTAATAATTTACATTTTTAAAAGAATTATACATTGTTAATTGTTCAGATTTGTTGTTTTTTTTGCTGTTGTTAGGATATTAGTAGTGGATAAAAAAGGGGCCAAGTCCGATAATTGTTATGACCACCAGTTTTGACTATGGTAACAATATCTGAAGACCAGTTGCCTGGTAATGACTTTTAGGTATAATTGTCCCATTAACAAGGTTGCCCAAAAAGCCAACAAGGGCAGTGCAACAGTGGCAGGAGATCACGGCTAGACAGAAAAATGTTTCTATAATTTTATTTCTCTCCTTCTTTCAAAAATCTCTTTCTTCCTTAAATTCTCTCTTTATTTACTTATATTTATGTAATGCTTTATCCAAAGAACTCTACAAAATTACTAATACAGTGCTATATGGACAAAAACAGTACAATTAGTCATAGAATATGCAGGTTAATTTAGGAAAGTTAGCAGAAGTTTGAAGCTGAGTTGATGCAATGGACCAGTATCTATAATGATGTTGGTCGGTAGAGATATTAGGAAAGGATGGAAGGCTAGGCAGGATGGGCATGACGGGTGGGTTGGTGGCAATATACGAATAGGATAATTGTTTGCTGACTAGGTGCAAGTGATTTGTCACTATAAAGAAAGCAAGACCACAGGCCAATGGGAGAGGGGCAGAGAGGGGAGATCTCCATGTGGTTTATGTGTTCAAAAGGGCTCCTCAAGGTGTTATTCACCTTTCCCCATTCTCAGTCCCCATGTCCTCTGTTTCCTTCCCTCCTTTTACATCTCACTTTTTATTTCTCACTCTCTATTTCTCTCTTCCACCTTCTTTGTTCCCCATTTGCTGTCTCGCCCTCTTTAACACCCTTTGTCCTGTCTTCCACCTCATTGCAGTCACTTTCTCTGTTGCCCCATCCCACTATCTCCTACCTATATCTCTTCTCTCTTTAACACTTTCCACTGTTGTCTCCCCTATTGTCCTGTGTCCTGTTTCTTTTAAACAATTCCCTGAACAGGAAAAACCACAAACCGCAGACATACATTTCAGCCGTAGTTGGGCCTCGTCAGTAGGTTATAGCTGAACTCCCTATGACCCAGTGAGCAAGGAGCCCCCTATCACCCTTAGGGAGACTAAGCCCTTAGGGCCATTTGCATAAGCAACACAAATCTATTTTCCCTTCTTTCCTTTCATCTCTAACTAAATCCAATCCTTTGCATTCTTACTATAGGCCATGGGTAGGCAAATTCGGCCCTGGAGAGCTACACACCGACCAGGATTTGAGGATACCCTGGCTTTGAGGATACCCCGGCTTTGCACAGAAAGGAAATACTCAAATCCAGGCCTGTGTGTGGCTCTCCAGGACTGAACTTGCCCACCCTTGCTATAGAGTGAAATGTGTGATGACATAGCAGCAAGAAGCCTCTTCCTGTTTGCGTTTTGATTTTGTTCTAGTGTTATTGACTCTTTATCTTTCTGTATAACACAGAAATCTTTCATTCCATGCGCTCACACAATGCTTGTTCTTTCAGTCTAAATAAATAATAATATTTTCTCTCTGCGGCGCAGAGCATTGCGTCATATTGTTTTGCTGGTTGGTGGCTTGGCTGGGCCTCCTCAATGCTCTTCCTGTTCCATTTGTATAAAGAATGTTATCACACAGCAACCGTCAGCCGTCTGTGGGAGAAATACTGAAGTTAAAATAAGAGAGGAGAAGGATCATTGTATAGAGCTCATTATCTGACTTCCCCATCACATCTCTTGGCTCCCTTATCATAGGTACAGCATGTTATTTTGTCCAAAATCTAAACATGGCAGGCCTTGATGAATATGTTCTAGGGGCATTAAATGACCATTGTAATCATGTAGATCCAATGCAATAAATAAGAAAAGTTCAAACACTTACAAGGAACACATTCATCTATAAACTTGGTATACAAACAGTTAAATGTAACATATTTATTGTATGTTCCCTATGTGTACATTAGTAATCAGACAATAAATCTGAATATTGTACAGAATTGCTTTGCAAGGTGAGAATCACTTTAATATATAAGAAGCAGTTCTCTAAAACCCCTTAATGAAGTATTGTGTCTGGAGTGGAGCCACCCAGTGGGGAGGGATATCTAAACTGGCATACCATAACTTCGGTATAATAGTGGGTATTGACTGTAAAGTCTGTTTGTACATTTTTAGTGGCTCAAGTAGCACTGATCCCTTCTACTAATGTGTGTTTCAGAGAGTGGTCAGCTCCAGCCACAATACTTCATTTAGAGGATGGAGTAATAAGGAGCTTATACAGATTTTGGAGATAATTGAGAAATAGTAATTGTTTCAATGCATAGTAAAAGTTTAATAAAGCTTTTTTTCTTATGAAGGCCAATCTAATTATTCTTTAGAGATCTCTTGATAAAACTATTAAAATGTTCCTTTAAGCTGAATTTCAAATTGGCGTATCAATTGTAGTGTTATTCGAGTGCCTAGTACACATGTTAGTTTTTGTAATGTAAAAATAATAAAATGATGTAAAGGGGAGGGGGGTGATTGATGCCTCTTGTGGCTGGCCATGGTTAAGTTGGACAGCACTGACCTACAATATTATTTGCAGTTATTTGCAGTGGGTGGCCATTGCTGTATTTGCTTCCCTGCTTTAACACCTGTGATGGTGATCCTATTGTAAATTACACTTGAAATAAATCATTTTGTAAAATCCATATTATTGTGGCAGCTTTTTCAATAGAACTGTACAGAGAGTGACTTCTAATCCCACAGTGATATCATAGCAAATGTCAAGGAACATGTGGGAGACCTCTGTTTCTCAAGAACATCATCTACAAAGGAAGTGTACAGTATAAGACTTACACTCTTTAAAGACAATAAGTTACTAGACCACCGAGGAACCTATCCACTGGTGCACGGACATGAGTCTGCAGAGTGGTAAAGAGGCTGAAATGAAATACCTATGGTTATATGGAGATGCAATAGTCTTAGTTACTAGTGCAACTACAGGGTTGAGTCACAATATTATGACCATTTCCTACTTTTCACATCAGAAGCGCGTAGCCAATTAAATGCGGACATGTAGGCATTCTGCAAATATATCAAACATCATTGACATGGGTAAAAAGTGCAATTTAGTCAACTTTGAAAAAGCGGATGGTCATTGGCTTTCGGGCCAAGGGTGGCAGTCTTTCTGAAACAGCGCAGTTTGTAAATTGTTCATGTGCTGCTGTGGTTAAAGTGTACTGTGACTGGATAAATGGCACCATTGCAAATAAACAGTGTGGAAACTGCGGAGCACCACGTGCCATTGATGTCAGAGGTGAAAGCCGGCTGCGAAGATGTATGAGGGCAAACGGACACGCTACAGTTAAGCAACTCACCATCCAAATGAACCAGGAGGCTACCGTCTGTCTGAGATGACAGTGCAGCGAACACTGTTGCGTATGGGTCCCCAAAGCAAACGGCTGGTCACTGGACCCATACTGACGAGGGTTCATTATCAGAAGTGGCTTCAGTTTGCACAACAATACTTACATTGGACCTCTACTGATTGGCAAATGGTTGCCTTCCCTGATGAGTCACATTTACTGCTCTATGGATTGGACGGATGTTGGCGTGTTAGACGCAAAACCTCTGAGAACAAACGCTCTGCAACCGTTGTTGGAAGAACACAAGCTGGTGGTGGCAGTGTTATGGTCTGGGGAATGTTTTCTTGACATTGTCTGGGTCCACTCATACCTCTGGACTGGGTTATCTATCTATCTATCTTTGCAGATCAAGTACCCCCATACATGTTCACTGTCTTCCCTGGGGAGGATAGGATCTTCCAGCAGGACAAAGTAACATGTCATACGGCCAGAATTCTCCAGGAGTGGTTGGAGGAGCACGACAAAGACGTCATCCAAGTACTTCCCTGGCCTCCAAATTCCCCGGACTTAAACCACATTAAGGCACTCGTGGGACCACCTTGATCGCCATGTTCGCCATATGGATCCTCCACCACACACTCTTCAGCAGCTTTAGGATGCACTGCAGTCTGCTTAGCTCCAGGTACCCTTGCCAACATCTTATTGACTCACTACCACGCTTTCTAGCTGCCGTTCGTGCTGCACACAGTGGTTATTCTGGATATCATAATAATGTGACTTGATCGTGTGTAAAAAAACTAAAAACTGTTAAATATTTATAAAATATAATAATACTTGAAAAGACTGCTGTAAGTGGACTCCATATCACGGGGTTCATTATTAGGGGCTGTCAGTTCCCAGGTATTTTATTCTGTTTTTTGCTGTTACAACTAAGCTTTAGGGAAATTATTCCCAACCCTCTCCTCAACTTGACCACCAGACAGGCCATGATTTGGGTTGTGTGAATAGAGGTGAGGCAATAAGAGGATGTTGAATACTTACTGCCTCATCTCTGTTCACACAGTGTTAACCCTAAATCATGGCATAACTGTGTGTTTCTAAGGGGAGGGTTGTAATTCAATGCGTTAGGGTCTCCCAGATTATCCGGACCAGGGCATCTTGATCGATACAGAGATTTCATTTGTAGGTAGAGAATATTTCCTGATTGGTCTGCCCTTGGGGTAGAGACTTAGGGCCATATTCATTTTGAAGCCTGCAGACGGCAATATGTCTGCGGGCGTGCTGCGGGCTCCTGTTCGTCTCCGAATCCGAAGCTATTCAATTGCTCAAGCTCGCAAGTTACTGTCCCAAAGCCAAAACCATTGTATCCATAGTTTTTCAGCAAAAATGCCTATATGTTGCAGTGGAGACTTTAGTTTATTTGTAAGTATTTTGCTATTTCAGACATTAAGAAACCTGGAATTAATGATATTAAGATTTCTGGAATAGCTGTCCAAATATTTCACTCCAATGAGTTTATATAGGAGGGTCTGGCATCAACTGACCAACTAACTTTTCCCTAGAGGTTAATTAAAGTGGAGATAACAGACCAGCTTGGAGTATTTTTGCTTAGTCTAACATCCCATGACTGTTAGTGGTCATTATGCCGCTGTAATATCCCAAAACAGGAGCTAGATGTTGTGATTAGTTATTGCTCATTAACAAAAATTCATATTCAATGATTAACAAAAAGCAATATTCATTAATAAACGTACTTTCTAATCTCTAACTCAGCCGCTGGTGGTCTCCATCAGATCAATGGGGGAGGGGGTTACATTTTCAGACACAAAGTTATACCATCACAATGGTCTTCATTTGCAAGTTGTTTCCCCTAACAACAAGTATCAGCCTATAAGAGATTATTTGACCTCTTTATATCAGTCTTTTGCCACAACTCTCTATTGATGGCCTTATAAGGGAGACCATCAACTCTACTGGAGGCTGTTACACTAATTTCTGAAGGAGAATTTGTTATTATTATTATTATTATAAATATTGTAATAGGAATTGTATTCATTCTCAGTGTATAATTAAATCATCACTCTCTTCTTGTTAGGACATTAGTGTAGACTAGTGGTACCAGCAGTATGTTAGATGGTGGAACGTGTCCTTCATCCTCTTGTTCTCCAGGCCGTGCTCACAGAGGCAGAAGATTTGCTGGGCTTGCATCCTCTCTGTTACATTGTGGGATCATGTTAAATAATTAGCAGCAAGGCATCAATTCTGGGCTTTACCTTAGATAGGGAATTCTCTGGCATGACTGCAAATATAAGGTTAACTGGAATGGAAAAATATTGAGGGGCCGGGCTGCTCCAAAGGCAGTAATTATGTACGTTCTGTGCTGCTGCCATCGGCGCTGGAGCTCGCGCTTTGTTGCAACTTGCAAAAAATATTGTTCTTCATGAAGTAGAGCTCTCTCTCTCTCTGTGCCCTCTGTCTCTCATGTCCTCTCCCTGCTCTCTGACTCTCTCCCTTCCTTTCTCTCTCCCTCTCTCTCCGTCTCCCCCTCTCTTTCCCCTCACTTTTCGCTTCCCTCTCCCCCTCCCTTTCTCTCTCTCCCTTTATCTCTCCCTCTCTCTCTCCCTCCCTCTTTCCCTCTCTCTCTCCCTCCCACTGTCCCCCTCCCTCCCTCTCCCTGCCTCCCTCCCTCTCTCTCTCTCTACTTCCCTCCTTCTCTCCCTCTCTGCCTCCTCTCTCTGTCTCCCTCCCTCTCCCCCCCTCTCCCCTCCCTTTCTGTCTCCCTCCCTCTCTCTGCCTCCTCTCTCTGTCTCCCTCCCTCTTCCCCCTCTCTCTACCCTCCCTTTCTCTCTCCCTTCCTCTCTTATCCTTTCTCTCTCTGCCTCCTTTCCTCTCTCTCCCTCTCTGTCTCCCACCCTCTTTCCCCCCCTCTCTCTCTGTCTCCGACCCTCTTTCCCTCCCCTACCTTTCTCTCTTCCTCCCTCTCTCTCTCTCCCCTCTCTTTCACTCTCCCTCCCTCTCTCTCTTCCTTCCTCGCTCTCTCTGCCTCCCTCCCTCTCGCTGCCTCCCCCTCCCTCTCTCTCTTTCCCCCTCCCTCTCTCTCTTTCCCCCTCCCTCTTTCTCCCTCCCTCTTTCTCTCTCTCCTCCTCCTCTCTCTTTCTCTCTCTGTCTCCCTCTCTCTGTCCCCCACACTCTCTCTTCCACCCTTTCTCTCTCTTTCTCTGCCCCACCCCCCCCACCCCCCGCCTAGCAGCACCACACATTGTCATGGCCGTGCCGTACATGCACACAAAATAACGCAATTGCGCATGCCTGAAAGGATTTAAGAGTGAGAGTGCATTGTAGTCTCATTCCCTGCGTGCAGTGCAATGACTGTATTGGCAGGAAAAATCTGGGCTTATTTTAAGAACACAAATGTACTATTAATTTTCTGTACTACAGAAAAGCAAAATATATATATATATACACACACTGCATCTTACTGGGTGCGACTGTCTTAAAGCACCTATACCCTTGATAGTAAAACATTTGAAATATTTTAACTCATTTTTTATTTATAACAAACTTATTTTCATTGTCTCTGCCTGTTTCATTTGTTGCACTTTCAGTGGGCAGCAGGTTCGCTCCAGCCACAATCAATCTCTATCTATCTTCTCACTCTGGGTCTCCCTTTACTTGACAATTATTTGTTGTTGTTTTAATGAGTTAAAATCTCAGTTCGTTACCGTATAAAAGACACCTGTCCACAGAAGCAATTAATCAATCAGCTTCCAAACTCTCCACCATGGCCAAAGAGCTGTCCAAGGATGTCAGGGACAAGATTGTAGACCTACACAAGGCTGCAATGGGCTACAAGACCATCACCAAGCCCGAGATCAGCGCAGAAGAACTTAGGCCTTTGGCGCTGATCGCGAGGCTCGCAAGTCTTCATGGTTTTCAAGCGTGTAACTCACACAAAAGACGACAAGTACTTCAGAAATTAACTTACAACATCACACAGCACAGGGGGAGAGGCATGTGAGTTTTTTTGGCCACCATTTTTCCCCCCGAAAAACGGTAATTAAATATCCGAAAAACGGTAATTAAAGCTTAAATTAGCTTGCAACCTGACATAAAAAATCGTCTAAGCGGGGGGGGGGGGGGGGGGGGGGGGGATGGCGGGCGTAGAAACGTAAAACGAGGCCAAAGGCAATAAGTTAGGCGCGCGACGCAAGGCTCGCAACACTGAAAACCAAGGCAGTAACATTTAGGTGCGCATTGCAAGGCACGCAAGACACTATCGAAGATAGAGGAGAGACACAGGGGAGAGAGATGAGGGAGATGCTGGAAATGACAGGGGTGAGAGGGGGGAAAAAAAGACAGGGGAGGGAAATAGGGGGGGGGCAGGGTAAGGGGGGGAAATATGGAAGGAACACAGGGGTCAGTGGGGAGAGTTTCGCAATGAGCGCCGAAGAGTTGTACGACGTCTGCAATGAGCACTCATTGCAGGATGCGTAAACTACTTGCGACTTGAGAGACGCAATGAGCGCCGAAAGTGATCATTGCAAAGCACGAAAATTGCGGGGTGCCAAGGCGGTCACGAAAAATGTCCTGGATAAGCTGACCAGCCTTTGACCATAATATATATATATATATATATATAGTCATCACCTTTTATGGCAATGTATATATATTAGATAAGCTAAAGCGGTGAATCCCACTTAGCTTACCTAATATATTTCCATATTATATTACTTAATTAGTGAACCATGGATGCTTCAATATCTGATGAACATCTGGTCTTGCAGTAGGATCTATGTTGAGCATGGAAGAAATGAGATCTCTGCAAGGGTCACTGATTAATACAGAAGATGGGAATTCTACTGGCCGCTTTTGGTATTCCAAGAACTTTCTGAGGTCACTGTCATCATATGGCATGAAGCCAGTTACCATTATGTAAAGAATGATGCCTAAGCTCCATATATCGGCTTTGATGGCATCATATGGGATCCCTTGGAGAATTTCAGGGGCTGCATAAGCAGGTGTCCCACAAAAGGTTGAGCTTAGTGTATCCCCATTTAAGGATACCCCAAATCCAAAGTCGGCTAGCTTCGGAATATTATCTGAGGTCATCAGGATATTCTCACATTTAAGGTCTCTATGAGCAATTCCTTTATCATGACAGTATTTCAGGCCTTCCACAATTTGCCTAAAAAGGGCCATGCCTTCGTTTTCTGGGAAATGGTCAATGGAATCCAGCTTCTCATAAAGGTCAGACTGGGCCATTTCCATAATGAGGAAGAATTTTCCATCAGATGATTCCATGATTTCCATAAGTTTGATAACATTTGGATGGGAGCATCGAGTTAATATGGATATCTCCCGTGGAAGGAATTTATTTATATAATCAGATGGACACTGTTTTTTATCAATTACTTTTATGGCAACTGTCATGGAAAGTTTTTGAGAAAAGGCCTCTAATACTCTTGAATAAGCACCTTTACCTAAAACTTTTCCAAGTTTATATGTGGCAAGAGATACTTGCTCCATTGTGTGAATCGGGTGTTTTGTTGTGTGGTTCAGGCTTAGTAAAAATTAGTATTTATACCGTAAAAGAAAACATAATGTATTGTTCTAGGACATCCAATTATGGTACTGGACTGTACGTTCTATGTTCAGACGACATCCAAATATGGTAAGGATGGTAATGTTCTGGGACATCCAAATATGGTAATGTTCTGGGACATCCAAATATGGTAATGTTCTGGGACATCCAAATATGGTACTGGACAGGACATCCAAATATGGTACTGCCTGGAAATTCAAATATGGTATACTGGGACCGAGGAGCTTTGCGAGGCTCGCATGTGCCTTCATCCATGGGACCTAGAGCAAAAAATGTTACCACCGCTGAAGAATGTTCTGTAGATGGTTTGCTGGAGCTCTTCCCTCACTGTGAGGGCGCGGCGCACATTTCCCTACACTGCCACCAAAGCTGAGCAGCAGTTATTATATTTAGGCTGAAGCTACTCCTAATAGTTTATAGGCTGTGGCACGGTGTGGAACATATTATGCAGCTCTCTAACTGTTGCTTTGGTGGCAGTGTAGGGAAATGTGCGCCGCGCTTAGTGAGGGAGAAATGAGAAGAGCTGTAGTATAAAAACCACAAGAATCCAGCACCATCTACTTGACAATAACCTTTAGCAATGGGATTGCAGATTATGTGCTCTAGATGTCAGCATCACCTTGAAAAAGGTTTGGGTAGCGATGGTTTCAAAGCTGTGGGGCTCAATCTTTGTCTTCTCAATTTCTAAAAACAACATGTAACATTTTTGCAATATAAAATATCATAGTTTAATCTAATCATAGTTTACTATATATATATATTATATATATACTAGCGAATTGCCCGTCAAAAAATGACGGCAATGAGATGTGCATGTTTGGAAAGTCGTTTAGTTATTAATATACACATGGAATTGTAAGGTAGCTAATGGTGTTTTGTGTGTACTACTGAAATATATAATACAATTAATAAATGAATATACTTAACCTATTTTGAAGCATTGTGTTGAAGAGCTGGCAATCTGTTTTGATGTTGCTGCAGCATCAGTGGTGTGGAGCTGCTGTGTAAGCGCGATGAACGTGTGCAGTGTAATAGTGTGCGTGCGTGAGCCGAAACCGTTAGCGTAGTTGGGTACTTCCGCATTAGCATAAAATGGCAGCTAATGTGTGGTATGCGTCTTATTGTGTATTTATTGTGTTTTGATTTTTTTTCGTGTTCGCGAGTACGATTTTTGTGAGGTCGTAATGAGTGTTTACGTGTCTCGTATGTAATTTGCGCTGCGTGGTAAAGTTTTCGAGGGTCGCAGTTGGTGTGTCGTGTTGTTTGCGTTATAAGGTAAAGTTTGCGAGGGTCGCAGTTGCTGGCAAGGAGCGCCTTTGGTGCTCCATGCCAGCAACTGAGGCCCTCGCCCGCAGCCCTCGCTACGCGAGGGCCGCAGCTCTCAACGTGAGCCCGCAAGCGTTAGCAACAACTCGTATGCTCACAACTATATATGTGATATATATATATATATATATATATATATATATATATATATATAATCACAGCAGATCTTTAATTGCAGCATAAAAGTAAATTAATTATTAAATGTAAGTATTTTGTTTAATCTTAACAACAACAAAAAACATACATATAAACATAAATAAAACTATTTGAGCAATTTCTCTCTACCACCCGAATGAAGTATTATGGCAGGAGTGAACCTGCCCTGGGGGAAATGCTAAATTAAAACACACTCTCTGAATCACACATTAGTAGCAAGGAGCAAGTGAGCAAAACTTGAGAGAGAGAGAGAGAGAGAGAGAGAGAGAGAGAGAGAGAGAGAGAGAGAGATATACCACAAGTTAAAGCAAACTAGTTATGATATTCCTTTCTAAAATGTTATTAAACAGCAGCAGAAAGTTGATCCAGGTTTTGCAGGAGTTTAATAACATTTTAGAAAGGAATATCATAACTAGTTTGCTTTAACTTGTGGTATATCTATTTCTCTCTCTCTCTCTCTCTCTCTCTCTCTCTCTCTCTCAGCAGCAGAAAGTTGTTCCAGGTTTTGCAGGAGTTTATCAAGTTATGCTGGAATTATGTCATTAATAAATGTCAGTTTCCAGCTCCTGATACATTGTATCCGCTTGTGTCTGATACATTGTAACTTAGTGGAGCAATATCCTTCACAAGACACATTGTATCACAGGTTCTTCATTTTGTTATCAGTGAGCTGCAGTAATAGGAGACTGAACCCCTGGAAGTTGCAGCATTACCCAGACCCTGATGATGAGTAATCCTTTGAGGCTGAGTAATCCAGCGAAGTGTTTTATCTAAACCTGCCATATAATTGTAAATAGTAATGTAAAGGGATCGCTACCTTGTCGTGGTGAAGGGGCTTGTTTACTTCAAAGAAGCTGTGAGCTATACCATATAGGGTGACTGAAGATGGGCAGGTCATAACAGAGAGCTGAGACACATTGTGGTCCACTGGAGAAGGAATTAGCAACCCACTCCAGTATCTTTGTCATGAAACCTTATGGATTAGCACAACCAGACACAAGATGTGCCTGGTGTGCTGAAGTGCACTGAACAACTAAACACAATGTGAAGGGAGAGCTTTAATATGTTGTGTGTGTGCTAAGGTGTATAGAGGTGTGGCACAAGGTGGTCATGTGATATCTAAAGACTTAAAACTTGCCCCCCCCCCTTTCTGTATTTAACCATTTGCATGCCACAACTACTACATATCAAATAGTCTGTGCTATAGAATTACTTATCAGTTCCTTTCTCCTGCTGCTCCTGGGACTTTCGCTCATTTAACAAGATAACTAGAGCATGTGGTGCTAGTGACCTGAGTGGGTCAGTCTATTCAGCACCATCCATGGGTCCAAACCCTTATCCAATGGCCCAGGTACTGTAGGTGCAGCAGGTGCAAAGCACAACAGGGTAGGGCCCCGCTGCTACTGTTAGTAAAGGAAGAATCTTAATTTATTAGATGAGGATGGCAGATTATTACTTTATAGAAAGATGATTTGATACCATATGGGGGATTTAACCAGTTGATCCCTGTGAGTGGATAGAGAAGTAGCAGGGGGGTCCCACATTATTTTGCACTGGGGCCCCCTCCATTCACTAGCTCCACTACTGCCCTTATCTATTGTAAAGGCACACAAGCATGTCTTAATTATAAGCAAGCCTTTTATAGTAGATATAAAGAGCTATATACATTGTCATATTTGTTTTGCACTTCACTCTATACTCTTATGTCCAGAGTACCTGCCTGATTAGTACTCTGTTCTAGGCTTGGAGGATAAAAATGCCCAGACTAGTCCTCCTTCATATATCCTCCATGGGTTGACTTCACTCACCTTGTTGCATGACAGGCCTCTAGTTCCCACTTAACTAAGAGATCATGCTATAAAGTTAAAACAGTAATTTTAAAGTATTTTAGCCACAGAATCCCTTTAGTTTGAAGTATTTTTCGGATACAATGCATTTGATGGGTGAAAAAGCTCTGTAATAATGTGCAAAAATAACAGTAAGGATGGTAGGTAGGTACCTGGAACATAATCTTAGTGGAAGTAGTAGTGAATAATTTAAAATGGATTTCAGAAACTCTGGGGGTGAACATAGATCTATACAAATACATCATATACATCTATCCTGAGTAACGTTTGAGATTTTAAAAGATATAAAATTGGTAAATTCTATGATGAAGGGCCATCAAATCCTATGCTGTGGTTCAATGTAAATGTACAAACATTATGTTTAGAACACTATGGCCATTAAAATAAACTTTATGGTAGTCACCCTGTTAATTAATAGGTATATGAAATGTACAGCTTTTTATTGCAGGTACAAAACAATTAATATGCAATATGAACATGTATTGATATGAACAATGCTATATAGTTAATTATTATTATTATACTTTATTTGTTATACGCCAACATATTCCATGGCGCTATACTGGGTTACGTAGAAATAAAATGCAATATTAACACAGGGAAAAAGAATGTAGGGTCCTGATTTTGAGCTTAAAAATCTTACGTACATAAGGTTTTTCCCCAAACACTCATTTATTCTTCATTGTATATAATGTTGTCCTTGTATAGGTTACTGTCAGTATTGCAGCACCTTTATGGTTCATTATCTTAAAAACTGTCGGATTCTTTAGTATCATACTGGAATGGATTATTTTCTATAGTTTTTTCCAGGAGCCCTGCCCAGGATCATTTGGTAGTATATATGGATATTCATAGTGCCCTCAATTTTATGAGACAAGCTTTAAGAAGAAAATACTCCCTCTTCTGGTTTCTGTTTAAGGGAAACAAATTAATTTTAGTTAGAAGCCTATACTTGTAAGAAAGAAAAAAAAACAGCCTTGGTGCAATTTTCAGGATGGTGCATACATGAGTAATGCTGCGGACATGTAAAACATGTAGTGGGATAAGGGAATGTGATGCGGAAAAAGTACTTTTGTTTTAGAAAATCTTGCTGAATTGATGATTATTGTCATTTTATTTTGGTGTGATCAAATGTGTTGCAATCCTTGCCTTAGCTACTGGATATATTGTTGCTACATAATCAAAGTCACTGGAACCTACAGTGCAGGTTTCAGGAATTCATTTGATGCTATAATTATAATTTGCATTTAGTTTACAGTTTACAAAATACATATAAATTAGATGAGTGAATGTGCATTGCATTGACAGACACAGTCACTCATTCCCCTGCCAAACACCTTCAGAGCATCACACTTCCTATCACTTTTTCCCTGTAGAACTAGAACAAGATAAATCACACAAAGTGTCTGCATCATGGCCTGAGACTGATGACCGACGCAGGGAAATCTATGACTACTGGACTTTGCAGCCACTTGTCTCAATGCAGACATACTTACTTAACTTACTGGTCATATTAGGCAGTTCATTTGCTGTGTGGACAAACCTCCATTCTCAATACAGTAAAATCCCTGTTATCCGACGCCTATGGGGACTCCCTTTAGCCGGATAAGTGTAGTTTCCAGTAAATAGCGAGTCCCCGAAAAAAGGGTCTAAACGACCCTTAAACCCCCCAAAATCCCTCAAAATGCCTTTAAAAATCCATTAGCATTTAAACTGGGCCATTTAGGCCAAGAACAAACAATAAGAAAAAAAGGTAGTATTTTTTTTCCAGTCTCGAACCTCCGGATAGTGCCGGTTATACCGGTTTAGCGGGAGTTTCTTTAATATGGAAAATTGATGCTGGTGCCGGTTGCTTGAGAGTCCCGGTTAGTTAGGTGCCGGATAACCGTGATTCTAGTGTATATATGCAGCTCCTTATGGGAGGCTTCAAGGGCAATAAATAGCTTTCACATATGATATTCAATACTCTGTATGATGGTGCACAGAAGTTTTGCTGAGTTCTTTTAATAGCATCTCTGTAATGTATTGGTATAGAGTGACTAAACTAATCTAGGATCAATCATAATCTTAGATTAAAATCCATTGATTTAATTGTTGTTAAAGCCCAGGTCACTTCCTCTGATATATAATAGTCAATTCACTTTAAGAGTATGTGTCCAGTGACAATCTGCTTCCAGGTTATTAGCGGAAAGCCCATCTAATCCTTACTATATATCTTCAATTACTTTTCTCCCTCAGGAAATTCACAAACTCAGTTTTAGCAAGAAGTTGTATGGGTGTTTTACACAAAAATGATAAAAAATGATAAAACGGCAGCATATAATAATGATAGTGCTTTTTCCTCTTTTCATCACTTTTACTTTATAACGACTCTAGATAAAGTGGTGAAAACTCTGAACACTATCAAAGAGAAACCTGGATACAAGTCAGATAAAGAAATAGGATTGGCAGAATTTGAAATGTATTAATGCCATCTAGTGGAGTCAAGAGGAATGGTGGACCAAAATAGTGGAAGCACCTGCAAAATAACACTGTAATATATATGTAGACACACACATATATTTATATAGATAGACTATTGAGAGTAGTTCCTCTCTTTCTCTCCGTATATATATATATATATATATATATATATATATATATATATATATATATATATATATGTATATATATATATATATATATATATATATATATATATATGTATATATATTTATATTTATATATATATATATATATATATATATATGAAATTTATTTCAAGCAAATAACCACGCCACAAAAAAAAAAAAAAGAATATATGTGAATATCCCTACAATTACTAATCCATGTTACTTTTCTCATAGACTCCAATAATACAACAATAACCACTGATCATCTAATGATATCAATGTAATAGCCACATAACACTGCTAGATACAATGTATAGAGATAATGGAGATAAATATTCTAGATCTCACATATCAAAGCAACAAGATGAGTACCCTCCAATCAGTGCATTATTGAAAGCAGCAAAGGCCCTCCCGATAGGTACTAAGGTAATCCTCATATCTGCAATACATAATCCTGGTTTTACCATAATGCAGGATAATACTTATTAAAAATTATAAAAACAACCACTACCTAAAGTAAATAGCATAATATAAAAACAATGAAACAACAATACAAAAGAACTACAGGCTGTCACAGCCTCACATTGCTATATATACCATATATGCCCCCATGGGCTGCCCATTAGGGAGCCTTGCCGTTTTCAAACAGGAATATATAAAAATATTACTTGGCACTGGTCTGGCAAACAGAATCACGCCTGACGGACCGTTTCGCTGTAAAAACAGTTTGTTGGAAAGTTCTTCAAACGGTACATCAGGCGTGATTCTGTTTGCAGTGTGGTTATTTGTTTGAAATACCTTTCCTAAAAGATTTTTTAATTATATCTTCTAACATGCTCATGGTGGGTAATGAGTATTAAGAGGGAATCCCAGAGAATACCTGGGCTCATAGGTACAAATGGATATTAAAGGAGAATCCCGGGGAATACCTAGTTCATAGGGCTTAGAGGATCATAGGCAGAGGGGACATAAGGCTCTGCATTAGTTTTTATTATTATTTAAACCATGCTATGGGAATTGGTTTATAAAGATATATAGAGATAAAGGAGGATGATTGGGCTAGTGTAGTGTGTTAAGGTTAGTGGGTTACATTCCTTAGTGTTTCTATAGAGACTACTGAGATCCAAATCTGGAATCTCCTGGGAGCACATGATACAGCTAGAGAGCTCCGGCCAAACTCCCTGGGTGCGAGACAGTACATTTTATGGGATTCTTTTCTGCAGGAGCTGTAGATATAGCTCCAGTAATTTGCTTTTCAAATCTCCTGTAGTTGTGAATCTCACAGAAGTTCTTACGGGAGCCTTGGAATGGAGGCCTTAATCATTAAAAAGTAAATTGTTAGCAAATAGTGTCAGCAATGTGTGCAATATGTAGTGTAAATAGGCTGCGTGCGCGAGGAAAATCCGTTAGGGTAGCTGTGTACTTTCGCATTGTGTAAGTTAGTGTTGTGAAATGGCGGCGAATGTGTATGTGGTACGCAGCTGTGTATGATGTAGCGTCCTTGGTAAGAGTGTATCTTGTACCTCGTACAGCTTTTTGTAAAAGTCGTATGTGCTTGGTGGTGTTTTGCGGCTTTAGAGGTCGTATAACCTCATTTTTGTTTTTTTCGCCGGCCATTTTTTCTTTCGCTTAGGGGATTTTCGGGTGTCTAAACTCTGTAAATTGGACTTAAATTGAGGTGTAACTTCACTTCCAGAGGTTTTTATTAAATTTTTGTGTGCATTTAGTGTTTTTTTATGTTTTCCGCTGTGTGCGGTTCGGCTGTTAAGTTCGTATTTTTGCAAGTTCGTAATGTTTTTTTTTCTAAGTCCCGCGGCTCATATTTTTTTGTGTAAGTCCATATTTAGTCATTGCATGTTTTTTTTTTCAAAGTCCCGTTTCTGTGGGTGTTTGTAACCGCTTGTGAGGCACCGTAGAGCCTCCACCAGCTTTGCGAGTGTCTGCATTTGCAGACCCTCGCTTTGCGTGACGACGTTTCGTAGTTTGACAACTATTATATGTGACTATTAGATTTATTAGACCGATGGTGCTTATTCTGTGTCAGTGTATAATTACTCACTTTTTTCCATGGCCTCTATAACTGACAGGAGGCTGTAGGTATAAGGCCGGAGCTGCGAGGTGCTGGCTGGATCCTGGCCTTACATGTTGTATCCAGTTTGTACCAGGTCTGCAGCACTAACACATTCAAGTAACACATTAATACCACTACAGAACACAAAGTATTAGTGCAGAGGGCACCTAGAGCGCCCGGGTACAGCTACATGTTGCATTGCTATGAATCTACTCAGTGACACACGGGGTAAAGAACACAATGCTGGGGTTATGGGTAAATTATGAGAGTTTATATCTATGCAATCCCAAAAATGTAATTTTAAAATAGTGAAATGTCCTTGTTATGTTAATTGATATATTTCTGCAATATGCAAAATGTAATAGCAATATATATATATTAAATTAAATTAAAATAATTAATGCTGTTTGATTGTGGGCTTGCTTCGCCCCTGTGATACTCAGTACTAATGTATACCTGCTCTCTTTCAGGCTGTGCAGGCTGTGGAAGGGACATAAAGAATGGACAGGCCTTACTAGCGCTCGAGAAGCAGTGGCATCTGGGGTGCTTTAAATGCAAAGCCTGTGGGAAGGTGCTTACTGGAGAGTACATCAGCAAGTAAGATTACACCATCACTTCTCCGCCATATTGAATTTGTGGTGATCCAAATAGACTAGACCAATATATTGTTAAAGAAACTCATGGATATGGGCGCCATCATGTAAAGAAGTTGAAATCAAGCGGAGAAGCTATAAAAATAGTATTATTTGATGCTCATTTCTCAGTTTTATAACAGTGTTACCCTTTTTTATGAGTTTTGCTTGATGCAGAGGAGTGTTGATGAATTTTATGTATACTTAATATGTATCTATTGACTTATCTTAGATGTACTGTACATAAATGACATTTGCATTGACATTATTGTATATACTGTAAACAGTTTATCAGATTCCCATAACATTAACTAATACATTATTACATATATTACATGTACGTTATTGTACATTATTGTATTATGCCCCATTACAGCTCTGTACACCCGTCCAGAGGCAACAAAATACATTGGTTACTGGTCCCCTCTCTATTGCTCTAAAATACTATGTATTCTCCTAGTGGCGAATGGGAATAACTGCATCACAAATTACTATTCTTCAAAGGAACACAATAAAGTATTGCATTCATTGAGCACAATTCAATTGAGCAATCGTAAGTTACTGGAGCCCGTAAGTGAGGCCGTAAGTTAATTTGCTATTCAATTGGCGTTTTTTTTTATGGCTCCAAACGGTTTACAGGTTACGGGCTTAAAATCCTTGCGGTGGTTAAACCTGTAACTTACAGCCTCCCAAAGCCTTTGATCTTTCACGTCCGCAAGAGTTACGATGGCTAAAATCGCAAATCGCTATTCAATTGCTCCAATTCCCCAAGCCCGCAGATGTTTTCACACCCGTAAACGGCAAATTTAGGGGAAAATCATACGAGTGCTAAAGGGGACCCTCAATGGGGGTTTAACCTCTGTCCGCAGCGCTGTATATGGAAATAAAAAATCAATACTGCACTGTAAATAACGGGCGAAGCGATGAGAGACATTAGAATTAATTGCGCCACAGTCCCAAGCCCGCAAATGGGCAGGATTTTTATTTTTTATTTTAATGTTTAATTTCGGGGTTAAATTGATCTTGGGTATCAATGAGTTAATACATATCAGGCCACCCATATGGACTAGGACAGTATTGGCATAATTCTTTATTTTGTTTGTTTGCGAGTCTTATCACATATCGGACCCCCGAACCAAACTGATTGACATGTAACCTGCATGTTTTACTGCCGTAATAATGACAGTCTCATTTTCTATTGGCTGTTTCGAAATGGGCGGTTACGGGCTTGCTTAATTTATCATATTCACGTCCTGAACTGCTACGACTTAGTGCATGGTTTACGGAGTCGGCTTTGCTCCCGTAAATTGCAGCACACCCGCAGACATATGGGGCCTCATTCAATTGCTATTTTTTGGAGATCCGGCCCGCAAGTGGAGATAGCAAGTTACTTTGCTAATCAATTGCCTTCCGTTTGCGGGTTCCGATCGAGTTACGTCCTACGACCTACGATTTCTAGCGATTTGTTAAATCGCACCTTACTTCCCTCCAAGTCTTTGATCTTTCCCGCCGCAAGAGTCCTGAGCACTAAAATCGCAAATCGCTATTTAATTGCTCCGCTTTACCCTCACGTCAAGCCCGCAAATGGCTAAACCTCAAACCACAGGTTACTTGTACCAAGGAGGTGTCATAAAGCTCTTACGTACAAATCAGAGCATTTTAAAAGCAAATAAAAAAGCAATCCTGTACTTTTATTAGAAGTGAAAGTGATGTTAGGCCTTAATAGCACAACATTCTCAAGCTCGCAAATCGGCAAAAATAATTACTTTATTTCATGTTCAACTTTCGTCATGAAGTCCTACGGGCTTCAACCTCCAAGCCCGTAAGACTATGGATTCCAACCTCCATATTTCATTGAAGTCCTATGGGCTTGAATAACGAGTTACGTACTTGGAGGTCATTCAAGCCCGTAGGACGTTGGACGGAAATTAAACATGAAATAAAATATTATATCTTGGCGATATGCGGGCTTGAGAATGTTGTTCCCCATCATTTACAGTGCTGGATTGAATTTATATTTGTATTTTACAGTGCTACGAGTTTGCGGGCTTGAAACAGAAGTTACGGGCTTGCAGCCACAATCATGTTCAAGCACACACCTGCTTACTGCCGATAGCATGAATTGCAATTATCGGGAAGGAGGGCTGACTTGCGGGCCCGGCCAATTGAGTAGCAGAGTAAAAGTAGAGCTGCGCGAGGACGCAACTTCAAAAGTAGCAAATCGGGAAGTTACTTGCAAGTAACAGGCCCAAATTGAATGAGACCTATGGCCTGGATCCCACGAGATGCGGGCTTGCAATTTAATCGGGCTCTAGGTGCATACAGACTCCAATTATTATTTGTTTAAAGGGATATGGAAGGTTCCTGTGTTTTACTAGGTATATAATATCCCTGGTTATCTATTTACTGTTATGTACTTTATTTTATTAAGAAGTGTTTATAAGCTCTGCTATTACTGCCTAAAATCAAACAAATAGTCCCTGTATGGGTCTGCCCACTGCAGCTTATGCAGACACAGACTCTATAAGGCTGGATGTGCAGTGTAGTGTCCTAGCCTATCAGGGACCATGTTGCAGCATGTTGCTGAGATGGTCACTGGTTGGTTAGTATGAGACACTGCACAGTCAGTATTACAGTCTGTGTCTGCATGAGCTGCAGATCGGCAGATCCACACAGGAACTAGTATATTAGGCAGTAAATACAGAGCTTATAGTCACTTCTTAATAAAATAAAATACATAAAGTAAATAGATACCCAGGGATATTATATACCTAGTAACACCCAGAGAACATTCTAGTAATTAGTTACTTGTTTTACCATTTTGAATGACACAATATCTGTTACCTTCACTGTGTCCCTAAAACATCTCTATATTATAATCACCTTGTCCTAGATGTGCACGTTTAGGGGGCTCGCGAGATTATATCTCTGAATCTCCATATATGTAAGGAGCCAAACTCCTGGAGATCCTTAGAACATCCCACAAATATCCTGGAAGTCTTATCAAGACACTCACTGCAGATGTGCGCAATAGGGCGATAATGGCGGCTCTTACCACAGGGTCTTACTGCGGGCTCATTACTTGAGGGCTACATGGCCGTTTAATGAGACCCCGTGCCACCTCCGACCTCTGGGCCATACTTTCCAGAAATAGAAGTCTAATAGGTCAGAAATAAACACAGGCTGTGTCTCCATGGCTTTTATCTTCAGGTTATTTGATTTTAATATTAAAGTAAGCTACCAAAATGTTTATTTGCATATCTAAACATAATTTTATTAAAAGCTCTGTTTTTACTCACTGAAACCTTTTAAACAATCCCTGGAAAGCTCCATTCCATGTACCTTATGCATATAATGTGTCTATAGTACTAGCCAATGACAGGCTGCGTCTCAGCAGCAATTTAGCAACATGCTGCTGAGACACAGCCTGTGATTGGCTAGTACCTTTAGTACTATAGAAATACATTATGCATGAGCTACAGGGGGTGGACCTTTGCAGGGACCTTTTGTTTGTATATCTAGACATCATTTTATTAACAAATGTTTAAAAGTTGGGTTTTCACTCAGTGAAACTTTTCAAAACACTTAGATGGTTTATTTTAATATTAAAACTAGGGAATCTTCCATGACCCTTTAAGTATATTATTATCCCCCATGTGAGATGTGTATTCTGCTGCCACTAGTGATCACTACGGATGGACGCGGCAACGTCTTATTTAGTAAGATGCACAGAACAGGCCTAGGTAAGCCCACAGTATTGGAATATAAGCATTTATATATAGTAACATGTATTTGATGGCAGATAAAAATCAGAAGACTCCTCTAATCTGTCAATTTTATCTACCTAAAAGTTTGACTTAATCAA
The DNA here is from genome assembly GCA_027410445.1 of Discoglossus pictus. Classification (NCBI taxonomy): domain Eukaryota; kingdom Metazoa; phylum Chordata; class Amphibia; order Anura; family Alytidae; genus Discoglossus; species Discoglossus pictus. The sequence continues at coordinate 111,172,593 of CM050171.1, forward strand.
TCACCCCATGTATATCTTGGAAAGCTTTAAAGGCATATGGATGATTCTTGGGTTTCCCTAAGTATTTAATATCCCTGTGTATCTCTATACTTTTGTGTACTTTATTTTATTAAGGAGGGCTTATAAACTCTGTTTTTCTGCCTAAAATCTTACAAATAGTCTCTAATTGGTTTCTCCCCTCTGCAGCTCATGAAGACAGTGTACTTCTAAGTACACGGTGTGCACTGTCTAATAATAAACGATCAGTGGCAACATTCTGCAACTTGAGAGAGGTCACTAACTGGCTAATTTAAAATACTTCTCTTCACAGTATGTGTATTCATGAGCTGCATGAGCTACAAGAGGGGATCCTAAGGGATACAAATTGTATGATTTTAGACCTATTAAGCACGGCTTAACAAAATAAAGCACACATAAGTAAATAGGTACACGGGTGTATTATGTTCCTAGTGACATCGAGAAACCTCCCATGTCCCTTTAACCACCTTTCTGTATTTGTCCGTATCTGTAACTGAAATGTTCCTGTGTAAGACTTATCTGCATAACTTGATATATCAGCATTAATATTCTGTTTGTTGTGCAGGGACGGGTCTCCTTACTGTGAAAAAGATTACCAGGTGCTGTTTGGTGTGAAGTGCGAGGCGTGCCATGAATTCATCACAGGGAAGGTGCTGGAGGTAAGAGAGAGAGCGCTGGAGGTGGGGGAGAGGGGAGGGAAGGGGTGCCATGCTATCAGCACAGTGCTAGGGGAGGGAAGGGGTGCCATGCTATCAGCACAGTGCTAGGGGAGGGAAGGGGTGCCATGCTATCAGCACAGTGCTAGGAGAGGGAAGGGGTACCATGCTATCAGCACAGTGCTAGGGGAGGGAAGGGGTACCATGCTATCAGCACAGTGCTAGGGAGGGAAGGGGTACCATGCTATCAGCACAGTGCTAGGAGAGGGAAGGGGTACCATGCTATCAGCACAGTGCTAGGGGAGGGAAGGGGTGCCATGCTATCAGCACAGTGCTAGGGGAGGGAAGGGGTACCATGCTATCAGCACAGTGCTAGGGGAGGGAAGGGGTACCATGCTATCAGCACAGTGCTAGGGGAGGGAAGGGGTACCATGCTATCAGCACAGTGCTAGGGGAGGGAAGGGGTACCATGCTATCAGCACAGTGCTAGGGGAGGGAAGGGGTACCATGCTATCAGCACAGTGCTAGGAGAGGGAAGGGGTACCATGCTATCAGCACAGTGCTAGGGGAGGGAAGGGGTACCATGCTATCAGCACAGTGCTAGGGGAGGGAAGGGGTACCATGCTATCAGCACAGTGCTAGGGGAGGGAAGGGGTACCATGCTATCAGCACAGTGCTAGGGGAGGGAAGGGGTACCATGCTATCAGCACAGTGCTAGGGGAGGGAAGGGGTACCATGCTATCAGCACAGTGCTAGGAGAGGGAAGGGGTACCATGCTATCAGCACAGTGCTAGGGGAGGGAAGGGGTGCCATGCTATCAGCACAGTGCTAGGAGAGGGAAGGGGTACCATGCTATCAGCACAGTGCTAGGGGAGGGAAGGGGTACCATGCTATCAGCACTGTGCTAGGGGAGGGAAGGGGTACCATGCTATCAGCACTGTGCTAGGGAGGGAAGGGGTACCATGCTATCAGCACAGTGCTAGGGGAGGGAAGGGGTACCATGCTATCAGCACAGTGCTAGGGGAGGGAAGGGGTACCATGCTATCAGCACAGTGCTAGGGGAGGGAAGGGGTACCATGCTATCAGCACAGTGCTAGGGAAGGGAAGGGGTACCATGATATCAGCTCAGTGCTAGGAGAGGGAAGTGGTACCATGCTATCAGCACAGTGCTAAGGGAGGGAAGGGGTACCATGCTATCAGCACAGTGCTAGGGGAGGGAAGGGGTACCATGCTATCAGCACAGTGCTAGGGGAGGGAAGGGGTACCATGCTATCTTCACAGTGCTAGGGGAGGGAAGGGGTACCATGCTATCAGCACAGTGCTAGGGGAGGGAAGGGGTACCATGCTATCTTCACAGTGCTAGGGGAGGGAAGGGGTGTCATGCTATCAGCACAGTGCTAGGGGAGGGAAGGGGTACCATGCTATCAGCACAGTGCTAGGAGAGGGAAGTGGTACCATGCTATCAGCACAGTGCTAAGGGAGGGAAGGGGTACCATGCTATCAGCACAGTGCTAGGGGAGGGAAGGGGTACCATGCTATCTTCACAGTGCTAGGGGAGGGAAGGGGTACCATGCTATCTTCACAGTGCTAGGGGAGGGAAGGGGTACCATGCTATCAGCACAGTGCTAGGGAATGGGAGGGGTGCCATGCTATCAGCACTGTGCTAGGGAAGGGAAGGGGTGCCATGCTATCAGCACAGTGCTAGGGGAGGGAAGGGGTACCATGCTATCAGCACAGTGCTAGGAGAGGGAAGGGGTGCCATGCTATCAGCACAGTGCTAGGGGAGGGAAGGGGTGCCATGCTATCAGCACAGTGCTAGGGGAGGGAAGGGGTGCCATGCTATCAGCACAGTGCTAGGGGAGGGAAGGGGTGCCATGCTATCAGCACAGTGCTAGGGGAGGGAAGGGGTACCATGCTATCAGCACAGTGCTAGGGAAGGGAAGGGGTACCATGCTATCAGCACAGTGCTAGGGAAGGGAAGGGGTGCCATGCTATTAGCACAGTGCTAGGAGAGGGAAGGGGTGCCATGCTATCAGCACAGTGCTAGGAGAGGGAAGGGGTGCCATGCTATCAGCACAGTGCTAGGAGAGGGAAGGGGTGCCATGCTATCAGCACAGTGCTAGGAGAGGGAAGGGGTGCCATGCTATCAGCACAGTGCTAGGAGAGGGAAGGGGTTCCATGCTATCAGCACAGTGCTAGGGGAGGGAAGGGGTACCATGCTATCAGCACAGTGCTAGGGGAGGGAAGGGGTACCATGCTATCAGCACAGTGCTAGGGAAGGGAAGGGGTACCATGATATCAGCTCAGTGCTAGGAGAGGGAAGTGGTACCATGCTATCAGCACAGTGCTAAGGGAGGGAAGGGGTACCATGCTATCAGCACAGTGCTAGGGGAGGGAAGGGGTACCATGCTATCAGCACAGTGCTAGGGGAGGGAAGGGGTACCATGCTATCTTCACAGTGCTAGGGGAGGGAAGGGGTACCATGCTATCAGCACAGTGCTAGGGGAGGGAAGGGGTACCATGCTATCTTCACAGTGCTAGGGGAGGGAAGGGGTGTCATGCTATCAGCACAGTGCTAGGGGAGGGAAGGGGTACCATGCTATCAGCACAGTGCTAGGAGAGGGAAGTGGTACCATGCTATCAGCACAGTGCTAAGGGAGGGAAGGGGTACCATGCTATCAGCACAGTGCTAGGAGAGGGAAGGGGTACCATGCTATCAGCACAGTGCTAGGGGAGGGAAGGGGTGCCATGCTATCAGCACAGTGCTAGGGGAGGGAAGGGGTACCATGCTATCAGCACAGTGCTAGGGAGGGAAGGGGTACCATGCTATCAGCACAGTGCTAGGAGAGGGAAGGGGTACCATGCTATCAGCACAGTGCTAGGGGAGGGAAGGGGTGCCATGCTATCAGCACAGTGCTAGGGGAGGGAAGGGGTGCCATGCTTTCAGCACAGTGCTAGGGGAGGGAAGGGGTACCATGCTATCAGCACAGTGCTAGGGGAGGGAAGGGGTACCATGCTATCAGCACAGTGCTAGGGGAGGGAAGGGGTACCATGCTATCAGCACAGTGCTAGGGGAGGGAAGGGGTACCATGCTATCAGCACAGTGCTAGGGGAGGGAAGGGGTACCATGCTATCAGCACAGTGCTAGGGAATGGAAGGGGTGCCATGCTATCAGCACAGTGCTAGGAGAGGGAAGGGGTACCATGCTATCAGCACAGTGCTAGGGGAGGGAAGGGGTGCCATGCTTTCAGCACAGTGCTAGGGGAGGGAAGGGGTACCATGCTATCAGCACAGTGCTAGGGGAGGGAAGGGGTACCATGCTATCAGCACAGTGCTAGGGGAGGGAAGGGGTACCATGCTATCAGCACAGTGCTAGGGGAGGGAAGGGGTACCATGCTATCAGCACAGTGCTAGGGGAGGGAAGGGGTACCATGCTATCAGCACAGTGCTAGGAGAGGGAAGGGGTACCATGCTATCAGCACAGTGCTAGGGGAGGGAAGGGGTACCATGCTATCAGCACAGTGCTAGGGGAGGGAAGGGGTACCATGCTATCAGCACAGTGCTAGGGGAGGGAAGGGGTGCCATGCTATCAGCACAGTGCTAGGGGAGGGAAGGGGTACCATGCTATCAGCACAGTGCTAGGGGAGGGAAGGGGTACCATGCTATCAGCACAGTGCTAGGAGAGGGAAGGGGTACCATGCTATCAGCACAGTGCTAGGGGAGGGAAGGGGTGCCATGCTATCAGCACAGTGCTAGGAGAGGGAAGGTGTACCATGCTATCAGCACAGTGCTAGGGGAGGGAAGGGGTACCATGCTATCAGCACTGTGCTAGGGAGGGAAGGGGTACCATGCTATCAGCACAGTGCTAGGGGAGGGAAGGGGTACCATGCTATCAGCACAGTGCTAGGGAAGGGTAGGGGTACCATGCTATCAGCACAGTGCTAGGAGAGGGAAGGGGTGCCATGCTATCAGCACAGTGCTAGGGGAGGGAAGGGGTGCCATGCTATCAGCACAGTGCTAGGAGAGGGAAGGGGTACCATGCTATCAGCACAGTGCTAGGGAAGGGGTACCATGCTATCAGCACAGTGCTAGGGGAGGGAAGGGGTGCCATGCTATCAGCACAGTGCTAGGGGAGGGAAGGGGTACCATGCTATCAGCACAGTGCTAGGAGAGGGAAGGGGTACCATGCTATCAGAACAGTGCTAGGGGAGGGAAGGGGTACCATGCTATCAGCACAGTGCTAGGGGAGGGAAGGGGTACCATGCTATCAGCACTGTGCTAGGGAGGGAAGGCGTACCATGCTATCAGCACAGTGCTAGGGGAGGGAAGGGGTACCATGCTATCAGCACAGTGCTAGGGGAGGGAAGGGGTACCATGCTATCAGCACAGTGCTAGGGAAGGGTAGGGGTACCATGCTATCAGCACAGTGCTAGGGGAGGGAAGGGGTGCCATGCTATCAGCACAGTGCTAGGGAGGGGTACCATGCAATCAGCACAGTGCTGGGAGAGGGAAGGGGTACCATGCTATCAGCACAGTGCTAGGGGAGGGAAGGGGTACCATGCTATCAGCACAGTGCTAGGGGAGGGAAGGGGTACCATGCTATCAGCACAGTTTCTAGGGGAGGGAAGGGGTACCATGCAATCAGCACAGTGCTGGGAGAGGGATGGGGTACCATGCTATCAGCACAGTGCTAAGGGAGGGAAGGGGTACCATGCTATCAGCACAGTTTCTAGGGGAGGGAAGGGGTGCCATGCTATCAGCACAGTGCTAGGGGAGGGGTACCATGCTGTTAGCACAGTGCTAGGGGAGGGAAGGGGTGCCATGCTATCAGCACAGTGCTAGGGGAGGGAAGGGGTACCATGCTATCAGCACAGTGCTATGGGAGGGAAGGGGTACCATGCTATCAGCACAGTGCTAGGGGAGGGAAGGGGTACCATGCTATCAGCACAGTGCTAGGGAAGGGAAGGGGTACCATGATATCAGCTCAGTGCTAGGGGAGGGAAGGGGTACCATGATATCAGCACAGTGCTAGGGGAGGGAAGGGGTACCATGCTATCTTCACAGTGCTAGGGGAGGGAAGGGGTGTCATGCTATCAGCACAGTGCTAGGGGAGGGAAGGGGTACCATGCTATCAGCACAGTGCTAGGAGAGGGAAGTGGTACCATGCTATCAGCACAGTGCTAAGGGAGGGAAGGGGTACCATGCTATCAGCACAGTGCTAGGGGAGGGAAGGGGTACCATGCTATCAGCACAGTGCTAGGGGAGGGAAGGGGTACCATGCTATCTTCACAGTGCTAGGGGAGGGAAGGGGTACCATGCTATCAGCACAGTGCTAGGGAATGGGAGGGGTGCCATGCTATCAGCACTGTGCTAGGGAAGGGAAGGGGTGCCATGCTATCAGCACAGTGCTAGGGGAGGGAAGGGGTGCCATGCTATCAGCACAGTGCTAGGAGAGGGAAGGGGTGCCATGCTATCAGCACAGTGCTAGGGGAGGGAAGGGGTGCCATGCTATCAGCACAGTGCTAGGGGAGGGAAGGGGTGCCATGCTATCAGCACAGTGCTAGGGGAGGGAAGGGGTACCATGCTATCAGCACAGTGCTAGGAGAGGGAAGGGGTGCCATGCTATCAGCACAGTGCTAAGGGAGGGAAGGGGTACCATGCTATCAGCACAGTGCTAGGGGAGGGAAGGGGTACCATGCTATCAGCACAGTGCTAGGGAAGGGAAGGGGTACCATGCTATCAGCACAGTGCTAGGGAAGGGAAGGGGTGCCATGCTATTAGCACAGTGCTAGGAGAGGGAAGGGGTGCCATGCTATCAGCACAGTGCTAGGAGAGGGAAGGGGTGCCATGCTATCAGCACAGTGCTAGGAGAGGGAAGGGGTGCCATGCTATCAGCACAGTGCTAGGAGAGGGAAGGGGTTCCATGCTATCAGCACAGTGCTAGGGGAGGGAAGGGGTACCATGCTATCAGCACAGTGCTAGGGGAGGGAAGGGGTACCATGCTATCAGCACAGTGCTAGGAGAGGGAAGGGGTGCCATGCTATCAGCACAGTGCTAGGAGAGGGAAGGGGTGCCATGCTATCAGCACAGTGCTAGGAAAGAAGTGAATGTTATTTCTTGACATGGTGTTATAGTATGTACAAGAAATTGTAATAAAATGTAAATGTTTTGGGACAAAAACCTATTTTCTTCATTCTTCTGAAGGCCTGTACATAGGGATAAGCTTAGTAATACATAGATGGATACTGCTGTTACAATGCTGGTTTTACATACAAAGATACAATAAGCCCATCCTGTCTACTCATTGTATCTACTTAAAGAATTATGTCATATGTGCATCCCAGGAATTCAAAATGTACAATGCTACTTCCAGACATTTTTCATATCCCTTTAATTTCAAAGTAAAAGTCACCCCTGCACTACATTCAGTAATCCACAAGGGAGCAGCAGTGAGACAAAAATGTCATTTTTTGGCACATTGAGGAAGATCCCAACCACTGATGTGTATTAGAAAGTTTCAGTAACTTTTACATGTTTTAGAAAGTACAAATAATATCTAACTTTATCTTGCAATTATGTTTTTTACGTTTTGTCTTCAGTTTATTAACTATTATATGCCAGTGTTCTCAAAAGGATTAAATGAAATCTGCATGCGCTCTGAGAAAGCATCTCCAGTAATAAAATAGCTACAGAGCAAACAATAATTGTATGTAATATTCATTTATATAAAGACTTTATTTATTTGTTTTACTTTCTAAAGACTTTTTGCCATTATCAATTGTAGTTATCCAAAAGAACATATTGTTACTGTCCCTTTAAATACACTGTAGATGGGTCTGTTCCATGGAAAATGTTTATATTCATTTTGACTTTTGGAAAGCTCTGCGGAGCAAATCTCTCCCCGTTGATAGGGAGTGTACACAAACCAGTTTGATCAATGACCTCAGGAGATGGTGAGGCCACCCATGCAAGTATGGAAAATAATTGGTAGAATGGAAAGCCTGATTTGTAATAAATCTATTTGTTGTCTGCAAGTGTATATATATATAGTAATTATTAATCTATATATACTATATATACAGATTAATAATTCCTAGCTATTTCACTCATGGCTGTTTTACTCTTCAACTATATTTATATATCTATATATACTGTGTATATACTTATATATATACACACACACACACATATATATATATATATATATATATATATATATATATATATATATCACATATATAGTTGTGAGCAAACGAGTTGTTGCTAACGTTTGCGGGCCCTCGCGAGGGCCTCAGTTGCTGGCATGGAGCGCCACAGGCACTCCTTGCCAGCAACTGCAACCCTTGCAATCTTCATGTCATAACGCAAACAACATATGAGACACGTTAGCACACATTACGACCTCGCAAAAATCCACTGCAACCCGCGGACATGAAAAAATGAAAAACACAATACATACACACAGCACATACATAAAAAGCTTACCTACACCAAGAGGGGGCATCCAGGACCTCAAAAAACCAACTTACACCTTCATTTCACTCATAATAAAAGAGTTTAGACACTGAAAAATTCTCTAAGCGAGAATGGCCGCCGAACAAAACGAAAACGAGGCTGCAGCACTATAACCACGGAAAACACGTACGGATAATCCGCTAAGACGCATACCACACATTACCCGCCATTTTACGATAATGCGGAAGTACACAACTACGCTAACGGTTTGGTCTCGCGCACGCACACTATTACACTGCACACATTCAGCACGCTTACACAGCATCTCCACACCACTAATGCTGCAGCAACATCAACACAGATTGTCAGCTCTTCATCACAATGCTTCAAAATAGGTAAAGTACATACATTTATTAATGTATTATATATTTCATTATTATACACCAAACAGCATTAGCTACCTTACAATTTCATTGCCGTAAGTTTTTGACGGGTAATTCTCTAGTATATAAATATGCACACAGACACACACACACACACACACATAGTATATATATATATATATATATATACACACACATAAATATATAGACACACATATATATATATATATATATATATATACACACACACATATTTATATATATATATATATATATATATGCACACAGACACACACACACATAGTATATATATATATATATATATATATATATATATATATGCACACAGACACACACACACATAGTATATATATATATATATATATATATATATATATATATACATACACACACATAAATATATAGACACATATATATATATATATATATATATACACACACACATATTTATATATATATATATATATATATGCACACAGACACACACACACATAGTATATATATATATATATATATATATGCACACAGACACACACACACATAGTATATATATATATATATATATATATATATATATATATATATATACATACACACACATAAATATATAGACACACACATATATATACATATTCAGGTCATAGACAGGGAACAACTATTTTTTTCAAGAATATTAAATTAAAACCTATTTAAACTACATTGAAACTACAAGGGAAATGCAGAGAGCGTACATTAGTCTGTAGATCATGTTGGCTGGTGGAGGGAAAACCCCCAAGAGTAGTCAAACGTCTGAATAGGTTTCTGTGCTCTGAGACCATTGTTTGAAAAAAGAAAACACACAGTGACATATTATCAAATACCCTCTTTTTGATGCAAAGAAGCCGTGTCACTTTAACTGCAATCCTCAGAGCACATTCATAATATAATATAAATTGTAAGTTCCTCAGCATCCTTATGTGAGTATATACCCAGTAATACAGAGGACGCCGAGGCCGCTGCTCCTTCCCGGGCCCCTCGCAGAGCACACACCAGAAATAGTTGAGAATCAGCCATTTCCTGCTAGCACCAAACAGGAGGCTTTTCCCACAGAGCAGACTTGGATACGTCTTATTGTTTAAACCTGTGTCCAATCATGTGTCCAACTCCGTACTGAGCGATAGAAAGCATCCCAGGATGCGCAATGAGACGCGCTTATCCGCTCTGTATCAGGAGCAATGACTCACAGTATAAGTGGGACGAGGGGAAATGTACGGACTGTTACATTGAAAAGATACTTATAATCCTGTAGTAGTACCTGTAGTATCATCAGATTCCAGATTTATGGTGCAAGATAATCAGACTTTAGTAAAATCCATGTTAATCTATTTTTCATAATCAAGATTTTTTTCTTCTCATTATTTTTAGTGAACCAGTTTGCCATATATTATTTATATTTATTTTTTCACTCTTCTATCTCTCCTCCCTTGCCCCTCGTTTCCTCCCCATCATTTCCTCTCTGCCCACTCAACAATATTACTTTCTTAATTTTAATGTGACTGTTATTCATAGCTTCACATTAAAAAGGACCCATTAGTAAGGAGACACTTCAGCTTATTTACACAGCACCATGTAGCACGAAAGTTCGCTTAGTGAAATAATGTATCCTTTCAGGGATGTCCATAAAGGTTATTAAGCTACTCTTATCCTTGGAGTAACAATGAAGTCAAGAAAGCACACACATTATGGCCTGTTTTATATATTATTATGTCCTAGGCCCCCTGAAGATTTGTGCACCTCCCCCATTCTCAGTTACTCCACCTTTCCCGGACCTATCCTCTTATAAGGCAGCAGCAGTGGCCGTGAGCATCCGCTAGATGGCGCTACCGATATTCCTGTGCCATATCATAGAGTCAAGGCTTATGTAAACTGTTAGGGTGAGGGTTGGGGTTAGGGTGAGGGTTAGGGTTACTTCAAGGGTTAGGCTAACATTATCAGCTTAGTACTTCTCTCACATATCGGCAGCGCTGCAAAATATCAGCAGCGCCATCTAGAGGTTGGAGGCCGCACTGCAGCAGAGGACCTGTCCCAACACCATAACAGGATAGATGGACTCCCATTAACACTAATATGAAGCAGAGTATCTCCAACTTTCATCGCATCCCATGGAGCTATACTGAGGTCATAAAACTAGACCTGAGAACACTCCTCCTAACAATGAGACCATAGTATAGGTCCGGAGTGGTCAAGTTCAGTCTTGGAGAGCTGCACACAGGCCAGGATTTGAGGATATCCCTACATCCTTATTGACTTACCTGTGCCAGAAAGAAAATCCTCAAATCCCAGCCTGTGTGTGGCTCTCCAGGACTGAATTTGACTGCTCCTTGTTCAGGTGATCAGTCAACCAGTGAAGGTAGTAATACAAGAATGGGACTCTCCTTCATACAGAAGTCCTCATGGGATGTATACAGAACATCTTATATATATCTTAGAGGTTAATACATCTTGCTTTACAAAAATGGTGCAACTGCTGTCTATATTAGGTTCCCGAAAAATAAAACCTAAGCACCGCAGAACAAGTTTATAAACCATATTAGCTTTACTTATGGAAATAAAACACAAGGATATTAATGTACAATAGATTACAAATACTCTCTTCCTCAAATCAAGAGGACAAGAACATATCTTCTTCTTCCTCCCACCTCCTCCATTCTTACTATAAGTTATTTTTTATATACATAGGCCGCTTATTTTTATAAAATAACTTTATTAAAGTTTAAAAGATTTTTAGAGAAAAGTTGTGAATGGCCCAAATGTTCTTCCAGTTGAATTATTTACTTGTTTAAAGATCTACGTGATGTATAATACATATGCGGGATTTACTAATCTGTGATGTGCTGACTCCCTGCAAATAAAATAATAATAATAATAATGATTAGAATATGTTATAAATACTATAGTATTTTACTGTGAATACTCTCTAAGACACCGCTGGGTAATGGTCTGGGTGTGGTTTGAAGTTGGAGGTAAAAACTTGGATATCTTGAGACATATTGGTGGATACATTGGGCTAAAAGTACAAATCAGTAAAGTTTTAGATATTTCAAATCTTTATATTAATGTAATATAGGAACAGAGAGAGCAGTGGCCAAGCTGCTACTGGTGAGCAGGTGCAAAGCACAGGGGCCCACATCAGGGTAGGGGCCCTTTACTACTGCCAATAAAGGAGAAATCTTCATTTATTAGATAAGAATGGCAGATAATTACTTAGGGCCTCATTCTATTAACGGCCGTAGGAGATGCGGGGCCGCAAGGACCGGCCGCAAGCTATTTGCCTATTCTATTCCCTTCTGGCCGGGGGCTCCGGCAGGCTTGCAGCCGGCGCCTTGTTATCCCTTGCGGCCGCACGCACCGGAGGAAAGCCTTTGATCTTAAACGGCCGCAAGAGTTTCGGCCGCAAAGAAAAGCCCGGTTGCTATTCAATTGCCCTGGAAACCCTCTCTGCAAGGCTAAAACAGGGTCGCAGCTTACTTGCAGGAAAAAGGTCCCGCAGGCACACAATTAAGCACATAATAAAGCCCAAATAAAGCCATCCTGCACTCTGAGGAGACTATAAAGTGATTGTAGGTGTTAGCAAAAATAGCACATAATTACCCTATACTCAAATCTGAAAATATTTTTTATTTTAATTCCTGTCAAATATACGTGGACAAAGTCCCGAGGGCTTGGAGCACCTCAGACCCGCCCACGCTGTGGCCGGAAAATAAACAGTTAATGAAATATCGGATTTGGGCTGATGTGCAAGCTTGAGAGGGGGTTGCTATTAATCCTCATGTCCCCCATTATGATCCCTAGCATTTACAGAGCTTTACAGTGCCGTCTTGAACTTATATTTGCTTTTAAAGTTTTCAGACCTTGCGGCCGGTTGCAAGATTTACGGCCGGCCGTAAGGGGGATATCCTTGCGGCGCCGTCTATTTGAATTGCAAGATAACGGGAGCCCCGCAAGGAATCGCAGCTTTGCGGCCGTTTTACGGCCGATAATAGAATGAGGCCCTTAGAAAGGTGATTTGATCACAATAGGGGTGATGTGACCATCTACATATAACTTTGCCTTTTGTATTGATATTGCTATAGAAATTGCATGGGGGCCAAAATTATTTTGCACTGGGGCCCTCTATTCACTAGCTGAGAGAAGCCCATTTTAGTACATCAGCGTTGGGACCATATTCAACTAGCTACTTGCAAATGTTTGAACTCATATATAAATGTATTTTATTGACTTAAGAATTAATTAGTGCCAATAAATAATATTTGCCAAATATGTAGCAATAGTAAGAGTGATTTTAAATGTGTATAAGTGTATGAATTGGGCAATTGAATAGGGCCCTTGGAGTGGAGTTGGCGGGGCGAATGCAGTAAAGCTGTTCAGAAATGGCGGAGAGATCTTACTGGTGAATTCGCCTGATTGTGGAGGTGAATCTATTGGGTTTATCTGCTGCAAATTGTATGTGCCAGGGTAAAATTCTCATTGTGATAAAATAGTTCATTTAAACTAGTGAGAATGTATTCCCAAATGGTTATATAAAAATTATGAATAAAAAATAAAACTTAACTTTTATAGCAAAGATATCACTTTGTCAGTAGTGAGTAAATATAAATCAGCTGCCAGTTGCAACTTAGTGAGTCTGCCCCAATGCCTCACTATAATACCTTGGCACTCCAGAGTAGCCAGACCTGCTAGCCCAGGCTATAACACCCTCGCCTAGGGCAGAAGCAGCTGTGTGTGGTGGTGTAACACCCGCTCCACCTGGACCTGACACCCGCCCCCCTCCCTCCCAGCCATCCCAGGCTCTGCTAGAATATGTGTCATGAGCAGGCAGAAAATTGTGCACCTCCCTCCTCTTTATAGTGTTTTGTTGTTGTCAGGCGGGCGGATAGCAGAGCCCTGTGTCCCCCCTCTGTAGGGGACATAATTATGTAATAGCAGCCTATGAAAAGCCTTCAGCCCCCCCCAGTGAGACACATAGGACAAGTCATCTGAGCAGGACCCATCCAAACTGGAGAATACAAACAGAAGTTGGGCTGGAGAGGCAGATGGAACATTAGCTGGGAGGTAAATATATATATATATATATATATATATATATGCAATGGAACTGTGTATTTAACATAAGGCTATATAATAGAATCTACAATATAATATATTATAAATCTTGGGTGTGTACTGGTGCACTTTTTGTTATATGGAGAGTTAGAGTACAAGAATAATCTGCAATGTAGCAGTAGGGTATATAATACAATATAATCTATAATATAATGTAATATATGTCTGGGGTGTGTACTCTGCCCAAAGCATTTGTTATATGGAGAGTTACATTACATGCACCCTTCCATACGTGGTGCTGATGTGGGACATAAGTTTTGTTTTTTAGCTTAAACATGATTAGATGGACAGTCTCTGGAGAGATTTTATGGGGAAGATTTTCTAAGCTATCACATAACTGTAAATGGCATATATTTATTTACCTACATCTATATAGCACTTTTCTGCAAATCTCTTAGGAAATGACAGAAATAATACAACTATAGCATTAGTTATAGTACAGATCGGTTAAGGTAGAAAAGATAGCATATATGTATAGTCATATAGCCATTGCAGCCTTTTGCATCCATTTATAGCCTATGCAATAACTTAGTATTTGTTGGAATATAAAGTGGCCGCGTGCTAATGTTGTTCTCACATGGAGAATTAAATGTCATATTGTATCATGTGTGTTATGTTATAATGAAGCTGCAGATAGTGTTACAGTGCAATATTTGACTTTATTAGTGGCATCTTACTTATAAAATAAATGTTTTACTTATAATAACCCCCCCCCCCCCCCCATGTTAGTTTATCAGCTTGGCACAGTATTAAATAATTCCTGGAAAACCTTCTAATCAACAGTTTTGTGACGGACCTGTCTCTGTTTCAAATATCATATCAAAAAGATATTACTAGTGATAAATGATAAAAGTCTCCATTGAATAAGTTGCTAAGAAGCTCCTGATGTATTCTACACCGGGGCCCTACACCGGGGCCCTAAACCGGTGCCTCAGTAGTTACTCTTATCTCTATGGCTGCTAATCTGTACCACCCACCATGGAGCAACCTACCCTACAATGGTGTTGTACAAGAGCTTGCAATCTGTTTTAGTTCTTGCTTTATAGATAAGAGCTTGCAATCTATTATTTTGGGAAAGTGATACTTGTCTTTGTAGTGTGTAACATTGTTATTGGTCAGCAGAAGGTCTATTTAGAGGAAGGATTGGAGACTCCTGTGCTACACCCTGTAATTTAATGTACCCCTTTTCATTTGTGTGTGTGTGTTTGCGTCGCTCAGTTGTGTCTGACTCTCTGTGACCGCATGGACCACAACACACTATGCTGATCCACTTGGTATTCATGGCAAAGATACTTGAGTGGGCTGCCAGTTGCTTCTCCAGTGGGCTACATCATACAGCTTCTAGGTGGTCTTTCATCCAAGTACTGACCCTGCTTCATGATGGGGTGACTGCTTGGTTCCCTGACTGGAATCAAACCCAGGTCCAAATCCTAACCACTGGACCACCAGGGAAATGAAAAAGAGCAATATTAATAATAAGTGATACATATAAATAACTATTCTAAATAGTAAACAAATGCATCCAATTTCTAGTACATACTTACAATTTGGGGGAGGTTGGGAAACCCACATGTTGTGTAAAAATGATATTGGTACCGTAAGCCACAGTATAATATTCTGCTATAAGCACCAGTGGAACATGTGATTCAATAGATAACTATTAAAAAAAGGTTTGGTATATTTTTAAAGAAAATAGATATACAGTGTTATGTTGGAAAACTAGATCTGGGGGTCATCCGATTGTCAGTATTTGGGGTCAGGAAGGAATTTTTTTCCCTATGAGACAACTCGCCAAGTTTCAATGTTTTCCTTCCTCTGGATCAATTATCAGTCCAAATATTACGAGGATCAGAGGAGATCTATAAAGGTTGGACTTGATGGACAAAGTCTTCATTAAGCCTCTGTTACTATGTTACTATTTAGTTTTATGCAAATTCTACAAGGTATCATTGCTTGTAGTCAGTAATATCTGCAAAAAAACCTGTTTAGAAGAGGCTTCCAACCCCAACAAATCCGTCTGCATTTTATTCCTGATCTGTTCTCATCCTGAGCTTAATTCAGGGCATGTTTATGTACTAACACAGTGTATAATTTGGGTGTGACAGATACATTGTGTCACTGGCTGTGCAATATTTCATGGTGTTGATATAACCTGATTCTTAGTGTTGGCGACTATTTTACTGCTTTTAATCTTTGCAGAACAAACTGTCATTATTTGATACCTTGTTATTTGGTCTGGGTCTCTCACTCCTTTCTTCATCACATAAAACATATCCATTAAGCGGTCTCCTCACCTCATGTCTCTAACACTTCTTTCGCCTCTTAGACTGTAAGCTCTCACACCCGCAGAAACATTGCCTACTGTACCAATTTGTCTTAAATGTATGTTGAAATTTTATCCGTTTTTTATTACCATATCACCCCAGAATCTGCTGGCTCTCTGTAAATAAAATAATAATTATAATAAATTATTATAAAATAAATATATTATTATAAAGTTATATAAAAAGCTGTGGCTAACAGCGAAACGGTTGTCAGGCTCTGTGCCTTTGTCTTTATGCCAGGTTTATATTTTTAACGCTCTTACTTGGGAGTCTGTTAGTTCATACAATAATGTGTATCTATCCATCTATCTAAATTAATATATATATATATATATATATATATATATATATATATATATATATATGTATATATATAAAAATGTTTTTTTCTGGTTATTATAACAGTGGTTTCTGTATAATATGTGAATATACCATATATATGAGTACATACATGTTTTCTTGTTTAGGATTGGTTCTACCTATAGTGCATATATACTATTACACTGTCATTACCTTCTATGGCCCTTTTCAAATGCGATTCGGCCAATTGAATAGGGCTCTATATAATCACAGAGCATATTTTTATTACAGAAGTTTTTAGTTAGTGAAGAACTTGCTTTTGGATAGAAGTTCACTAACTAAAAACTTCTGTAAAAAATATATGCTCTGTGCTTATATAGAGCCCTATTCTATTTGCCGAATCGCAATTGAATAAGACCTCTATGTAAGGACACTTATATTGATAGCGTTCCTTGCTAGATTTAGAGCTTCAAACAAGCTGAGTCTTCTAGAATGGGAGGTATCACTTCAGGAATAATAGTTATAGATATAAATAGTCCTTGTATTTCAAGCTGCACTTTTATACAAAAATCTAATACACAAGATCTTAATATATATTATCCTTATGTTAACATAGGAACAGGGAGAGGCCACTTTATTATACCAGCCTTGGAATGGAAGTTGTGCAATAAAGTTCTTCAGAAATGCCTGAGAGATTTTAAGGGTTAATTCGCTTGATCTTTTTAGGTGCATGGAGTATGGGGTGTATCTGCTGCCAATTGTATGAGTCTGTATAAAATTGCATATCCCTCCCATAGTAAATATATCTGTGCTTTCAGTGCTATACTAGTGTAATAGGATGTTGCTGCGTTCCTTGCTACAGTTTGTTTGGAATATGTATTAGATTGGCCTTGTGCCCCTTGCTGCATCCTTTTCTTGGGGATGACTTGGAGGATCTGTATAAGCCCCGCTTAGTAAGCCTGGCCTTGTGCCCCCTGCTGCATCCTTTTCTTGGGTATGACTTGGAGGATCTTTCTCATCCCCGCTTAGTAAGCCTGGCCTTGTGCCCCTTGCTGCATCCTTTTCTTGGGTATGACTTGGAGGATCTGTATAAGCCCAGCTTGGTAAGCCAGGCCTTGTGCCCCTTGCTGCATCCTTTTCTTGGGTATGACTTGGAGGATCTGTATAAGCCCAGCTTGGTAAGCCTGGCCTTGTGCCCCTTGCTGCATCCTTTTCTTGAGGATGACTTGGAGGATCTGTATAAGCCCTGCTTGGTAAGCCTGGTCTTGCGCACCTTGCTGCATCCTTTTCTTGGGTATGACTTGAAGGATCTGTATAAGGCCAGCTTAGTAAGCCTTGCACACTTTGCTGCATCCTTTTCTTGGGTATGACTTGGAGGATCTGTATAAGGCCAGCTTAGTAAGCCTGGCCTTGTGCCCCTTGCTGCATCCTTTTCTTGGGTATGACTTGGAGGATCTGTATAAGCCCTGCTTTGTAAGCCAGGCCTTGTGCACCTTGCTGCATCCTTTTGTTGGGGATGACTTGGAGGATCTGTATAAGCCCTGCTTAGTAAGCCTGGCCTTGTGCCCCTTGCTGCATCCTTTTCTTGGGGATGACTTGGAGGATCTGTATAAGCCCAGCTTAGTAAGCCTGGCCTTGTGCCCCTTGCTGCATCCTTTTCTTGGGTATGACTTGAAGGATCTGTCCCGAGCAGTGAGTTACTAGGAAACAATACAAGATTCAGACATCTCCATAGTAAAGCAAGGAGTGGGCTTGAGGAGTTCATCTTGTAGTCACCTCCTCCCCTAAAATGATGAGCGTGGGAGGGGGCCATTATATTGTCACTGGCAGCTGTTACACAAAGCACCTCTGTGCCAGCACTTTAATTACTATTTGCTGTGACACCGATTGTGTATCTCGGCAACGGGTCCTTTTTGGTTTGAAAAGTATTTATTTTGCATTAAAATATCCTCATTTTGCCGAGATATTGTAACATTTCACAAAGCCGCCTTATACAGAATAAATAGAACAAGTAACGAGGAGCCTCCATAGTAATCAGAATCTGAGATGTAAGTGATAATAATGAGCGCGTTTATGTAACATTATAACTTTAATCAACTTATGCGAGTTGGCGGTGGCGTTTGGGTGAATTTAAAGGGATATGGATGTTACTCAGTATATAATATCCCTGTATATCTATTTATTTGTATGTACTTATTGTATTAAGAAGTGCTTAAAAGCTATTTCTTCTGCCTAAAATCATACAATTGTACCTGTTTGGATCTGCCCTCTTTAGCTCATGCAGCTCATGAATACACACACCGTGAAGAGCAGTATTTCAAATTTGCCTGTCAGGAACCTCTATCAAGTAGCATGTTGCAGAATGTTGTCAATGATTTATTAAGACGTGCTTATAAGCTCTGATTTTACAACTGAACATCAAACAATTATTATCTTGTCAGATCTGCCCTCTGCTGCTCATGAAGACACGGGATCTGCTCTACTTGCTGTGCAGTTTCTTATACTAATCAATCAGTGACCATCTCTCGGCAAGATGCTGGTGAGACATGGTCTCTGATAGGCTACAGAGTCTGTGTCTGCATACACTGCAGAGGGCAGACCCATACAGGGACTATTTGTTTGAATTTAGACAATAGAAACAGAGCTTATAAGCACTTCATAACAAAATAAAGTACATAAAAGTGAATCGATACACAGGGACGACTTCTCAGAGTCACTGATTGGTAAGGATGAGACACAGCAAGTACAGCAGAGTCTGTGTCTGCATAAGCTGCAATGTGTTTTTCTGTGCTTAATTAGATGTATAGCAGTACTATCAGCAGTGTCGGAGCTAGTGAATGGAGGGCCTCAGTGCAAAATATTCTGGGGCCCTCTTGCAAATTCACTATCCACCTCTTGGGGTCAATAAATAAGCCCAAAATATATGTAGATGATCAGATGACACTGATGGAGATCCGATTCTGCTGTTTGGTCGTTCAGTCGTGTCCGAATCTCACGACACCCTATGGTCTACAGCATGCCAGGCACAATTGTTATGTCTCTGGTCGTACTTATCCATAAGTTTTTATTGGCAAAGATACTGGAATGGGTTGCCAGTTCTTTCTCCAGTGGATTGCGATTTGTTTGACCTCACTGCTATGACATGGCCATCTTGGGTGACTCTACATGGTATAACTCACGGCTTCATTAAGATACACAAGCACCTTTATCACGACAAGGTAGCGATCCAGAAGGGGGGTAATCGGATCACCTTTCCATAAAGTAATTATATGCCATTCTTATCTAATAAATTAAGATTCCTCATTTATTTCCAGTAGCCGAGGGCCCTAACGTGTTGTGGGCCCTGGTGTTCTGCCTGCTGCACCAGCAGTAGCTCCGCCACTGCCTGTCAGTTATATATATGTGGTTGTACTGAGAGCCATGACAAAGCCCACATAATATTATATATTTACATTATATGCTCAGGGGATTGTCCTGCAGGGTGCGCACAGCAGATGGGATAATAATAATAATAATAATAATAATAATAATAATCCTATGGGAACCTATTCAATCCTATCTGGACAACCCCCCAAGCATATAATGTAAATATATAATATTATGTGGGCTTTGTCATGGCTCTCAGTACAACAACATATATATAACTGACAGGCAGTGGCGGAGTCAGGGAACCAAGAGGTTACACCACCCTGAAGCAATGCAAGGTTGAGCCTGGTCAGTACTTGGATGGGAGACCACCTAGGAATACCAGGAGCTGCATGCTGTGGCCCACTGGAGAAGGAACTGGCAACCCACTCCAGTAGCTCTGCCATGAATACCAATTGGATCAGCATGACCATGGACATAAAGATGTCCTGGTGTGTTACAGTTCATGAGGTCACAGAGAGTTGGAAACGACTGAACGACACACCAAAAAAATCTGTACAGGGAAAATGATGTTAATTTTGTTAAGTGCCAACATCAAGTGCCCTAATCGGTCTGAGACGTGGTCTGGTTACTAACAGTAGGGGATGACGTGATTGGCTGTTCTTTCCCATTATACAAGCCTCAGCACTTTGCTCAATGACATCACTATTTCCAAGATGAAACAACACACCTGGGACTTTACTAAAGACAGGCTGGTGTTACTAATTTATCTTTTCAATATTAAGCATTCTTTGCAATTGTAATCAGATTTCCATTAGTCCATATTGAG
The DNA here is from genome assembly GCA_027410445.1 of Discoglossus pictus. Taxonomy (NCBI): domain Eukaryota; kingdom Metazoa; phylum Chordata; class Amphibia; order Anura; family Alytidae; genus Discoglossus; species Discoglossus pictus. The sequence goes on from CM050171.1 coordinate 111,193,087, forward strand.
GGCACTGGAATGCAGCATTCTAACTGACGCAGCTAAATGGTTACCTTCATCCAAGATCACCCACCAAAGTGTATGCAGACACAGACTCTGTAGAGCTGGATGTGCAGTGTAGTGTCCTAGGCTACCAGGGACCACGTCTCAGTGGCATGTTGCTGAGAGATGGTCACTGTTTGGATGGTATGAGGCACAGAGTCTGTGTCTTCATGAGCTGCAGAAGGCCAACCCAAGCAGATAATATTTGTTTGATAAATGGCTTAACAGCTGCTAATACTGTTAGTTTCGCTCATACATGACATACAAGTGTCCTTTTTCTTGAACTTCAGAGATCCTTTCGCTGTATTTGCCATTACCACCTCTGCTGGAAGGCTGCTCCTCTTTACCTTTTGTGTAACAGCGCAGCATCAGCAGAGTGTCGCGGGGTGCGCACAATAAGAAAGCAAGGTGCGGTTACCATGGACAGAGCAGGAAACAGAAGACTGGTCCAAGGAAGGTTTTCATTATCTGAAGTCACAGTGTAACACCAAGACTGTCTATGGAAGAGACATCAAGGAGCAGAGGTCTCCCCGTGTAATCAGGGTACCCACAATACAATGGTACATTCCTGATAGACATGTGGAGAGATTGATGGTTACTGGGAAAGCTAATAATACACTCAACAGTGATTGGGAATAAGAGAGGATACACTTGCTATGGCAAGTCTGGACAAGCTATTAAGAAGCAAAGATATATCACTAACATATGGATGTGAGAGCTGGACCATAAAGAAGGCTGAGCGCCTGAGAATTGCTGCCTTTGATTTGTGGTGTTGGAGAGAGCTACTTAGAGTCTCTCTGGACTGCAAGAAGATCCAATACATCAATACTACAGGAAATGAAGCCAAACTGTTTACCGGAAGGTTTGACCATGAGGCTGAAGCTCAAATTGTTTAACCATATCATGAGACGGCAGGATTCCCTAGAAAAGACTCTGGGAAAGATTGAGATGAGAACATTAAAGCAATGAATGTGAGCTTGTGGTAGCTCTGATGGGCACTGGGTGACAGGTGTGACTGGCGTGCTGCAGTCCATAGGGTCACGGAGAGTCAGACATGACTGAATGACTAAACAACAACTTGCTATGATTTCTGTGAAGTCAGATGGGATAAAATCTACATCTGATAGTAGTTATATCATTCTAAATGATATAAAAAAGAAATGATACAGACAAAAAAGAGTATTTTACTAAAACTGCCCCCCAAAAAACATAAAAATGTAATATCAGATATCAAAAAGCAGGGGGTTTAAATTACCTGACGCCTGAAATGCTGCTGAGAGACAATCTGTGATTGGCTAGTACATCTAGTACTACAGAGACACTGTTTACACAAGTTACTGGGGGGCAGACCTTTGCAGGGACTATTTGGGAAGTTTCTGTGAGCAAAAATAGACTTTTACGCCCTTGTTAATAAAGTGATGTTTTTATATGCAAACAGCTAGTTTATTTTAATATTAAAATCATGGATCCCTCCATATCCCTTTAACTCCGCCTGGTATCAGCTTCATTTCATCGTCCTCATTATAATTAGATGCTGCTTTTCCTTCCATGGCGTCGTCCCCGTGCCCACTCAGTATTACAGGAGCATTAATCCTGCTCTCTCCAGCACATTTTCCGCCATGTTGCCGGCTACATCTGAACATTAAGCTTCAGCCAAGAGCCGCTGATTGTTGTGACTTGGCTGCGAACTTTACATGAACCCCGGGATTGTCAGCCTTGATTTGTGTCACTGCCCGATCCGTCCTTGTGAGGTACATGAAGAAAATGACAAGGACGGAGCCTGCACTGAATACTAAAGAGGGGTAACATGAGTAATTATCTAACACTTCCTCTCAGAGCCAGTCTAATGTAGACAGGATTCCCACTGGACCCTAAGAGGATTCCATTGTGGCCCCTACTCTGAAGCCCCTTTCTGGATCGCTACCTTGTCATAGTGAAGGGGCTTGGGTACCTCAATGAAGCTGAGAGTTATACAAAGTAGGGTCACCCAAGATGGGCAGGTCATAGTAGAGAGGTCAGACAAATTGCTGTCTGGAGAAGGAACTAGCAACACACTCCAGTATCTTTACCAAGGAAATCTTATGGATAGGCACAAGCAGAGATGTAATTGCGCCTGGCATGCTGCTGTCCAATTGGCATGGCCAGAATTACCCATTAGGCCAGCCGCCTAAGGGCACTTCCCTGTGAGGGGCGCCACTTTAAAAAAAATAAATGGTTCCTGGCTTAAAAAAATGAAATGCTGCAGTTTATAGACTGGCTACTACTGGTAACCACCTAGGACAAGAAGGAACTTACAGGACGAGGAACTTAAATGCACAGAAAATGCAAAAATGGGTCTGTGCATGCCTTGTGTACTCACTTGCAGGGGCTCCTCCACTTCACTGCCTAGGGGCTCCAAATCCGGCCGTGCCAATTGGGTCATGGAAAGTCGGACACGACTGCATGTCTAAAGAACAACAACACTGAAGCTAGTACTCCAACCACTCAGATCCTACTTAAAATACCATCCTTCCTCCAACCGTTCGATAAACTACCTAACTTTCAAGCTCAAATATCTAACAGTTCCAAAAACCCAGAGATTGGGGGCTACCTGCCACACCACACCACCTGCTTTTAGCTTACAGGAATTCCTCTAGGTTGTGAATTTGTGGTTATCTCTCAGTGCCCATAGACACATCATGTCATACTCCTTAGCAAGTCCCACACGGGCTGGGGTTACATGATTCAGGTACAAGGTTCCCCTCGGGGCCCACAATAGTCCATAGTGGTGGGCCCTCCTGGCCATGACTCTGCCCACTATTGAAATAAGAATTGTATTGTATACAAAATGTGTATCTATTTATCTATCCATTTCTCTCTTAAAGGGACATGGAAGATTTGTGGACTACACTACAGGTATATAATATCCCTGTGTATCTATTTACTTCTATATACTTATAGGCTCAGTTTATTCTGCTTAAAATCATACAATTTTTACCCTGTTTGAATCTGTCCTCTTTAGCTCATGCAGCTCATTTCAAATTAGCCTGTCAGGGACCTCTATCAAGTAGCATGTTGCAGAATGTTGTCGATGATTGTTTACTATGCCATGTTTGCCGCACTCTTGTATAATGCGTATGAGATACAAAGTAACAATGTGAGTGTCCATATTACCCTGTTATACTGTATATGTATCTATAACAATGTGAGTGTTCCATATTACCCTGTTATACTGTATATGTATCTATAACAATGTGAGTGTCCCATATTACCCTGTTATACTGTATATGTATCTATAACAATGTGAGTGTCCCATATTACCCTGTTATACTGTATATGTATCTATAACAATGTGAGTGTCCATATTACCTTGTTATACTGTATATGTATCTATAACAATGTGAGTGTCCCATATTACCCTGTTATACTGTATATGTATCTATAACAATGTGAGTGTTCCTTATTACCTTGTTATACTGTATATGTATCTATAACAATGTGAGTGTCCCATATTACCCTGTTATACTGTATATGTATCTATAACAATGTGAGTGTCCCATATTACCCTGTTATACTGTATATGTATCTATAACAATGTGAGTGTCCCATATTACCCTGTTATACTGTATATGTATCTATAACAATGTGAGTGTCCCATATTACCCTGTTATACTGTATATGTATCTATAACAATGTGAGTGTTCCTTATTACCCTGTTATACTGTATATGTATCTATAACAATGTGAGTGTCCATATTACCCTGTTATACTGTATATGTATCTATAACAATGTGAGTGTTCCTTATTACCCTGTTATACTGTGTATGTATCTATAACAATGTGAGTGTCCCATATTACCCTGTTATACTGTATATGTATCTATAACAATGTGAGTGTCCATATTACCCTGTTATACTGTATATGTATCTATAACAATGTGCGTGTTCCATATTACCCTGTTATACTGTATATGTATCTATAACAATGTGAGTGTCCATATTACCCTGTTATACTGTATATGTATCTATAACAATGTGAGTGTCCATATTACCCTGTTATACTGTATATGTATCTATAACAATGTGAGTGTCCATATTACCCTGTTATACTGTATATGTATCTATAACAATGTGAGTGTTCCATATTACCCTGTTATACTGTATATGTATCTATAACAATGTGAGTGTTCCTTATTACCCTGTTATACTGTATATGTATCTATAACAATGTGAGTGTCCATATCACCCTGTTATACTGTATATGTAGCTGTAACAATGTGAGTGTCCATATTACCCTGTTATACTGTATATGTATCTATAACAATGTGCGTGTTCCATATTACCCTGTTATACTGTATATGTATCTATAACAATGTGAGTGTTCCTTATTACCCTGTTATACTGTATATGTATCTATAACAATGTGAGTGTTCCTTATTACCCTGTTATACTGTATATGTATCTATAACAATGTGAGTGTCCATATTACCCTGTTATACTGTATATGTATCTATAACAATGTGCGTGTTCCATATTACCCTGTTATACTGTATATGTATCTATAACAATGTGAGTGTCCATATTACCCTGTTATACTGTATATGTATCTATAACAATGTGCGTGTTCCATATTACCCTGTTATACTGTATATGTATCTATAACAATGTGAGTGTCCATATTACCCTGTTATACTGTATATGTATCTATAACAATGTGAGTGTTCCATATTACCCTGTTATACTGTATATGTATCTATAACAATGTGAGTGTTCCTTATTACCCTGTTATACTGTATATGTATCTATAACAATGTGAGTGTTCCATATTACCCTGTTATACTGTATATGTATCTATAACAATGTGAGTGTCCATATTACCCTGTTATACTGTATATGTATCTATAACAATGTGAGTGTCCATATTACCCTGTTATACTGTATATGTATCTATAACAATGTGAGTGTCCATATTACCCTGTTATACTGTATATGTATCTATAACAATGTGAGTGTTCCATATTACCCTATTATACTGTATATGTATCTATAACAATGTGAGTGTCCATATTACCCTGTTATACTGTATATGTATCTATAACAATGTGAGTGTCCATATTACCCTGTTATACTGTATATGTATCTATAACAATGTGAGTGTCCATATTACCCTGTTATACTGTATATGTATCTATAACAATGTGAGTGTTCCATATTACCCTATTATACTGTATATGTATCTATAACAATGTGAGTGTCCATATTACCCTGTTATACTGTATATGTATCTATAACAATGTGAGTGTTCCATATTACCCTGTTATACTGTATATGTAGCTGTAACAATGTATCAATATGATATCCAGTTGGTTGTTTATTAAATATATTGAGTTCTTATTTTTGTATTTTTCATTGTTCCGCTCAACCATATCTGTGTAAATATGATCTGATTTATATGACACAGAATTATTATTATGAATGGTTAATGCTCGGTAGATTAAGGGATTTGCACAATGTTGGTTTAGGCGGCGTCTTGTGAATATATATCATCTTCTCTTGATGTGCAGCGATGGCCAGAAACCAATGACGAGACTCATTAGCAGAGCTGCCAATTAATTGTTTGTACAGCCTTCGTCTACTAACCTATTAGAGCAGCGGTAGGTGATGAAAGACATGATAGATGTTACTAATATCCCTTAATACACTGAGATTATAGGTGCTTAGTACTCCTATAAAGTATTCTTACAACCACTACTGAAAGAAAGTGAAAGATTTCAACAGCTCAAATAATTTCGCAGCTGCTGAAATATTTCACTTTTTTTCAGTAGTGCTCGGGATAATGAAAAGTTAAGGACAGTGGACATTAATAATGTAATTTGTGTTTTTAAATTATATTTTACTAGATTAGGCTTTGATTTGCTGCTGTTTGTGTGTGTGTATTTTTTAATTTTAATTATTATTATTATTATTACTAGCGACTTGCCCGTCAAAAATGACGGGGCAATAAAATTGTAAGGCAGGTAATGCTGTTTGCCACAGATAGTACGTGTTTTGTTCGTCTGAGATCCTTTGGCGCTCTTTGCGAGCCTCTCGGTTGTTGTATTTTTTGTTATCAGAGGCGCTTTTGCTGTCATTGTAAGGTCGGCGCTGATCTCCTTTTTGTGCTTATTGCAAGCCTCTCCCCTGGTGTAGTTTGTGTCCTATGAGCACCGTTGGCGCTCCTTCTGAGGCGCTCGGTGAAGGGCTCTGTGGTTTATTGTGATCCTGTGTTTTTTTGTTCTTTTTTGTGTACATGTATTTTTTCTTGATAATTAATTAATTCATTAAATAATACATTAATATACTTTACCTATTAGTAATTAATACATGCAGCAAGCAATGTGCTGAAGAGCTGACAATCTGTTTGATGTTCCTGCAGCATATAATGTAGATTTGCAGTGTTGTGGAGCTGAGGTGTAAGAGTCAGCAATGTGTGCAGTGTGTAGTGTAAATAGGCTGCGTGCGCGAGGGAAAGCCGTTAGGGTAGCTGTGTACTTCCGCATTGTGTAAGTTAGTGTTGTAAAATGGCGGTGAATGTGTATGTGGTTTTTGTAAAAGCTGTATGTGCTTGTTGGTGTTTTGCGGCTTTAGGGTCCTGTAGCCTCGTTTTCGTTTTTTTCAGCGGCCATTTTTTCTCTCGCTTAGGGGATTTTCAAGTGTCTAAACTCTGTAAATTGGAGTTAAATTGAGGTGTAACTTCACATCCAGACGTCCTGGGTGTCCCCCCCCTCCTTGCTGTGGGTAAGGTTTTTTATTTTATTTTTGTGTGTATTTAGTGCTTTTTTATGTTTTCCGCTGTGAGCAGTTTGGCCGTTAAGGTCGTATTTTTGCGATTTCATAAAAAACTATTCTAAGTTCTGCGGCTCGTATTTTTTTGTGTAAGTCCATATTTAGTCATTGCGTGTTAGATTTTTTTTTTTCAAAGTCCCGCTACTGTGGGTGTTTGCAACTACGTGTGAGGCGCCACAGAGCCCCAACCTCCGCAAATGCGGCACCTCATTTTGTGAGGATTTGTATTTGGGGCCAGAACTGCGTCCCGAGCTCGCAAAGCGTGACGACGTTTCGTAGTTTAACAACTAATATATGTGATGATAATTAATATTATTGTTGTTAACTAATGGTAAACTAAAAAATACATTTAACATAGAAACTGCTCACACTGGCCCTTTAAAGGATCACTGTACTCATCACTGTTAATATTAATACATATATATATATATATATATACTGGTTACTGTCAGGATTAGAGCTGACAGTTTCCCTTTGGCTGGGACCGGGGGATATTTGGCAGGGATGACAGGGGCGAGTTCCTGGCGGGTTCGGGAAGTGTTTGTATTAGCAGCACAAGGAGAGGAAAACATTGATGTAAGGGGGGGGGGGGGTGATCCAAGAGCAATGATCCCAAGAAATACTCTGGGGGGATGAGCCAAGAGCAATGATCCCAAGAAATACTCCAGGGGGGGGGGGGGTGATCCAAGAGCAATGATCCCAGGAAATACTCCGGGGGTGGGGGGGGGGGGATCCAAGGATTCAACAAGAGCAATGATCCTGAGAAATACTCCGGGGGGGGGGGGGGGGGGATCCAAGAGCAATGATCCCAGGAAATACTCCGGGGCGGGGTGGGGGGGGGGGGGTGATCTAACAGCAATGATCCCAGGAAATACTCCGGGGGGGGGGGGGATCCAAGAGCAATGATCCCAGGAAATACTCCGGGGCGGGGTGGGGGGGGGTGATCTAACAGCAATGATCCCAGGAAATACTCCGGAGGGGGGTGATCCAAGAGCAATGATCCCAAGAAATACTCCGGGGGAAGGGGCGATCCAAGAGCAATGATCCCAAGAAATACTCCTGGGGGGGGGGAGGTAATCCAAGAGCAATGATCCCAATAAATACTGATCCAAGAGGGGTTGATCCAAAAGCAATGATCCCAGGAAATACTCCGGGGGGGGGGGGGGTCGATCCAAGAGCAATGATCCCAGGAAATACTCTGGGGTGGGGGGGGTCGACCCAAGAGCAATGATCCCAAGAAATACTCCAGGGTGGGGGGGGATGATCCAAGAGCAATAATCCCAAGAAATACTCCGAGAGGGTGGGTAATCCAAGAGCAATGATCCCAAGAAATACTGATCCAAGAGGGGGTGATCCAAGAGCAATGATCCCAAGAAATACTGATCCAAGAGGGGGTGATCCAAGAGCAATGATCCCAAGAAATACTCCGGGGGGGGGGGGGGATCCAAGAGCAATGATCCCAAGAAATACTCCGGGGGGGGGGGGGGACGATGATCCAAGAGCAATGATCCCAGGAAATACTCCAAGTCTAATACTGGACTCCGGAGGAGGGGATAAACCCCCCCCCACACCCCCTCATGAGCCAAGAGGTTTCATTCGCCCCAAGAGGAGGTTAGCACAGTTTTCTAGAACAAGAGATCATGAAGATTAAACCAGTTAGCAGTAATATGTATAACATATACATCATATAAAGGGTAGTGGAAGAGCCTGTCAGCAGAAGCAGTAGGGAAATAACACTAAGGGGATTCAAGCATGCCTGTGACGGGTATAAGGCTTTCCGGAGGATTAACCCTTTCAGTGGTAGAGGGGCCAGCAATGCATTTCAGGGCATATCTTGATTAGGATAAAAATACAATTCAGTAAGTTTATTTACTCAGTTCTTCAGAAATGTCAACTTAATGGTGAGAGAATTATGAATGTGTATATATGTTTTATATATATTATATATGCATATTATATATATGTTTATGTATGTGCATTTGTTTATATGTACCTTGTTGTTTTAATAGTATTTGTGTACTTTAATGAAGCTGTGAGTTATACCATATAGGGTCACTGGAGAAGGAACTGGCAACCCACTCCAATATCTTTGCCATGAAAACCTTCTAAATTGGCACAACCAGATACAAGATGTGCCTGGCGTGCTGCGGTCCATAGGGTCACTGAGAGTCTGACTCGAGTGAACGACTAAACAACAACATATATATATATATATATATATATATATATACACACACACATATACATATACATAATATTAAAGCATTATTCTCTGTGGGAGACGTGACCTTATTGGGACGTGTAGATGTTCCCAGGGTGGCTTTTTCTTATCTTACTAGATATACATTGAAGGTCTTTTCAATCACCCCTCTACAACCATAAGATACTCAGTGCCTGGTCTCAGTCTGACTTGTGCATCTTCTATGTATGTTCTTAGCATGTTCAATATTCGTCCTCCAAGGAGATCCTTACAAGGAGAGCCCATTGGTGAGATTTGCCAATAAGTGCATTAGCGTTTTATTCATTTTATGAGTTAAAGGCCCGTTTTCCGGTGCCTATAAATGTGTCAGAGCAGGCCCTTCCTGTCAGGCCCAGTGAGAGGTTTTACAGCTTCTCCTTCCTGTATAATTACCATTAATTTAATATAACCCATCTTTGTATGCACAGAGGGTGCTGGGGATGGATTATAAGTACAGATTGTTGTAGGTACACTGGCACTTCAAAATAGAAAGTCATAATCAACAGGGTTTTTAGGACTGTTAAAGGGACATGGAATCCATCATTACTGCTCTAGACCATCAGAGCACTGAAAATCAGGAGAAAAACAAGTGTAATTTGTTTAATTGATGCATTTTTTATAGGAGTTTTTGGACCTATCCCCTTATGCTAGCGCAGCAGTGGCGGTGATCATCCGCTAGATGGCGCTGCCGATATTCCGGTGCCATAGCAGAGTCAAGGCTTAGGTAAACTGTTGAGGTTAGGATTAGGGTTAGGGTTAGTTCATTATAAGCTTAGAACTTTCTCACTTATTGGCAGCGCCATCTAGCAGTTGGAGTCCGCACTGCAGTGGCGGACCTGTCCCGTCACCATAACAGGATAGATCTGAGTTTTTATGTCACCCAGTTAGTCCTCAAGCCATTTGGATGTCAGTGATGAGTTTCCTTCACTCACAGGTTCTGCAAGGACCAAAATCACAAACACCCCGCAAATGGCATTAAAATTCGTTGCTGCAAACAAAAACCTCTGCTTATTCCTTAGGGTTTTTTAGACATTTTAATGAAAAATGGAAAAAAATCTGAAATATAATCTTGTAGTGAAAATTGTATATTGTGAGCTTTAAGTGTATGGTCCTTTCAGGACCTTTGATAACTTCCATATAAGCTTGATAATTCCTGCAGTGCAATCTGTCTCCTACTGAGTCTCTCTGTAAATAAACAGTTTGAGTGCACTAAACGGCTACATTTTAAAACAATTATAAACTAATAAAAAGAGCTTCAAATTAACCTTTTTACACTTTTCTTACTTGATTTCCATTGTTCTACATGATGGTGCAGAGCACTTTTCATGACGTCATTGCAAATTCTGAGAATTTTCTTTAGATAGTTGCTTTTTCAATACCATGTCCAAACACTGAAAGATCACTTGTATTCATTTATATAAATGAGGAAAATAAGTATTTTATCTCACAATTACATCAAATAGATTTTTTATTTTTTTTGTGCCAGTGACATTAAATCTGCTAATATATATATAAATCATTTTGTAAAGGTGTCCGTCCTTTTAAAGATGGATTCAGAAATTTATGAAGATGAAAATGCCATGATTTTGACTTGCAAAGACAGGATTTAGCTAAAAAAGTAACAGCCACAATAGAATATTTAGTTGTTGATTGTGTTTAGAAATTATGATAGCCTTAATTAAGTACTAATTGAAAGCAGAATTGAATCTGAACCTTTTATAGAACAGTCATTCAGGTCGGGATGTAATAAAATCTAGTCTCCTGCAGCTTTGAGCGGTGGGTTATTGCTTTGCCCCCAGGCTCATATCCTTCTATGTAATTAGTGCTGGTGACTACAGGCCGGTGGATGAAGTGTTTGGTGTCAGGACTTGTAACCGGTCACCTCTAGATCTCTGTTCTGTGTCCAGCAAATTCAGCAGCAAAAACTATGACTGGCCGGAAATACTGCCCTGGGAGTGAAGGGCCAGGGTAGAGGTCACACAGTGGCCATTATAAACTAACCTATGCGGTCAGAACAAATATAAAAGCATTTTGGAGAGATCATCTCAACCATTTGGCACCTAAAGCGATATGAACGGTGTCTGGGTGCTACTAGATATATAATATCCCTATGTATCTATTTACTTTCATGTACTTTATTTTATTAAGAAGGGCTTATAAACTCTGTCTTTACAGCCAAACATCAAATTAATGGTTCCTGTATGGGTCTGCCCTCTGCAGTGTATGCAGACACAGACCCTGTAGTACTTGCTGTGCTGTGTCTCATACTAACCAATTAGTGATCATCTCTCCGTAACATGCTGCTGAGACGGGTCCCTCATAGGCTAGGACACTACACTGCACACTTACAGAGTCTGTGACTGCATAAGCTGCAGGGGGCAGATCCATACAGGGACTGATTTTAGGCCATAAGAACTGAGGTTTTAAGCACTTCTTAAAAAAAGAAAGTACATAAAAGTAAACAGATACACATGGATTACAGCCTTACATAGTCTGTGTCTGCATAAGCTGCAGGGGGGCAGATCCATGCAGGGACTGATTTTAGGCCATAAGAACTGAGGTTTTAAGCACTTCTTAAAAAAAGAAAGTACATAAAAGTAAACAGATACACATGGATTACAGCCTTACAGAGTCTGTGTCTGCATAAGCTGCAGGGGGGCAGATCCATGCAGGGACTGATTTTAGGCCATAAGAACTGAGGTTTTAAGCACTTCTTAAAAAAAGAAAGTACATAAAAGTAAACAGATACACATGGATAATTTTCCCTTTAATAAGTAAACAGAGATAAGCAGCTCTGCTAATCCCTAAAACACTAAAGTTCATCAGAGTATTTTAATAGCAACATTGATATTTGTATTTGTTATTTCTAAACAGTTACTAAATAAACAAGTGATTGCTACAGTGGCCCTTTAATAGTGTGGACTCTTATCTTGCTGTATTCTTTTCTAACTCTGAATGGGTTAATGTACATCCTAACTACTCTCCCTATCTTGATTGCAAGCTCTTCGGAGTAGATACCACAACCCCATGCATCAGTATGTCCAGATCAATGTGTAGTTGTTGCTGCCCTTCATATAATGCTGGGACTCTCAGAATAAATAAAATAAATACAAATAACATACCCTCTAGGGGCTTTTCCTATTTATTATCCAGCTATTTAGTGCTTGTAATTAATACTATTGTTACAAGTTATAGTGACATAATTAGATATAATTTGGCTAAATAAAAAATTTTTTGTCCACAATTACAATGTTTACGTGAAGATACTCCATCATACCTGGGAGCTCATTTTTTGAACAATTTAGGTCAAAGTATTGCAAATACAGTATTATGATACTTTGTGGGATTTAAAGAAATACTCTCACATATAATGCCACTTTCTATAGATTGCAATATTAACAGTCTTATTCTTGCTGTATATATGGCGTATGATGTATGTTATACATATTTTTGAGGTTCATGACCAACTATCTTAGTCAGCTTTGGGGCATTACCTCAGTTAAGCCTTCCAGTTAGGAGGTATCCCTCCTGGGATCATAGGCATTCTCCATAATCCCTGTTATCTATTGATGTACAATATTTTGAGGGTGTGAGGGTGGAATATCTTTTAAATCATAATTATTCAATAATTTATTTTCTAATTTTTGATATTTCTACAGCCAGTCTAACTTTCTTTTACTAAGAAGTGCCTATAAGCCCTGCTTTAAATCAAACAAATAGTCCCTGTATGGGTCTGCCCACTGCAGCGTATGCAGACACAGACTGTATAGGGCTGGATATGCAGTGTAGTGTCCTAGCCTATAGGCTGTTCCTGGTTATATTGCTTTAATATTATTTTTCTTAACTCAGTATCATTTATTTTTCATTCAATAAACCACTTTGGTAATGTATAAATCAGGATGGCTTAAATGCATTGATAGAACATTTGGGACTACACTGTCCCTTTAAATGAGCTTCACTTTTTGTCCAGTCTACCCCAGGAGATTCCCCAGCGCTGTCTCTTTTGGCTGAACCGGTCCCGTTTTACACTCCATGAAAGACTGTACTATGGGGCTTGGATCTGAGAATTATACCAAATAGTCAATTTATAGGAATATAGGGAATTTTAAAATTAACATGTTCCAAAGTTGATATTGAAATTGGACCTGAGAATTACCAAGTAAATATAACAAAGCGCGGCGTTGGCGCACACAACGGATCTGGCCCTAGGGGCAAGCCCTGGAACGGAAGGAGATGTGTCCTAATTACTTCCATATTGAGCTAGTTCTTAAAGGGATACGGAAGGTTCCTGGATTTTTTTACATACATACTATACCTGTGTATCTATTTACTTTTATCTACTTTATTTTAGTAAAGCTTATAAGTTCTGTTTTTACTGCATAAAATCAAACAAATAGCCCCTGTTTTATTCATAATTAATTTCTGTTATTGATTATTCAGGATAAATTTTGGCAAAAACAAATAACCTATTTCCCCCACTTCTTTTTCTCAATATTACTACACAATATATTTGAACGCCTTTATATATTAGTGCAGCTTCTCCTTTAATGCTCTGTATATGCTGACAAATTCCATATCGGATCAGACCTTTGGGTCCCAGCGCCGGATCACTAAATGTGCTATTTGTACCTTGTACTACAATAATGAGACACGCGGACACTGGAAGATGTGACAGTTGGATGTTCGCTTGTTCCCAGCACACAGATGGCGGTTTTGCGCTGCCCCTTCAGCGCACGAGATTGTTGCTTTGCTGTTTCTGCTCCAAATAGCAATTAGACTTTGTTATGTCTTAGTGCCAACCGGCAAGTCCCACTGCACACCCACCAGGGCAGCCGATGGGCATCTGGGGGTGTTGGTGGGGCAGAGATTTTAGCAGAAATTCAGGAAAAGACCAAAAGAGAACGCACAGGAAAGATAATATCCTTAAAGGGACCTTGAGCTCAAAAAAGTGATATCAGCCATTTAACAAAGCGTGATTCAAACCGTATTAAATGTTTTTTTTTTTCAGCATAACTAGTAAAACAGTTCCTTGTTTTTAATATTAAAATAAACTACCCCAAAACAAGTTGATTATTTTCATAAAATGCTGTTGATAAACAGTCTGTGATTGGCTAGTACACCTAGTACCAATAGAAACACTGTGTGCATGAGCTGCTGGGGACAGACCTTTGCAAGCACTATTTGGAGGGTTTGAGTGAATGAAAGCAGAGCTTTTAAGCACTTCTTAATAAAATAATGGGGCGTATCCTCTTATGGTAGCGCAGCACAAGGCAGCAGCAGTGGCGGTGAGCATCTGCTAGACGGCGCTGCCGAGATTCCGGTGCCATATCATAGACTCAAGGCTTAGGTAAACTGTTAGGGTTAGAGTTAGGGTTGGGGTTAGGCTGATGGTTAGAGTTAGCGTTGGGGTTAGGGTTGGGGTGAGGGTTAGGGTTGGGGTGAGGGTTAGAGTTAGGGTTTGGGTTAGCGTGGGGGTTAGGGTTGGGGTGAGGGTTAGGATTGGGGTTAGGGTTGGGGTGAGGGTTGGGGTTAGTTGAAGGGTTAGGTTAACATTATAAGCTTAGAACTTCTCTCACATATCGGCAGCGCCATCGTCCCGACACCATAACAGGATAGATCCAAATGATGTTTAGATTAACAAATAAACAAACACTTGTAGTTTATATTAATATTAAAAGCAGATAACAAAGGCTGCAAATACACTATAACAATATACTGTATGTTACATCATTGGCTGAAGCTCATGACTCTCACATTTCTATTGTTTCTCATTGGTTGAGAGCCTCCCACCCCATCTGAGAAATTATACATTTGAAGCAGTTTATTCAGCAATGTAACCTTTGTTTTTAAAAAAGAAAACATCATTTGAAACCTTTAAAATACTCCCTTTTATATGTAACCATGAAACAAATGTGTTTTCTCCTCCTTTTATAGTTTGTGAGAGTTACCGCTTAAGTGATATTTCTGCTACTTTTGTCTAAAATACTAAATATTGTAACTTCATGGAAATAATTCTCTTGTTTGTATGTAATCGTCTTCATTTCCATTTTTCTTTTGTTTTTTACCCATTTTGGGACTCACATAAGCAGGTTATTTATTGTGTTCTTGAGATTCTATAACCAAGGTACCTGGGACATTATCTCAGTCCAGGGGTGGAGTTACTGCTGGTGCAGGAGGTGCAATGCACTGGGGCCCTGCTCTGGGGGGGCAGTGGTGTCTAATATATATATTTTTGTTTGTTTTTGTATTTATATATTTTTTTATTTCTGTAGTGTAATGCCCCCACCCCCACACTATGGCCACCAACACGCCCCAACCCCCTTGGCCCAAACCAGCACTCCCATTTTAAATTTATCTTCTGTGCTTGAAAGGGGACGGGAATATCTTAAAGGGCCAGTGTAAGTGATTTTCATGTTAAACGTATTTTTTAGTTCACTATTAACTTCCATTAAAAATAAATATGCAAACTTGACACAAATATCATTTGATAACACAGTTTTACCTAATTAATGGCCAGTGCTGTACCCCCACATCTCTCTCCTTGTTGTAAATGCTACTGAAAGGACAGGAAAGATTTCAACTGTGATAACATTATTCAAGTCTTACCAAGACAGCCTAATCAATGTTTCCCTGTTGAAATCTTACACTTCCTTTCAGCACTGGGAGGGGTATAGCAGTGTCAATTAATGAGGTAAACTGCGCTTTTCATTTTTCTGTTCTGGTAAAGATTTGATTTACTGCTGTTTGCACATTATTAATATTAATAAATGGTGAACTAAAGCATATGTTTAACCAGAAAAGTGCGTACAATGGACTTTAAAGGAACCGTTGTGGTCAAAACAGCCCATTTCAGGGGTGGATGGAAATATTTAAAGTGTAATTCTTCTTAAGAGTGTAATTTATGAATGGCAATTGGTCGGATTATACCACTGATATTGAGAGCTCAGAACTGTGATTGGGCCGGCCCAAAAGAAAATCAACCAATCAGGCTGTAGCTGAGATCCGTATATAGGGCAGTTTCATTGATCTAATATTAACATTAAAAAATGATATGGCAAGGTCACTATTAATGTTCTGTATTGTATCCAAAAGCAGAATCCAGGCCATTATTTGTATGTTATTCTGTGAATATTGGAGTTGGGACAACAAAGCCGCTCCTTCCCCATTGTAACTTTATATGAGGGAGGGTCTCTATTAACACAGTGATGATCTAACAGCTTAATCCCCTGATAGATAATTATTCCCTAATTGCCGTCACTTAACTATAATTTCCAAGGACCACCCTTCCATGGAATGAGCTGATTACTAGTTGGATTTCTGCAATGCTGGGAATAGCTGGACTCGAGTGAGGGGCTTGTGCAATAAAGGCCAAAGTGCACAAATATTAGTATATGGATGTTCGCATCGGCATTTATACAGTGTGCACATGTGGGAGAGATTTAACCCATCTAACCTAAAAATTACATTTAAAATCAAACAAATAGTCCCCTGCAGCATATGCAGACACAGACTCTGTAGGGCTGGATGTGCAGGGTAGTGTCCTAACCTATCAGGGACCATGTCTCAGCAGCACTTGCAGAATGTTGCTGAGAGATGGTCACTGATGAGACACTGCACAGTCAGTACAGCAGAGTCTGTGTCTTCATGAGCTGCAGTGGGCAGACCCATACAGGTATTATTAATTCGATTTTATGCAGTAAAACCAGAGCTTATAAACTCTTCTTAATAAAGTAAAGTACATAAAAGTAAATAGATACACAGGGATATTATATATAAAGTAACATCCAGGAATTTTCCACATCCCTTTAATATTTTGTCATGCAAAACACGGCTTTTGTAATGTTTAAAGCAGCTCTTTTAAATGAATGGGGGGGAAAATGGGTTCCACGTCCCTTAAATAATCCAGGCATCATGTGGATGAATTGAATAAAAAAAAAAAAAAAATCAGTTTCCAATAATACTCGATACATTATTTACACTAGTGTTCTTGGTGTACCTGGTGGCCCAGTGGTTAGGATTCGGTGCTTTCGCCACTGCGACCTGCATTTGATTCCAGTCAGGGAACCAAGAGGTCACACCACCCTGGAGCCGAGGAGGGTTGGGGCTGGTCAGTACTTGCATGGGAGACCACCTAGGAATATCAGTAGCTGTATGCTGTGGCCCACTGGGGTAGGAACTGGCAGTGTGATCTAGCCTCTGCCATCTCTTATCTCCAGCCTGTAATCCCAGTGCTATATGTGTCTGTGCATGGGGCGGCACGTGCTGAGCATGTTCTCTTTGTGTCTGCAGGCCGGGGACAAGCACTATCACCCGAGCTGTGCACGATGCAGCAGATGCAACCAGATGTTTACGGAAGGAGAAGAAATGTACCTGCAAGGTAAGAGCCAATGGGCCGGATCTGTTACTGGAGCTGGGATTGTCAGGAAGATGATTATAACGGTCTATACATTGTACTAGCAATTTTTTCTCTACAGTAAATACTTTCTGAAATATTTAGAATTGATATTGCTGCTCCTGTATGCTAATGTGGGAGAGTTTCCCAGGACTGATTCAGTTTAGAAATAAAATGGATGACACAACATACAGACTATTTGATTTTGCAGTGACAGAGTCCATATAATAATGGAAGGATATCTCCAAACTGCTTAAAGTGACAACCTCAGGCAAACCAGGGCACAGGACTGTTACTGTTTGGCAGCACCCCTTTGATGTTTGGCATTCATACTCAGGACAGACTTTTACCTATGAAAAGTGATTTCTTTTTCAGCCTCTAACTCCTTAGATGAAACTCATTCTGTTAAAGGGACCACAGGGCTCACATTTTTTTTTTTATATAAAGTGTTTTGATTAATTTAAACCTTATACTGGCAAACATTTTAAGTTTTGTACTCAATTATTCTTTCTTATGAAGTTCCATTTGCTTCTCACAGCTGATTCTGTCTACTGCTCAGTATATCCTTGTAATGTAATGAGCCTTTTACTAAAAGAACTGACAGTTGTAGCTGCCACATAGATAGACACTTCCTTCTACATTGAACGTCTCCTCTTGACTCAGGAAGTTGCAGCAGAAACAATAATGGTAGATTCCACTGCAGCGTTACTACATATACAGCCTTATACACTAGAAGCTTTATATTTTCTACATTGTATAAATATGTTGCCTATTTAGTGTAGTTTTGTGTGCACCGCTGTTTGCACGCCACGGTGCATGCACGTACTCGCCACCATTTAATGGTGAAAATTAGGTACTAGGCAGCATAAGATGCGCCGACAGAAGAGGCCTTGATCTATGAGAGGCGCACTCGAGGCCCGCGACGACCCTAGCGATGGCCTCCCTGTTGATTCAGCGCCGTCAAGTTGCACCATGTCGGAGGGGGGGAATATTTTATTTCCTGTACTACTACCCGTTCCAACAGTCGGCAGCAGCGCGCTTGACCAGCGGCGAACATAAAACCGGATAGATCCAAAAGTATTCTATGGGCAATAAATACATTCCCAGCCTCTATCTCCTCCTGTTATCTACCACTTGTCCTGCTACATGGCCACTCCTCCTATCTGCCCTCTAGCTTCACAGCTTGATCTTGTCTTGTCTTATCCAATGAAGGTGCAAAACCATTAGTGACCCCCAAGCCCATCTCTATATACCCCACGGGGCTCTGTAAAACAGCCCAAAATAAATGTTAGAACACCCATAGGGAGATCAGATCACCTTTCTATAAAATTAATTATCTGCCCCCCTCTAATAAATGAAGAGGATGCAGATAGCCAAGGGCCCCTACCCTGCTGTGGGCCCCGGTGCTTTACACCTGCAGCACCGCTGTTCTTATCTCTCTGGAATATGCTTCTCCGGGTACTTTGTTGCAGCCGTTCTCTATCAGTGAAAGGGTTCATTTGTTTGTTTCTCTCATATAATTAATTCATATATAAGCCATTTATATAAAGGCCAAGGAAATAATGTTTTTTCTTTCTTCCATCAGAAACAGACATGTGATAAATAATAAAGGTCTCAGAGCACAAAGACTTATTCAGGTGTTTAACTGCTCTGGGGGCTTGTCCTCTGCCGGCCAATGAGATCTACAGAATAAAGTATGCTCTGTGTATTTAGTTTCCGCAAAGTTGAATACATAATATTTTCTTATGCAAAAAATAAACTTTTGTAATGTTTTAAAATGCGCTCGTTTCAACGCAGGAAAAATACGGCTTTTTCTCAAGTCCCTTTAATGAATAATCAGAGTATTGCAATCGATAACTGGGTATTCACGGCTACCGCATTCTGCATGGCCCTTTAAGAAAGTGGTTGTTTGTGTAACCAAAGTCTGACCCAGGACCAAATAAACTGATGACACCTTAAAGCTCCCAGGTGCTGATGGTCTTATGTCTTGGACAATCCAAGTCGCATTATAAGTATATGAAAAGTGGAGTCTTTACCAAGAATCATTCATGTTATCCAGCACTGAAAGGGTTCATGTCCTGGCCCTTATTGTTTCCTCCCTGTCAGATAGTATTTGGAGGCTCCTTGTGCCCCCCCCCCCCCCATGTTATGTAGATCCTGAGATTCACAGCAACCTCCCTCAGTAATTGTGTTTATTTTGGCCGGATCAGCTCTGGTTCTGGTGATTGATTCTTTAGTTGGGGCCACAGAACCTCCTCTCTCAACAATTTTAATTATTTTAAAGGGACACAGAAAAGGCCCTGTACTATGTTACAGATCTGAATAAAATTATTGATACAAAATCTAATGGCAGGAATATTACTGTGACAATTTAGTTTTATCTATAATCATATTATATATAATGTAACAAACTAACATCATTAGCAACTATGTAATTTGTGACATAAAAGCATTTTTAGCAAAAATATTAATTTAACTGGCACTGTTTGTTCCATTTTGGAAATATAGAGAACTGCTGGGGGCGGATTACCATTTAATGTAATCATGTTTTTTATAGTCACAACAATGTGGCCGTGTTTCAACAGAGAGCTTATCTGCATCCAAGATACCTCACATATGACTAATCCTGTTAGGAAATAAAGCAAACAGTCACTCTATGAAGAAATAATGAATAAAATACCTACATTAAAAGGCTGTATTTGTAGTCTAAAATACATTTTGCCCATTATCTACAAATCTTGAAACAATTTAATTTTCAAAATAAGATTTATGGCATTCCATTTACTTTTTGCTAATGACAAAAACATTTGCAGATACATATTTAAACTTATATTGTACAGCACTGCAACAATTGGAACCTCTTCTGTGTAATTCTAAATGATTTCCCAACATCTACTCTATGTGATCACCCAACACATGCATGTAGAAGGAACTTCACATGCTTTTATCTAACAAAATAACATCATTAGAAGTTATGGTCTTAAATTTACATGACTATTATTGTGTCATAGACAGGGGTGTAGGGACTGGGGGTGAGGGGGTGAATAGGGGACACAAAAAATTGCAAAGTTAAACTTAACCATGTATTACCAGATATAGCCACTAGAGTACTATGAAGCAGTATGTCTTTCCCATGAAAGCTTTGACCCATAATTTATATATATATATATATATATATATATATTTTTTTTTTATATTGGGGATGGGGCAGGGACATTGAGAATTTAATCAAGCAAATAAAAAAAAAAGTTTTTGAGGGGCACTGCAGCAATGTAGTTCTTCAAAAGAGCTGTACGAACTGTAAGTATGTCTTTAGTGGCCCATTTACAGTGTAAGCCATGGGCATATGTAGTTTTTATGCTGTCCTCAGATATTTACACCCCTCACGCCCCACTTGCAGCTCCACCATTATATAGTATATCAGAAAGTACAGAAGTATCACTGTATATAGACATCTCTGTGCCTATACAAATAGATTCCAATGTATTGCACTGAATCTCCAGGCAGACTGGTACCCCCTGAAGATGTCCTGCCCTAGGCCTGAGCCTTTGGGTCTAAGCAGAAATACACCCATACTGCAGATATAATACTATAGCCGCAGATTAGATGTAAAATATGTTTTCCTGTTTCTGTTACAAATCACTGTGTATGTTGTAAATAATTTACTAATGTTCATTTACAGATGATTTATATTCTATTTGTGAATTTACTTTCACATTATTAGTTATAATTATCAGAGCATCATAATGATTTGTAACGCAGGTTTGCATTGTGACTTCGGCTTGTGAAGACGATAGATAACCTAGCATAGTATATATTGAGTGCTACAGAAAACGGGCATCGCAGCCCCTTCTGACTTAGTTAATCTAGCCCAATTTTTACAAATGATTTTTAATAATAAATTGTTGTATCACATTACACTGCTCAGGGCCTCATATAATGTTTGGCTTTGCTCGCCCGGCCAGGTTGGGGTGTATTTCCCAGGATGATTCCAGCTGTGTAAAAATGTGCAGGTCCTTGAACCCAGATAGTCAGCTGTGAGATGAGCGTCATGTGACCACCGCGCAGTGTTTACCAAAACCGTGGAAACTTCTCTAAAAATGTGATCTGTGTCACTTACAAATACATATACCGTATATATATAATATATAAAGAGTAAAACACAGTACTTTAACCCCGTGAGTGCCAGAATAAAGTGCAGTCCCAATTACAGATATTTACTAAGAGCCTCATTCAATTCCGAGTTGCCCAATTGAATAGGGCTCTATATAAGCACATACAAAAAAATTTGACTGAACTTTTTAGTTACTGAACTTCTATCCAAAACCAAGGTTTTCACTAACTAAAAACTTCTGTCAAAAAATATGTTATGTGCTTATATAGAGCCCTATTCAATTGCCAAAATTCTAATTGAATGAGGACCTCAGAATCTGAAGGGCTGCAATGTGCACGCTTTATTTCCTATGAGACAAAATGTTCTTATCTGCCCTTCGCACACATCACAACCTCTGAAATGGGGACATATTTGTTCTCCGTGAGCTCCTCCTAGGTTCTTTCCACCTAGAACCAAACTCATTGGAATATGTTTTCTGTTAGTGAACTTATTTTTCAGCAAACATAGGAAAATAGACAACGGCTTGATGCGCCCTCTTACAATGACATCTGTCAGTATCCCTTTAATGCTGGGTTATTGAGTCTTTCATAATAAAATGATAAAGACACATTGATAATAAAATAGAGAAAAAAAAACAAAAGCATTTCCTATATGTTTGTATGTTAATATATTGTTTTTGGTTTCTTAAAGGCACAGTATCATGTTGGTAACAGTTGTGTTGTACCCACATGGGTCATACAGAGAAATAGTTTAAGAATTTCTATAAAAAACTGCTTTGCTTTGAAATTTTTCGGCTTTGAAATCCCATGTGACTTGGTTTTATTTTTGTCTAGCACAACATGACTTTGCATTTAGATTAGTTGCAGGAGGCAATCAGATTAAGATGATCACCCCGACCAACTAGTCTGTGGCCCAGTGGGGTATGAGCCCTATTTCTGCCTCTAGCTTCAAGCCACAGCTGATGCAGGAGAGATGTAGTGGTTGCTTCTGATTGGCTGGCAGCGTTCTGTACACAGTTGAAGATGTCCAAGTGGGTTGTCTGCTGAATGTCGCCTGTCAAAACTAAGGAAATTACTGCAAAAGCAGAATTTATAGAATCTACACTTGTATATTGCATGAATGCCCAGCTGGGAGATCCCATGCATTTTTTGTAACAAAATTCACTAAAGATTTGAATGATTTAACCTTTACAAAATGCTATTTTCCCATAATGTGTAAAGATGGAGCTGATCTACAAAATGCAAAAAAAGCTAAATTCAATCTGATGATTATGCCTAGATTGTGTTAGTTCTGTTCCTTACTCCATTATAGTGTAGTTTAGGGATTATAGTGTAGGGATTATGCTAAGATATTTATACTTGTTATTTCAGCACACCCAAGAAATGTTTAATGGCAGTCTCCATGGTTTTAGGGATAATGGATTTCTGAGCATATTAAATTATCCTAAATATTAACCCTAAAAATGGAAATAAAGGAACATCAAGAGGGAACTCTCTTTATCTTATTTTCCTTCCATGTCAAGTTGTCCTTTCTTTTTTGTCTTCTTCACATCTAGCCTTAGTCCTCCTCACTCTTTAACATTTCTCTACTCTCACTCTTTTGTTCCTTATTCTCTTATTCTCTGCCACTTTCCCCATCCATTCTCTTTTCTCCTTCCTCCCATCCCAACTCTATCACTTCTCTGTCCATCTGTAACCCACCTTCTACGTCTCACCATTTTGTATTTCTATGGTCATATCTCCCTCCCACGCATTTCCTCTCTCCCCAAATTTGTTACACATTTATATATTTTTTTCTGCTTCTTTCCCTTCTCTGTTCTCATTCATCCTTTCCCATCTTTCCAAATGCCTCTATATCACTTCTCTCTCCCTCCATAACCCACCTTCTACATCTCACCATTTTGTATTTCTACGCTCATATCTCCCTCCCACGCATTTCCTATCTCCCCAAATTTGTTACACATTTATATACGTTTATTTTCTGCTTCCTTCCCTTCTCTTTTCACATTCATCCTTTCCCACCTTTCTGAGTGCCTCTATATCACTTCTCTCACCCTCCATAACCCAACTTCTACATCTCACCATTTTGTATTTCTATCCTCATATCTACCTCCCACGCATTTCCTCTCTCCCCCAAATCCATTAAACATTTCTATAAAGTTTATTATTTTTTTTCCTTCTCTTTCCTTATTTTTATTTCCCACCTTTCTCAAGGCCTCTATAAACTTCTACATCTCACCATTTTTTATTTCTATCCTCATATCTACCTCCCACACATTTCCTCTCTCCCCCAAATCCATTAAACATTTCTATAAAGTTTATTATTTTTTTTCCTTCTCTTTCCTTATTTTTATTTCCCACCTTTCTCAAGGCCTCTATAAACTTCTACATCTCACCATTTTTTATTTCTATCCTCATATCTACCTCCCACGCATTTCCTCTCTCCCCCAAATCCATTAAACATTTCTATAAAGTTTATTATTTTTTTTTCCTTCTCTTTCCTTATTTTTATTTCCCACCTTTCTCAAGGCCTCTATAAACTTTTACATCTCACCATTTTGTATTTCTATCCTCATATCTACCTCCCACGCATTTCCTCTCTCCCCCAAATCCATTAAACATTTCTATAAAGTTTATTTTTTTTCCTTCTCTTTCCTTATTTTTATTTCCCACCTTTCTCAAGGCCTCTATATGACTTCTCCGTCCATAATCCACATTCCAGGTCTCACCATTTTGTATTTCTATCCTCATATCTACCTCCCATGTGTTTCTTCTCTCTCCTTTATCCATTAAATATTTATATACGTTTTTTTTCTGCTTTGAGAGCCTCATTTGAAAAAAGAAAACACACAGTGGTAGATCACCAAATACCCATCAAATACCATCTGTCAGAGGCAACAATGAAACCAAAAAAACAAAAATGTCAATGCTCTGTTAGCAACGGTCTCGTACACATCATACTCTATCATGTTCAGCTCTTGTGAGGAAAGCAAACAAAGTATTCATGATCCTGGGGTCTTTAGGAAGTCATGAGGCCTAGCAGTGGAATGTGTGGTTCATGGCCAACAAGATTCAGATGTTGGCAACAGACCAAAGAAACTCCAGTTCCAGAGTTTAATCCCACTTCAAACCTGATGTAATGTTCATATCTCCCCATTTCCAACTGACATCATTTCCACCAAACTCCACCGACCTCTCTCCGTTTTGTTTTTCAGGTTCAACGGTCTGGCATCCCGACTGTAAGCAAACCACCAAGGCGGAAGAGAAGCTGCGGGTAAGAGGAATTTGTCTCTTGATAAATAATTAAGTAGTTGCATTCTCAGTTATTACTGTTACAACTGTGTTTTGGCAAGATGGGAAAGACATTAGAATGAACCCTAGAGAAGATGAGTTATTATATTCCAGCTGAACCTAATAACATTACTGACAAATGACAACCATCTCACTGCCAGGCTGGAGAAAACCGTGACATTAGGAGGATCTATAAGACTGATACTAGATCCAATTAAGATTCAGAGCTCGTAGACATTTACTTTTAAGTACTATCATGTCATTGCACATCCATTTGGGATGTACAGATTTTTGTAATCACTTTCTTTAATTTATTTTGTAATATTAATTCAGTAATTAAAATTACAGGCCAATTCAGTATTTGCTTCTAACATTTTTTGCACATAAAAAGCCCAATATCCAATTTACCTTCATCAGCTCAGACAGATCCATAAATTTACAATCGCTTAAATCAAACTGTTCAAAATCCAACACAATTCCAAAATATTGCGACAAAAAAAGGCTAATTGACAAATATCAATGTATGGAAAATAAAAATTATGTTTTATAATATCTAATAAATCACTAATTTATAACACAACTTTTATTTATATATAATCACTCCAGAAGTGAGTCAGTCTAACCATGTGAATTCAGACTACTCTACCTAAAACACTCTAGATGACTTATTCTATCATTGCTAATTACAAATGTGATGCAATTAACAAATGTCTTGTGATATTCCTAGGGTTACAAGAGATAAAGGGCCTCATTCAAATGCGATTCAACCAATTGAATAGGGCTCTATATAAGCACAGAGCATATTTTTTTTACAGAAGTTTTTAGTTAGTGAAGATCTTGCTTTTGGACTAAAAACTTCTGTAAAAAAATATGCTCTGTTCTTATAGAGAGTCCTATTCAATTGGCCAAATCGCAATTGAATGAGGCCCTTAGACTTTAGGGTTCAGGGATATGGTTTTGAAAATATGAGTTTTTGGTCCTACATGTGTCTGAGTTCTATATGAATAATTCAGCAATTCACAATATCACTACAATAAGTCGAATTGATGATTTATTACTATCTTCCCATATTAAATATCCGGTATTGTTTTAATTTGTGTTAAGAATGCAGGTTTACAATAATGTTCAATTAGACATGATATGCAAGTATTAGGCAACTATAATTAATCCATAGAGCGGGTACAGTCAATAAACCAACTGAGGTCCAAATCTTCTGAACCTTTGCTGTTTTACTAAATGTATCATTTATTCCACCTGAAGCTTTAAAGCTCCTAAATAAACCCAAATTTAAATGGTATTGTTTTCCAAAGCCTCATTGAGTTTGTACATTTCCTTCCTGTGTTCTTCTGAATGTTAATATAATATATTATTATGGGTATCAATAAAACAATATGGATTCCAGAGCTTGACTCATTTTTACAAATACGTTTGGACCTTGGTAAATGTAATTAAAAACTAAAATTGACTGCCCCCGATTGCAAGTGGATATATTGTGTTGATTTCGTACTATACAAATGACAAGAACTCAAAATCTGTTACATTGTATATACTGTTATTGTGTCCATAATGGGTTGGATCAGAAACCTGATCCACATTAGTACAAACCCAAGAATTATTCATATTTACTTTTAAAATCACAAACCATTTTTTTGTAGATTATGTTTTATAATTGAGATATAAGTCCATAAGCGTTCCTTGCAAATAAACACATGGGGCCTCATTCAATTGCAAGCCCACAGATTACGTTACACAAGCCGTATGTCTGCGGGCTTGCTAAAGTTACAGAGCGAATCAATTGAACAAGTTACGGGCCAAAACCATAAACCATGCACTCGTATGTAGCATTTCAGAGCATGATCATGATCAATTAAGTAAGACCGTAACTATCAATTTAGAAAGAGCCAATAGAAAACGAGACCGTCATTATTACGGCAGTAAAACAGGGAGGTTACATGTCAATCAATTAGTGTTTAGGGGTCCGATATGAGATCGGACTCGCAATCCGGCAATGTACAAAATAATAAAAATGACTGAAGAAAATGTTCTAGTCCATGTTGGTGGCCCGTTATGTATTAACCCATTGATTCCCGAGATTGATATAACATTGAAATGATTGCAGATTTACGAGCTTGAGACTGTTGTGTAATTAATCCTAATGTCTTTCATCGCTTTCCCCGTCTTTAGAAGTGCAGTATTGATTGTTTATTTGCATTTACAGTGCTGTGATCAGGTGTTAAAGCCCCTTGTGAGTGCTATCTGGCATTAGTAGGATTTTCTCCTACATTTACGGCTGTGAAAACATTTGCGGGCTTGAGTAATTGTAGCAATTGAATAGTGATTTGCGAGTGTAACTCTTGCGGGCTTGTAAGGGGTGTAGGGGGTGTAAGTTACAGTTGTAACAACCGCAGGGATTTTTAGCCTGTAACCCGTCGATCGTTTGCGGCTGTCAAAAAGATGCCAATTGAATAGCAAATTAGTTTACGGGCTACATTACGGGCTCCCGTAAGCTACAATTTTTCAATTGAATGAGGCCCATGGTTTTTAACTTTCTGGAACTTATTAATGAAGATATTTGATCCAGTAATCTTCTACCTTATGTCCAGTTTGCATCTCCCCAGATGGGAAACTGACTGTACATTGTATTAGTAATTTGTTTTAAAGTGGATCATTCCAGAGATGCAATGTAATTTGTGCTGGAATCCTCCTACATCCTTATCAAATATCTGAGCCATGAATTAACATATTGAGCCGCACAATAGCTGCAAAACTATGCTGTAATTCTCAGGAAATAATTAATATAGAGAAAAAAGTCTAGTGCCTTGTATAGCCAGTTATTTATACACTTTAAGATGAAACCAAGTTCCTGCTGGGGTGACAGTGACCCTTTAAACATAGTAATTTAATTGAATATGTGTGCCGATGTGGCAAGTGTGGCTTTTATCAGAAATCCAATTTATTTTGCCATATTATTTGGTGTTTATTGCCATTTGTTACCAAAACTGCCACTGATTCACAGGTAACTGGAAATTAAAATACACAGCTGAAAAGCAAAGTTATTAACATCTCAATTACTATTTTAATGTGTTTTATGGTAAATTACTTTACTTTAATTGATGTTATAATCATAAAAATATCATGAAAAGTTTTTATTCTGTTTCAAAGAGGTGATACTTATCATAGGTAAAATTATCATAACTTTAGATTTAAAGAGACAGTAACGTCCTAAGTTCTGCATTAAAATATTTAATATATCTAAATTTTTGCTCATATATGTAGTGATACATAATACCAGTAATCTTACATTTTAACCCAGAAACTGGAATACAAAAGACTTGGAAATGTATATTATTCTTATAATTACTCTCTGTATACAGCTGTACAGAAGCTCATTGGCTAATCTTTTAATACATACATTGTTATATGGAGGGATGGTGGAGTTGTGCTGCAGAGTAAAACGTGAGTAATTATTAGATTCCACGGATTGTTTTTTCAAGCAGAATTTTAAAAGTATGTTTTTTTACATATGATGGAAAACTTGGCTCATTACTGTCCCTTTAATCTTCCCAGTCAGACCAGGACATTTTGTAATTGTCAGGGTTTTGTGAAGCAGTGGTATTTTTGTCAATGCCATCTTTATTTTTCCTTTTGTGCCATGTGCAGCCGACTTCATCTGACTTGTTCTACCCCAAAAGCTTGGTCCTGCGCCCTCCTCGCTCTCCAGAGGTTTGGTCTTGGGTGGTGTTGTCAATGTGCTTTCCAAGCCAATGCCGGCTATTACTGCTCAACCTTACACAAAACAATGCACAAAGCGAGGGTTGGCTGGGCCCTATGGGTGATCAGTCAGGGCCATGGGCGGCTTGACAAACCCTACAGGGTGTGGGGCTAATGAAAGATTGATTATGGGAGAAGAACAGGCAGAACACTGTGTACATGAATACTGGGAGACTGTGTCACGGATCAGAAAACAACCACTAGAGCGCAATCCAAGTATTGCCTGGCAATGGACCCTGGGTGCCATTCATGTGCCCTCTATAATTAAATAAAAAGCACTGATACTAGTTGTTGTTTTTATTCTTAGATGCACCCCGCCAGTAGTGAGATTCTTTACTACCCCATGTAGAAACATAAATGGGATGGAAGATAACAACCAAGACATGCATCTAGTCTGCCCATGCTATCTTCCTAAAAGGGATGGTCTTATGCATCTGCCAGACATGCTTGGATTCCTTTACTGTTTTTCCTACAGTTTCCACTGGAAGGCTATTCCATTCACCTGCTGCCCTCTCTGTAAATTGGCGCTTTAGCACATTACCCCTACATTTTCCAACTTCAAAGCATGACCTCTTGTTCTAACTTTTTATATACTTCCCTCCAAAACGTTATTTAGTCCTTTAAAAGAGTTAAATATCACCTTCTCCCTTATATATTCAGATGTAGCCAGCCCGCTATTTTCTGTGGCTTACAGTATACCAAGGAAATTCATTTCACACTTAGAATTATTAAAATAAAACACTTGAGACAATTAAAATAGTTGCAATATATATATATATATATATATATATATATTATTAAAATAAAACACTCGAGACAATTAAAATAGTTGCAATAGAGATTTATATATATATATACACATATTCCAAAGTATTTGATTTTTGCATACAATATAAACATATAAATATATACATTCAATTATGCATTTCCTTAAAATATTATTTTTAATCTGTGCCACCAGCTCATTGGCCCAAACAAATCCAGCCCCCACACTAAAGTTGAACAGCAACGATATGGAAGGGATAAGGGATATGGAAGATTCCTGGATGTTCCTAGCTATATAATATCCCTATGTATCTGTTTTACTTGTATGTACTTTATTTCATTTAGAAGTGCTTATAAGCTCTTTTTTTGCTTCCTAAAATCACTCAAATAGTCCCTGTATGGGTCGGCCCATTGCAAAGTATGCAGACACAGACTCTGTAGTGCTGGACAGGCAGTTCAATGGCCTAACCTATCAGGGACCATGTTGCTGAGAGATGGTCACTGATTGGCTAGTATGAGACACAGCACCGCAAGAATCACAAGAGTCTGTGTCTTCATGAGCTGCAGAGGGCAGGGACGATTTTAGGCAGTAAAAACAGAGCTTTCAAGAACTTCTAATAAAATAAACTACATAAAAGTAAATAGGTACACAAGGATATTGTATATCTAGTAACATCCAGACACCTTGCATATCCTTTTTAGTTAAAATGTTGTCTTTTACACCATGCACCATTCTAGTTGCAATACTTTTGTCTAATTTATTAACACCCTTTTGGAACTGGACACAATATCTAGATGAGGGTGTTTTGTAGCTTACATTATAGACTGATGGGCCGTCTCATACCTGTCCAGATGAATCATCACATCATGACAACTTCACTGTGTAAATGTACCTTTAATAGGTCACTACACAGACTCCTCTCTACAAAATAAACACAATACATAAAGATAGATTTGTCCTGGGAGGTGGGATCCTCGTGACTGACTGAGGCTAAACTGTGGCTACTAATTGCAATGCCTTTTCATTATAATGGCACAATAATAATATTCCCTTTAAGCAATAAGAGTGAGGGGATTTACTAAGGGCATCTCGTGCAGTGGCCAAGCTTGTGAATGGAGGGCCCTGGTGCAAAATAATTTGGCGGGGGGTCTTCAAACTTCTCTATACAAATAAGGCGGTCAGATCACCTGCAGGGATTTGTAGCAAATATATGTCCCGTTGCTTTGCACCAGCTGCACCAGTAGTAAGGAAAAAACAGCCCTTCTCTCCCTATCCCAGCCCTGCTCACCTCATCTCAAGTGCTTCCCAGCAGTTGGTTGTAGGAAAATGAAAAACATACATTTTTGGGGAGACGCCCAGGTCCTGGTGTTGACTTTTCAGATGCATTGTTTAATGTGCATTGTAAGGAGTGCGTTATATGTGCATGTATAGAGTATAGTATAGAACAATGTCTGGCTTGTAGCATAGATAATAAACTGATTGCCACTGTATGTGCCACTGTATGTGCCACTGTGTGCCAGTGACATGTGAACTAACATTCCCCGAGACGCCATGCAGCTTTACTCACTGAATATTCACCTGGGAATTCCCTAAATGGTTGTACGGAGTAATCCATGGAAAATGCTGATTCAGATAAGGATAAAACAGTGTCCCTTATCGGGGGGTTCAATTATGGAGTTGTGCCAGAGAGTAGATGTCCTGGGAAGCTGGCTCCATGGAGTGATCCTGTTTTCCCAAATTTTCTATCAGGCATTTAAAATAATATCTTTATAAAAATTTGCAGAAATAATTTTATTGTAGAAAAAATGAGTAATCTATAGTGTAGAGGGTGTGATACAAGTTGGCAGGGATTCTTTAGACTGTAAGCTTGTATAGATAATCAAACATAGATAAGGTGCCCATAGCTGTATTATCACTCCATGTGCCAAGATGAGAGGTCTTGGAGAAATGTCGACATGTCTCAAAAGATAACAGGGAACTGCAGAGGTCGGAAACCTTACACCTTGCTACGTCAGGGATTATTTATCTTTTGTACACCCAGATATTGAGCCATTGTTCTAAAGAGAACTTCTAAAGAGAGCCCCTATAATAACTCCTAATACTTCCTATTTTAGTACATATGGCCCACCCTCTATCTGAATCTCTAACATGCTATATTGCTCTCTGGGCTTTGTCTGTTTTTATTTGATTTTGATAATTAGTTACTGTGTCTCTTTAGTACAATACAACCCCTTAAATAGGTTTATCTTTAAATAATAAATATAAGAACGGAGTCATATATTGAATATCCATATTATTTAAGAGGGCATTCTGCTGAATCATTTAACTTCTCTGAGGCTGTGATCGCAATCTTGGAGTGGCTTAGTAAGACACCTGTACATCTGCCCATACAGCATCTCCACCCTGTAGACACTCTCTCATTATACGGCGCCTGTAACAATAGGCTGGGTCTGTGCGTGCTGAGTCAGCCACTTTCTAAGGATTGAGTAACATTTTCTTTCTCTACAGCTTTTACCACCAATTTTCCTTGGTTACAAACAGAGGCAGGTACTGTATAGAGATGGAGCTGAGACACTAATGCTCACGAGTCTCACTCAGGTTGTTCCTTAACCCCTCATCTGGTGAAAAAGTAATGTCTGTGCACCATAGACTTCACCCCGTGAGACACTTTACCACCTTGATGTAAAATAGCAAGTGTAATGATAACCATTTTTTGCAAGCGTTGTCCATTTTAACTTAATATTAGTACATTTTTAGAATGTGTAAAAAATGGTGATTTCTAAACCTCATTACTTGCTATTTCAATCTTTGGAGTTCTTTCACAATATCAGTTTCTTGCACTGTTGACTGACACCTAACTTTCTGTGTACCTAATTTAAGTTTGTACTATTTTTAACACAGATATAGGATGATGGTGATTTTATATATATATATATATATATATATATATATATATATATATATATATATATATACTATTTTTCAGTGTGTTTAGCAATATGCAGGCCCTCTAGAGCTCTAGCTAGACAACCTTGTGTAACCCTTTCACGTGTAGAGGCCTGGGATTGGCCCCTCTACCAGTGAAAGTTTCTAGAATATGGGTCAATCAGTGACTTATTCTTTTTATTTTGTTTCCTTGTTCTCACTTATCCTGAAAATCTGGCTTCTTCATCCATCAAGGACTAAAGCTGGACAAACATGTTAAAAAATGTATAGTTAAATTATCACTATTTCAGGACTAGTCTGTAAATTTACACGCCAGTTGTAAGGATAACAATTTTAAAGAAACCCTTGGGTTGGTATAAGGAAAGTGGAATTTTACAAAGGGATAAGAAGAATAAATTAGGTTGATGAATTAGCCTATAATACTGTTAAAAAGCCAACAGATATTTGTATTTTAAAATGATTTTTAATATAATCATAGATTGATGTTTCTTATGATTTCTCTTTATTGAGATAATACGGTTAAAAGACTAAATGATATAAAAGAAAAACCTAATTCTGTTATAAGCAGACCTGGCTTTTACTTGGACCTGGGCTTTCCTTGAACCTTGGCTTTACTCGAACCTGTGTTTAACTTGGACCTGGGCTTTCCTTTGACCTGGTTTTTACTTGGACCTGGGCTTTACTCAGACATGGGCTTTACTCGCACCTGGGCTTTACTCTGACCTGGGCTTTACTCGGACCTGGGCTTTACTCGGACCTGGGCTTTACTCGAACCTGGGCTTTACTCGAACCTGGGCTTTACTCGAACCTGGGCTTTACTCAGACCTGGGCTTTACTCAGACATGGGCTTTACTCGCACCTGGGCTTTACTCGGACCTGGGCTTTACTCGGACCTGGGCTTTACTCGAACCTGGGCTTTACTCGAACCTGGGCTTTACTCAGACATGGGCTTTACTCTGCCCTGGGCTTTACTTGGACATTGTTTAGAGGCTGGAATAAGTACCATGGAAACAATTCTCTTTACATTACTCTGTAGCTACTAACTGGCATGATGAAAACTCAGAATGACCTGGGGTTCTAGGTGGTATTCCATGTGGGCTAGCGTACAGATATAAGGTTATAATGATGAACAACAAAAATAATAAATAGTTCTCAAAAATAACTATAATAACATCAGGACAAAGAAATACAGCCCAAAGTATATGTCCTAGTCATCAACTGTAATTTATTGTCACAAAGAAACTAAATAAAATTCAATTTAATATATTTCATGCCTCTAAACAGGAAAGCTTATCAAAGACAGGGGTAATAAGTAAAAGCACACATTGGCCACCGGATCTATGTAACGTTTAGTAAGGGGTCATCACTATCATGTTATTTAGGCAATGAAGATAAAAAATAGCGCAGACATCATCTCCCAGTCTCATACAGATAACTATACCTACAGCAAGTTATCAATCAAACATAACTGATAGATTGGTGTAAGTACATTGTCCACCTCCCTGCAACTATAATATGATGTTATAGTTTATAATATATTTTCTTTATTATAGCAAAAACACGTAGAAAATACTACAAATAACTGCTACCCATTTAAACGGCTGACATCTTGGCCTCAAGTTTGCACACTGTGAATAGCACTGAAGGGGCACATGCCTATCAGATATTTCCCTGGAAATGAATCATTTTGGGTGTTTAGATAATATTTTGGGTAGAATAAAAGTACCTGCCTAGTAATGGTCTCTCCCTAGTGCAGTGACTCAGACATCCTACTCCCATTGTCTTTATAAAAAGTAAAATTCATGACAATCCTGAATTACAAGTTCCATTGTTATTTGAATTAAATAGAAATGACGTACTGTCCATACAGAGGAGACTTGTCTAGATTTACTGTAACTCTGTATAAATCACTGCAGAGTATAACACTGAGAGAGGCATTTCCATGGCAGACTGCACTGTCAGAGCCTCTGGCTGACTGTCCAGGAAATATCAGCACAGAGATAAGAGCTTCTCTGACACCGCCCTTATCTCTGTGCTGGCCAACAGCCATTCAATACATACTTCACTTTCCCTGGAACCTCTTATCAGGGATCTTTATGGACCACATTTGTCTCGTGTGTTTAACTGTTTCCAGTGAAATGGTTTATCCAGCTTTTTCTATTTAAGTTTAATCACAAAATATAAACTTTTATAATCACAATAAATTGAAAAGTTGTTTATATTGATCTTTATTATTTGAAAATGATGAAAGCTGCACTTTATAGTACTAAAATGTGATAAATGCAATTAATCAAGATTGTTTAAAAACTAATACATGATATAAAATGTGAATTACAGGCTTTTGCAGTTTATATTGATTGTAAAATAATAATGTACTCTACATGATCGCCCTATAGTATAAAAGTGAGTACATTATTCATATTTTAATCCCTTTGAGATTACTGAGTCCTCATTGTTCTGAGGATAATTTAACAATGAAAAATATTATGATCCTATGGGTGGGGTCCAATCATCATCAAAAACTGCGTGACTTCATTTATTGGCAAATGCAAGAAAGCGTGACCTTTACATCCGTCACATCTGCACTATCAACACATCTCAAACACTTTTCTTATATTAATCTCATTTGTGTGTTTTTGAAACATTATTAAAAAAAAAATATTTATATTGTAAACTGAAGATTTATAGGATAGCTGTTTATGTGCATTGGTTAGTGATTGGAGTCTGAGACAGTCACAGTGATTCATCAAAACCATCCATGGTGAAAGTGCTAAATATTTCCTTATTCTATATTGAAAAGCCTACCACCAGACTTAGGGCCCCATTCCAATATTTTATTATTATTTATTTATATTGCGCCAACATATTCCGTAGCGCTGTACAGTGGTTGAGTACATAGCAGAAAACAAATTAAACACCTTGTAAAGAATGGAGGGCCCTGTTTTTGAGCATATTTTAAATTGCTAATTTACAAATCAACTTAACACATAAATCACTACCTAACTTTTCCAATCCAAAGAAAAACTAATCCTACCAGAATTGCATGCAAAGAAGGTTAAAAAGTTCAAAATGTACGTGTAGTTGTCCCATTCAAAGGTCACGCAAGCCGTTCCATTCAAAAATCCAAGTGAAACAGGTTAACTTCCGAGTGCACTTAAGTACTTAATCCTACATGTATTGAGATCCACAAGCAGAGGAATAAAAATGCCTCTGAGAAACAACCAAGCATCAAACCTGATGCTATCATCAGTCTCACACCTTAATTGAGTCAGATATAAGGGTTGATTTCTCATATCCAACACAAGTAACTTTAGGTGCCACGCAGAATCTCCTTGGTGGGGGTTAAGGTTAGATGCCATTGGGTCCATTGAGCAATTCCATGGCATAGAAGTCATCCGACAGCCAAACATTTCCAACTTTACTGTCAAAGGTATGCTCCAATAATACCCATGTAAATTACTTTCTGAAAGACTGCCATAAATATAGATTGGTTTATTGTTGCGGTGTGCAAACTATCAAGAAGACATACTTGTCCATGTTACTTTAATTCTCCCGCACTATTCTCTTTATAGTCCTCACCAATATATTGGAAAGTATTCAGAGAAAGGTAATAAACTTTATCTGGAGATACTAGAGATATAATGGTTGATGTTATCTAAATTCAGCAGAAGGGACCTATGTCTACGTAACTTGAAGAGCAAATAAACGAATTGCCCCTTTCGGATTTCTGAGACTTACTTTTATTGCAGCCTAAGGCACATAAACCTCCCTATCCCAGCTTAATATATCCATATAATTTGCCTTCCCAAACTATTGAGCTCACCCTATTCCATAGGGCAGCCATTTATATGGCACTTGACACTTCTTCCTTCAACTGGTTGGAATTTGTGGCATTTTCGGTGTCTTTATGAACTTACACACTGCCCCATCTACAGACTAAACAAGATCACATATATGGAGCACTCCATCCAAAAACAATTTGGTAGCTCTGTTGGTACATAATGTATTTATATTAATGTTTGATCTTTTAATAGTTGACAATGGCTCTTGGCAATCTGCTTGAAGAATTTCCAACAGCCAATTTTCTCATGATTACTAGGTAAAATGACTCTCATCTTAATTGTTGTTGGTCACGTTGTAAACCGAAGTTTGGAATGGAATTCAAGCAACAACAAAAAATTATTTTCCGTTTTTAATAGCTCCTTACTGTAATTTAATAAAAATAAAAATGTAATATAACAAAAAAGAATGTTAACTATCAAGAATTTCTTGTAAAAGCTAATAAAGATTTGTATTTGTACATAACGCTCTGAGCAAATTATTAATGTACCAACGTGATGAGTTGACAGATCAGATATAAAAATAAGAGGTTTATCTTGACTCAATTATGAGAGAATGAGTCATGGGTGAACGAGGGTTGAGACAACCTTGAAGATATGTATATATTCAAAATATTTGGCTAATTAAAATGATTTTTTTAAAATAAAAATGAGATGTTACAGTTTACTTTTGTTGGTCTTCCGGATATTTCTGCATTAGATGAAGATCTATTTACTGAGCTCGATTAACCATCGGACAAATGTATCTCATATAATACTTTCCAGTGACATAACATTACAACTATTCCTAAATCGTTCTAGAACAGGGACTAACCTGAACTTGTTTCAAGGCTGTTATTACCATTTTAGACTTGTGTTAATGGGCAGTGAGGTTAGTTGCCAGTGAATGATTTAGTACATGCAATGTATCTTGTTATTTGGGATTTTGGAGAATTGGATATTAGTTGTATACAATCTCTTGTGTTCCCCTTACTGTCCTTCTCCTCTCATCCATTTCCTTCCTATGGGTATCTACATTACATCTTGCACTCTCTCTCTCCATCTTTCTACATGATGACATTTTCTTCCTTTCCTCTTGTTATCTTTCCCCTCCCTTCCCCTTGTTATGGTTATATTCTATCCGCTGGTTGTTACTGTCCTCCCATTCTCTTGTTATGCTTCTGACTGTCTTTCTCCTCCCTTCCTCTTATTATGTTCTAACCCTTCCCCAGGTTTTCTTTCATCTACAGTATCTTCCCCAGTCATCTCCCTCATTCTTTCCCCTCAATCTCTCTCTCTTCTCCCTTTCCCTTGTTATGTTATGTCTGTCCACCCTTTCCTGGTTGACATTCTCATGTCTTGCTCCTCAATTTTCCCATTGCAGTCTCTCCTCTCAGTCCATGGAAGGTTCTTCTTTCTCATTACCCTATTATAGTGTTCCTCTTCAGTAGTTTGATACAAAACCAAGACATATTGCCATAAATATCCCTGACTGACCTTCAGTGAAGGGGATATACCCAACTCCAAGCCAACTTAACCAATGGAATACAATTTCACATGTATAGTAGACATACAGTGGCTATAAAAAGTCTACACACCTCGGTTAAAATGTCAGGTTTCTATGCTGTAAAAAAATTAGACAAAGATAGATCATTTCAGAACTTTTTCCACCTTTAATGTGACCTTTAAACTGTACAACTCAATTGAAAAACAAACTGAAATCTTTTAGGTGGAATAAAAAAAATAAAAAAAATAATGTGGTTGCATAAGTCTGCACACCTTCTTATAACTGGGGATGTAGCTATGTTCAGAATTAAGCAATCACTAATCATTAAGCAATCGTGTTAAATAGGAGTCAGCATACACCTGCCATCATTTAAAGTGCCTCTGATTAACCCCAAATAAAGTTCAGCTGCTCTAGTTGGTCTGTCCTGAACTTGTCTTAGGCCGACCCCACAGCAAAAGCCATGGTCCACAGAGAGCTTCCAAAAGCATGTTGGAAAAAGTGTTATGGTCGGATGAAACCAAAGTTGAGCTTTTTGGGGCTCAATAAACCCCCATAACTTGGAGTTTTCCCAATTACCCAACCACAAAGTACCTTACTAAATGGATTACAATTTCGAATGTATATATATTTACTAAACCTTTATATGTTCATCTGAACCCACCATACTTTGGACTTTTTATCATTAGAAATCCATTCATTTTAAAAGATTAGGAAGTTGTGTAACTGAAACCTCAGGCAAGAATAACCTTGAAGTCGTCAGCATGTGATGTCTTCTTTTTATAGTCATCTTTCCTAACCAATGAATCCTTGTAGATATCTAGCCTCAGTGTGTAGTGATACAATTGTGCATGTTTTGCTGTAGAGATATTTTTTGTATTATTTAATCACACGCCACTTGTTGTGTTACAGCCCACAAGATCTTCCTCAGAAAGTGTCTATTCCAGACCTGGGTCCAGTATCCCCGGTTCTCCCGGCCACACCATTTGTGTGAGTATCTGATATATATATATGATATTACTGCTTTTAATTTAGATTATTGATAAAATTGCTTTGACTCTATGATTTATGGGTTGTAGTTCTTCCATCCAATTTTTTTTCACGTTACAAAATAAAAACACAAATATTTGTTTAACACTACTATTATCATACTAGCGTCTTGCCCGTCAAAAATGACGGCAATAAAAACTGAAGCCTGGCAATGCTGTTTGCCACACAATGTAAGCCTCTCCCCCTCTACTTTACTGGCCTTGTGATGAGCGCCTTTGGCGCTCATCACAGGCCTTGCAATGAGCCCCTTTGGAGCTCATTGCGAGTCTCTCCCTCTGTCTACTTCCTCCCTCGTGTCTTATTTCCCCCCTCCTCTCCCTCCCTTGTGTCTCCTTCCACCTCGTCTACCTCCTTTGTATCTCCTGCCCCCCTGTGTTTTTACCTCCCTCTCCCTCCCGTGTCTCTAAACCCCTCCCCTGTGTCTCTTTCCCCCTTCTCCCTCCTATGCATCTCTCCCCCCCCTGTGTCTCCCCCAACCCTCCCCTGTGTCTCCCCCAACCCTCCCCTGTGTCTGTTCCCCCCTGGCCTGTGTCTCTTTTCCCCTCAGCCCTGTGTCTGTTACGGCCTTCCTCGTGTCTCCATTTACCTCCCTTGTGTATCTTCCCCCCTGCACTCTCTCCCCTGTGTCTCTTCCCCCTCCTCTCACTCCCCTGTGTCTCTTCCCCCTCCTCTTTCTGTGCCTTTTCCTCCCTGTCTCTTCCCCCTCACCCTCTGTGTCTCTCCCCACTCTGTGTCTTCCACCCTCTCCCTCTGTGCCTCTTCCCCCGCCTCTCTCTGTGTGTCTCGCCACTGTGTCTCTTCACCCCTTCCTCTGTTCCCCCCTCTGTGCCTCTTTCCCACTCTCTCTGTACCTCTTCCCCCCTTCCCTCTGTGTCTCTTCCTCCCTCACCCTCTGTATCTCTCCCCCCTGTGTCTCTTCCCCCCTCTCCCTCTGTGCCTCTTCCCCCCTCTCCCTCTGTGCCTGTTCCCCCCTGGCCTGTGTCTCTTTCCCCCTTCCCCCTGTGTCTGTTCCCCTCCCCCCCCATTTCCCTCCCATGTGTATCTTCCCCATGTTCTCCCTCCCGTGTGTCTTTTCCCCCTCCTCTACCTCCCCTGTGTCTCTTTCCCACCTATCCCTCTGTGTCTCTCCCCCCTCCCTCTGTGTCTCTTCCCCACTCTCCCTCTGTGCCGTGCCTCTCCCCCCCCTCTTCCCCACTCTCCCTCTTCCCCACTCTCCCTCTGTGACTCTCCCCCCCCTCTTCCCCACTCTCCCTCTGTGACTCTCCCCCCCCCCTCTTCCCCATTCTCCCTCCCCTCTTCCCCACTCTCCCTCTGTGCCTCTAGTCCCCCCTCTTCCCCACTCTTTTACCTGCTCTTGGGCCGCGCTCTGCGCATGCGCGGCTCGCGCCGCGCTCTGCGCAAGCGCG
Source organism: Discoglossus pictus (assembly GCA_027410445.1). Classification (NCBI taxonomy): domain Eukaryota; kingdom Metazoa; phylum Chordata; class Amphibia; order Anura; family Alytidae; genus Discoglossus; species Discoglossus pictus. Next base: position 111,233,219 of record CM050171.1, read on the forward strand.
GCTCGGGCGCAGAGCGCGGCTTGCGCCGCGCTCTGCGCATGCGCGGCTCACGCCGCGCTCTGTGCAAGCGCGGCTCGGGCGCAGAGCGCGGCTTGCGCCGCGCTCTGCACATGCGCGGCTCGCGCTCTGCGCAATGCGCAGCACTTTATAATTGTCTAACTGCGATTCGTCTGAAGCGTGACGACGAATCGCAGTTAGACAATTATAATATGTGATATATAGTTGTCGTAATTTGGAGTTTGTTGGTAACGCTTGCAATTACGCCAACTATGCGCATGTTCAATGCACGGCACAAGCCGCACATGCGCATTGCGCTGCAGGTTGCGCAACGCGCATGCACATTGCATGGTGGGAGAGGGGTAAAGGAGACACAGGGGAGGGAGAGGGGGTTAAGGAGAGGGAAAGGGGGGAATGGAGGCAAAGGGGGGTAAGGAGACACAGGAGGAGGCCAGGGAAGAGACACGGGGGAGGGAGAGGGTGGAGAGAGACACACACAGGAGGGAGAGAGGGGAAAGAGACACGGGAGGGAGAGGGGAGGGGAAGAGACACAGGGGAGGGAGAGGGGGAGAGACACAGGGAAGAGAGAGGGGGAGTCAAAAGGGAGGGAGAGGGGGTAGAGACACAGGGGAGGGAGAGGGGGAACAGACACAGGGGAGGGAGAGGGGGGAACAAACACAGGGAAGGTAGATGGGGTAAAAGGAGAGGGAGAGGGGGAAAGGAAGCACAGGAGAGGGAGAGGGGTAAAGGAGACACAGGGGAGGGAGAGGGGCAGGAGACACAGGTGAGGTAGAGGGGGAAGATACACTGGTGAGGGAGAGGGGGAAGAGACACGGGACGGAGAGGGGGAAGAGACACAGGTGAAGGAGAGGGGGAAGAGACACAGGGGAGGGAGAAGAGACACATGGAAGGGAGGGGGGAGACACATCGGAGGGAGAGGGGGGAAGAGACATAGGAGAGGGAGAAGAGAAACAGTGGAGGGAGAGGGGGAAAAGACACAGGGGAGGGAGAGGGGGGAAGAGACACAAGGAAGGGGGGGGGAGACACATCGGAGGGAGAGGGGGGAAGAGACATAGGAGAGGGAGAAGAGAAACGGGAGGGAGAGGGGGAAGAGACACAGGGGAGGGAGAGGGGGGAAGAGGCACAGCGGGGGAAAGTGGCACAGGAGAAGGGGGAGATACACAGGGGAGGGAGATGGGGAAAGAAAGACATGCAGGCTACACAGAGAGTGCATAAAGAAACAGAAAACACAATTACACTATATCATGCCATCATTTTTGACAGGCAAGTCACTAGTATTTGAAATATTAATGGACACTTTTACAAAGGTCAATGTATCAGCCGGATTATTATTTTCAGAATGTATAAACTGATGTTCATAATCCAACTACCCACTTTCACCATTGTATAATGCAAATTTCCACCTAGTATTTGCACACTGTAACCAGAATATTTCCCAACTATAAGGATATGTTTTTATATACCACAAGCTACTTTCCATTCCTATAACACCATTCTTTTTACTTCTCAGGCAAAAGTAGATAACGAGATCCTGGATTACAAGGACCTGGCCGCCATCCCCAAAGTCAAAGCCATTTATGACATAGAACGGCCCGATCTCATTACATATGAGTCCTTCTATACGTCCAACTATGAGGACCGTCAGGACAGGCAGAGCATGGGAGAGGTAAGTGGTCTTATATTGTATGGTACTTATATGGAGTGCAGTGACTGAATGGTCAACAGAATCACATCATGATAAATGGTTGGGTAACTAAACCAAGCTACACCCAAACTCAAGTTTCCTTTATTCTGATAGAGCAGATTACATACCTATGTAAACTTTTTGAAACTTGCCTAGCTTGTCAGTTACTTCTCCATATTTTTTTGAAGTTCTTCAACCAATAGATGAGGTGATTGTTTCAATGATCTCATCTACCCATCTCCTCCTCTGTCGTCCCCTTCATTGTGTGACCAATCTTTCCCAGCATTAGAGTCTTCTCTAGGGAATCCTGTCTTTTTATGATATAGCCAAAATATTTGAGCTTTAGCCTCATTCTCAAACCTTCCAGTGAACAGTTTGTCTTCATTTCCTGTAATATTGATCTATTGGATCTTCTTGCAGTCCAAGGAGCTCTAAGAAGTTTTCTCCAACAACACAATTCAAAGGCGTCAATTCTACAGCGCTCAGCCTTCTTAATGGTCCAGCTCTCACATCCTTATGTTACTACTGGGAATACCAGCGTTATAACTATGCAGACCTTTGTTGATAGTGTAATATTTTTACTTTTTACTAGACTTGCCATAGCTTTCCTCCCCAGAAGCAAAAGTCTTTTAATTTCATGGCTACAGTCACCATCTGAAGACATCTTGGAGCCCAGGAAAATAAAATCTATCACTGCCTCCACCCATGGTCCAGTTATAGTCACGTTCTATGTTCTTCAGCAGCTCATATCACATTATATACTGATAGCTTCTAGTAATAAAAAGCAAGTGCTAAATATTTTACACACGTACTCAAACTTGTGTAAGTGATTATTTAACATAAAGCAACTTGAGTTTAGGTGAAGCTTCCCATTAAGGAACGAAGACAAAAGAAAAATAAAATACTAAAGGTCTGCAGACTATTTTACCAAATTTAAGTCACTTAAGCTACATTCATGTTCTGGGTTCTTCAGCAGCTCACATCACATACAGAGCACATGTAGCAACGCATGATAAACCACAGTCGGAGCCTCGTAGGTGTGTTGTCCTCATAATGAATATTATTTTATTAATATAAAATAACAAAATCACTTCTGTCAACAGCCTCAGAGCCCACGAAGTGACAGGTCCTCGGTTCACAATGAGAGAGTAAGTCAGGAGGTATCTCTGTGTAACTCTACTATAACCCCCTGTGTGACTCCTGTCTGTCTGTCCATTGATTTCCCGCTTACTTCTACATTAAAGGGACTTTGTCACCCCAATAGGAACATTATTTAATCTTAAAGAGCATTAAATTGGCTATATATTGTACTAACAGTTTTTCTCTATAGTAAATAATTTCTGAAATATACAGAACTGATTTTGCGGCTCCTGTATGTTAATGTGAGGCTCAGTACAATAATGTGCTGCTCAGAGTGCTTAGAGGGGTCTAACTGCCCGATAACATTGGGGGTCTTTATTTTGGTCACTACAGAGACAGACAAGCAGACTGTAATACTAATTATCACATCAAAGCAGCTAAGTAATATGCTTGAGAAGCTTATTTGCATTTAAATGCAGGAACATGTAATTTACCAGGACTGATTCAATTTAGAAAAAAATGGATAACATAACATATAGCCAGTTTTTCATGCTCTTTAAGAATAACCTTAAATAAAACAACAAAACTTTGGGGTGATAGATTTCATTTAAGTGCAATTGTAGAATTATATCTTTGTGTGTCCTCTCTTTAAATAATCCCTCTACTTTGAGTGAATAAAAAATAATTGTTATGCACCTTAATCTTTTTTATTTGGGAATTTCGGATTAAATAATCATAACTAATTCACTAATTTAGCTGAATCATTAAACAATATCTTAGCTTTACTTTCCTGTAAATACCTTGATATACTGTAAAGATTAACAGACCACTTGTGTGTATTTAGTTCACTTTTATGTTGTTAGAAAGTAAAAAAAATAACTACAGCCTTTAATTATTAACTATATTATGCAATTATTTTGTAATAGGGGCATCCACTGTAATTTATATTAATCTACTTCTATAAGTGGCAGCTCTTTTAATAGGACCTGTAAATAAAGCCACCAAATGAAATCAATGCCAGTGCAGAAAAATGCATACAGTAGTTATTAAATAAAAGGATTTATTAAAGGGACATTTACCTCACTATAAGTGCTCTTCATGGTGTGAAAGAGCACAAGATTCAGTTAAAATTATCTATTGCTTTGTTTTGTTTTTTAAATTACACTAATAAAAGCCAAAAAATTGCAGTCTTAGGTCTGTTTACAAACACACTGCAGACTGCCCCATGATTAACAACACATGCCGACAACGCCAGTGTAGACTCGTGAGCACAAAGATTTATATTTTGTCTCTGCATTCAGGAATGCCATCAGCCATCAGTTAACCCACAAGTAATATTTTTAGGTGTTTCCAGCAGTCATTTCCCTGCACAGATGAATTTGGGATGGGTTAAGCCTCGTTCTGCTTCTGCTCTCTGCACACAGCTCGTGCTGTCAGTCTGCCTGGGGGCCTTACCAGAGTCTCATGTAAACAGACACCTAATTTATGATTTATTTGTGTGAAAAAGGTAACTTTTTAAAAGTAAACACATATTAAGGGAATAAAAGCTAAGGCATTCTTTATTAATCATACTATAATTGTGCATAGTCCTTTACTGCTACCTTCCAGTGTTCATTTAATTTAGAACCTGTGGCCAAGGGCCAAATTTGTTTTATTTTAAGAGGTGGCATTGTGTTATACCAGGATACACAAACAGTAGGATCCTGCACCAGGTTCAGCAGGAGGGCCCGAAAAAGGAAAACTATTTTCCAAAAAGTACTTGATGCACTAATAAAAGGAGCTGGCTGTTTTAAAGGTATATTTAAGTTTTCTGCGTTATAAATGCATCTGATAAAGGAGAATCCGTAGTGTATGCAAACATTTTTTTGCATGAAAAAATACCAAAATAAACGTTTACAAACTCATCCTGATGTGTGCTAAATCTTTTCAGTCAGTGGTGATTTGTCACTTGACTCCCCTGAAAATCCCTGCTAAGATTAGCATAATTCATTTTTGCCAATCAAGAGAAAGCAGATACATTTGTATCATACTCTGGTGTTGCTGTGTTGCAAAGAAGCCTGGGATACGTAGTCTAGTTCTCTTTATATCCTTGTGATCTGATTCAGTTGTAAATTCAGACCCCACCCAACCATGTGATGCAGCCCAGTCCTCTGCTTGGTAATGTCAGTTTCCTATGGGTGTACAAATCTGGATTTTACTCTCCTATCTATAACTCTGTAAGTAAACTGAACTTATCTATAAAACAAATCTTTTTCTGATAATCACTGCCTGTTTCTTACCAAACATTTGAAACCCAGGATACTTATATATACCTTTAATTATCTACTGATCAGTAATAAAATTCATATTCAACTATTTAAAAAAAAAAAGCAATGTTGAATATTAAATTGTTTTGCAAAGATCAAATCCTACTACTTCTAGTCTCCAATGGAAGGCAGGTGGCCCTGGCTGGCTGGCGGTGCTTACTTGCCAAGCACAGACGTATATCAACACAGTGCTCCTCATTGGCTGGGGACCAGCAAGTTGCCCTTGGCAATGAGTCCGGCCTTGGAGATATTGTTAGAAATATTATACAGGCTCAGATTAACTTTTGCATAATCAGATTGTTCTTGAAACACTTCAGACCCCCCAGGACCTTATCAGGGTTGAGTATTGCAGTATATATAACATTAATTTCACAGACAAATAGGGAACATTAACAGTGTCAGTCCATTCAGATACATTACATATTACATTGAGGACTTGATGGTGAATTTAGTCTTGAATGTTGTTTTGTTAAGTAATTGAATGAGAAAGTTATTAATGACCAATGCATAGATAATTAGAAAGGAAATGTTATACTTTACGCCCCCAAAACCCTTTACAAGTCTTAAAGTATTATGTATATACTGGTGCTTCTTGAACTTCTGTACATACTAAATATTTGTAGAGATAGAAATTCTTTTATTTTTTTGAGCAATATTACCCGGGTCAACAATGACTAATTAAAACGTCTAGTTCTTATTGTTATGGCCTTTTTGTTTAGTGTCGTTCAGCCGTTTCCGACTCTCCGTGACCTCATAGGACCGTAACACACCAGGAACATCTGTATGTCCATGGTCACACTGATCCACTTGGTATTCATGGTAGAGATACTGGAGTGGGTTGCCAGTTCTTTCTCCAGTGAGCCATGTCATACAGCTCCTGGTACTCTTGGTTCCCTGACTTGGAATCAAACCCAGGTCCTAACCACTGGGCCACTAGGGAACCCTATACTTATAACCCTATGGTATTACAGTGGTGATTTAAGTAATTTTTCTGCAGGTCAGGGGCTCACCCCCTCGTTTCCAGCTCTTTCGTTTATGTGACATTTGAAATACTATTATAGGTTCTGTTCAGAACATCACAGAAAGGCACAATGTGATGTTACTGTTTATTACCGTCCTCGCCAGCGAATTCATTTTCATTCTGCCCCTCACACAATGCCATTAGCAATGTTCTGGATTAATGAGAACCACTGGAACGTCCAGCCATGCAAATGATCTGGCACGCTGTGTGCTGCTATGTGGGTCAGCAGCCCGGACAATATCATTTATTGATGCCAGGACTTTTCCTGTACACACTGGGTGTGTTCTCAGCTAAGTAATCAGTAATCATCCCCCCCCATTCTGATGAGTCTGCAATGTGTTGCTTTTTTTTTTAGTCGACTCATTTATGTGATTTATGCTCCTGAACAGAATGCAAAGAAAAATATGCAAACGTATACAGAAGGTTAATAGGATTAGTTGTAGAATTTTATCCTGGCACTCTAGGGTTAATGGAACATCTGTATTGTGTCTGTACTGCTGTGCAAGCGACCTGTTAGGGCCATCTAGTGGTAATATATGTAACTGCAGCACTGATTTCCAGAAAAGCGAACATCATAAGATAACTACACGGGAGTCTCATATTTTTTTAGCAAAGCTCCTATATATTATTTATTTATTTGCAAAAACCTTGGGCCCTGTTCTATTGCCCAATTTGTAAATTCATATACTTAATATTGCCATATATTCTATTAGCTACTCACAATCCGATTAAGAGTTCCCCTCCCACAATCACTACGGGCCAGCCAAACCTGCAAAACCAGCCTTAGGTTTTAGCACAACTTGAATAGTACAAGCTCTAAATAATTGAAGTTACACAAAATGGTAATTGTATTAGACCCGGAGCACTAGATCGCAAATAAAGTCTGACCCGCAACTGAAAAAAGTATGTTTCTTTCAGATATATTCTGTGTACTAAATAGGACTCACAACAGCTTTTTCAAACACTTATTAAAGCTTTAACAGCAATTAAACACACACTACTGTACTTTAAAAGCATGGGAAGGTGTGGAAATAATTAATTTCTCAAACCCACAAATATGCAATTAAAAATATGTTTTTTTAAGTTATTTCTGAGTTATATTGATCATGAAACCCACATGGACTAGAACAGATGATCTAATGCATTTTATAGAATGCTTGACTTTGAGCCCGATCAGCAAATATTACTAATTGGCACTAATTAATTTGTAGCCTCCGATTGCAGATTATGTGTAACTTCCATGTTTTACTGATATCATGATGACATAAATTACGGATTTGCTTAAATATTGTCAGATCATATGATCACGCCCTCTGAAATCAAACTTTAAAAAGGTAGGGTTTTACGAGTTCAGCCTTGCTGGAATCAATGGAATAAATCTAAACATTTCTTTAAAAAAAAATACCCACAGCCACATTTATGGGTTCGAAGCATTTGCGGGCTTCTAATAGAATATGGCCCTCTGTTTTTAAGTTACCTTTGGTGCCATTTGCAGCAAAATATGAAGCGTCTGATCGCTCGTAAGAGCAAGGGGAATATGGAAGTTTGTGTATATAAATGTTATTGTAGTTTTTAGGTTTTAGTGGTCTTGTTGGTCCAGTGACTTAGACATGACATTAACAAGTAGCATAACATATATTTTAATGGACTAACACTGTTAACATACACTGATGGTCTGGGGAAAAGAAGAGTATATAGACTGCAATACTCATATATATGTTGTGACAATGTGGCATTTGGCTACTGGTTTCTTCTGTGACTTCAAATAAACACATCAAGTCCCAAAGTGCTTTTTATCTCTTTTAATAATAAACCTTTGTCAAACAAACAAAAATAGCTTATTTTCCACATGAAATAAACATCTATCAGTACGTAAACATTCTGGCTTAACATCAGGAACACCCTCGCTAGCCCTGAAGCCACTTCTCGGCATTCAGGTAAAAACATGGAGTCTTTGAACAGTTCATATTCAATAGTTTAAAGTGTCCTGTACCTTTACATCCAGTCTCTCTCTCAGCTTTAATGGATCGCTGGGATAGCACCAATCAGTCACCTCTGTAATAACTGCTGTGGCAAAATCCTTGCAGCAGCTCCACTGCAGCAAACAGTCTCCTCTGTAAATGCTCTTTGAGGCACAAATCCTTTTTCTCTGCAGCTACTCCAATCCTAGTAGCAGACTTCTCAGTTTGCTCTCAATTTCTGCTTCCAGCAGACAAAGTCAAAACACTGCCTTCACTCTCACTGGCAGATAACTACAAGCATCCTTCTTAGCTTGTTGTGAGGCCCTGACCTCACTCTGCTAGGCCCAAACAGAGCCTAATTGCATGGGGCACCACACCCATCTCTCTGTGTGTGCCTTTAACAGGCTTACAACACCTGCAGGTTCAAATAGTCGCTTAGCACTGCTCCAGTAAGTTAACTCTCTCTTTCCTGGAGAAAACTCTTCATCGCTCTCACCTCTGGGGGCACTGTTACAATATATTTATATAAACACAAATGTTAATACACATACTGCAATGACACAGGGTATCTCTCAGTCTTTTGTTTGTAATACCAAAGCAAAATAGAACTTCTCCAGAATCACATTTTTTATACTTTTAGTTTAATCATTTTTCTCAACTATAATACCTTTGCTTCTTGAATCTAGCAGGTTTCTAACTTTTATAATGTGCCACAAAATGGTTTGATTTGTTTTGGAAAAAATTGGTGCTAATCATGTCCTTTTCTTTGTAGTCTCCCAGGACTTTGTCTCCAACGCCCTCTGCAGAGGTGAGTGATGGACCAAGAGGTCCAACTTAGCATGCAGATTAAAGATTTAAGTTTAAGGGGAGATTGAAGTTTCAGTTTTTAATTCATATAAAAGTCTAGCAATTGAATTTGGTAAAAATGGTTGTTTTAAGGCAAAAACACTTTGCTTTGCAGGGTTATCAAGATGGCAGAGAACGATTAATTCAGAGGTCAACCAGCCAAGGATCCATAAACTCTCCTGTGTACAGTCGCCACAACTACACTCCCACCATGTCACGCTCACCACAGCATTTCCACAGACCTGGTAAGGACCTTGACGCCTGGATATATTGGCCATATTCACACCTTGGTAGCACTACCATATACTAATGGCAGTGATGGGTCACCATATACACGTCATTTTCCCTTTTCAGATTTATACAGTGCTCTTGTGTAAGTAAGTAAAGTAGAGACTACAACCACAAGCAAAGGTGTATGGGTATCCTTGAGAATTTTTATTATGATTTCTGATCCAACAGAACTATTTTGTAACTCTGGCCTCATAAATCTGGTTTTGTTCTGTTTGGCTTCTCACTGTCCTGTCCCCTATAGAGACTCAGCAGATGATCCAAATGTTGTATAATTTACAGGTATAGGTAATAACAAGTACTTTATCAGTTGAATATTATTTAAAAATATCATTTTCTTACAGTAAACTAGCATTTAGGTTTGATTTTTTTGAGCTGTCACAAACTGAGAATCATTTGTCAAAAGGTGACTAGATATACTCAATATGCACATGACCATACTGAAGACTACTGACCTACAGCCTTATTAAATTGCAATTCGGAAAATTCTAAAGGGCACTATATAAGCACAAAGCATATTTTTTTACAGAAGTTTTTAATCAGTGAACTTCTATCCAAAATCAAGGTCTTCACTAACTAAAAACTTCTGTAAAAAAAATATGCTCTGTGCTTATATAGAGCCCTTTAGAATTTGCCAAATTGCAATTTAATAAGGCTGATAATGTCTCAGGGGCTTAATTATAGACAATGATGTCTCATTAACAATATATAAATATATATATGGATCAGAAAGGCTGAGTGATAGCTCTTAATGGCAAACTTAAATGTGAGTTTACTGTAATTGCCAAGTGGATACTGTGATATTTGCTATGCATGCCCATTGTAGACACTATCAGCCTTATTAAATTGCGATTCGGCCAATTGAATAGGGCTCTATATAAGCACAGAGCATATATTTTTTACAGAAGTTTTTAGTTAGTGAAGACCTTGCTTTGGATAGAAGTTCACTAACTAAAAACTTCTGTAAAAAAATATGCCCTGTACTTATATAGAGCCCTATTCAGTTGGCCAATCACAATTTAATAAGGCTGTATGACACTGCCTCACCAGTACAGCCCATGCAGTAGAACATTTCACAGAGTGGCCCAAAGCTCGGGAATGACCCGTAGTATGGCTGAGTCCCATGCACACAGGAACAGTTCAAAGGGACTGGTCAACCATCACATATATAGTTGTGAGCGTACGAGTTGTTGCTAACGCTGCGGGCTCGCGTAGCGAGCTGCGGCCCTCGCGTAGCGAGGGCACTGCCCGAGGGTCTCAGTTGCTGGCATGGAGCGCCGAAGGCGCTCCATGCCAGCAACTGAGGACCTCGCAAAGCGAGGGCCGCAGTTGCTGGCATGGAGCGCCGAAGGCGCTCCTTGCCAGCAACTGCGACCCTCGCAAACTTCACGTCGCAACCCAAACACTACGACACACACATTACGACACTCGCAAACAACATACGACACACGTTCACACACATTACGGACTCGCAACACTCGGACGCAACTCGCGAACATTACAAAATGTAAAACACAATACATACACACACCACATACATAAAAAACTTACCTACACCAAGAGGGAGCACCCAGCACCTCAAAAATACAACTTACATCTCGATTTTACTTCAAATAAAACAGTTTAGAGACTAAAAAAAAAACGAAGCGAGAGAAAAAATGGCCGCCGAACAAAACGAAAACGAGGCTACAGCACTCTAAACTCGCAAAACACCACAAGAAACTCGCAAAACACCACAAAACACCTACGGATATTCCGATACAAACGTATAACACACATTACTCGCCATTTCTCGCCAATGCGGAAGTACACCACTACGCTAACGGTTTGGTCTCGCGCACGCACACTATTACACTGCACACATTCAGCATGCTTACACAGCACCTCCACACCACTAATGCTGCAGCAACATCAAAACACATTCACAGCTCTTCCACACAATGCTTTAAAATAGGTAAAGTATATTCATTTATTAATGTATTATATATTTCATTATTACACACTAAACAGCATTAGCTACCTTACAATTTCATTGCCGTCATTTTTTGACGGGCAATATTCTAGTATGAGTAATACTAGTCGGTAAATGGTAGTCACTAACTACAGTTACCAACATGTTTACATCGGCTTATGCCCACATCTACAACCCTTAAAAATACATTTATTCAGAGGTTTGTGATTACAGTGGAGAGGTCTTATTGTTACTCTCCCATTCCTCTGGTGAAACACGCACCATCATGAGAGGTTGTACCCTTCCATCTAAACTTGTATTGGTGCCCTCTTATTAAAATGCTCCAAGTGGCTAAGCAACAGTTCCTCAACAGTCAATCTCCAAGTTGGCTGCATGCAAGTCTGGGAATGGTAGAAGCTACATACTAATTTGAAGATGTCTTACGTAGTTTAATAATTTACATCCAAATAAAATTTAGCAATGTAAATTTGTTAGGAAATATCAACCAACACCACAACAATGGAAAAATCACTGAAAAAGTGATGTCTCTCAAAAATGTATAATCATGTCACAAAGTAAATGCCTTCTTGTGATGAACAATTATTAGAACATTCATAAGAAAAAAAAGTTTTGAGCCCTTGTAAATGCTAAATTAAGTAAGGGCAATTTTGAGTTTACAGAAAGTATAATAAGATTTTGAGAGTTCTTCCCTTCCTGTTTTTTTCTTACACACCCTTTTAGTTTTATTATGCCTTTAATGCAAATAAATGATGACTGTATGCTCATATATGTCCTAATGGGTGACAAATACTATAAAGTAATATGAAGAGTATCTATGGTTCGCAGGCAGTCACTGTAGGACATCCCAAAACGTCTGAGACTGCCCCAATTATGTCTGTGTTCTTCAGTCTTACTCATATAAGGAAGCCTTTATCTGACAGGACAGAGCGTGCCCAGCTTTGTCTGTCACCTCCCCTGGCTCCTCAATAAGCTGGTGTGTCACTATGGCTTTCTTAAATCCCAATGGATTGTTAAAGCTGCAGTCCCATTTTCCGTTACAAGAACATAATATTACTTTGCAAACATTCTTTTGCCCACTGTCTTATTGGGTTTGGGACAACTTTGTATTATATTTTATACAATCATATTCTCATTTCTTCTTAAAAATTGCACTTTTGATTTTTCAATTAATCTGGCTTATATCTCTAAATTTGATGTGTTTATATAGAGTGGGCCTCTATATTTGTCATTACTCCGTTCCTGGGGGACGGACAGAATTTTTTTTTAATAATCAATTCCCATCCCCCGAGCCTGATACATAACTAAAAAATGGAACAAGAAGTTGAGCTTTACTGAGGAGCTATGATGGCAGGAGGTAAAGAGCAGCAAATTAATATATTATTTAGTAGAGGAGTAATCTTCCATTAAACCATCAGGTGACTGCAATTCTGGTGATCAATGTATTTTTTCCCCCTTTCCCAATGATTCACCAGCACTCGATTTAGCAAAGAACTTGTCCAATGTTGTCTGTTTCTGTCTTTTTTTTATTTTTTTTGACTAATATTGGATTTTTGGATGATTCTAGGAGCAATTTTTTTTCTAAAAAATATGACTATTATTGGATATAACAAGTAAAGGGGCTGATGAATATAGAGGTTCCACTGTATATAGATTCATTTATACATTTTAAGTTTATTGTACCTCTTCATGGGGCTGCAGCTTTTCATCCCTTGTCCCTGGAATGGATTAATTTCTTTTCTTGCTATTTTAGCTTTTTCTGATTGTCTTTTTATTTTCTTTAAAACTTGGAACCCTCCTTTTTCCCCCTAAATTTGTCTCTTATGTTATGTTCTTTTCTGTTCCTCCCCTGTCTTTTCGCTGTGTTGTCTATGTCCTGCTCTCTTTATTTTCCTTCCTGCCCGTAACCTCTCAGAGCTGTTATGTTCTGGTGTGCAGCGTTTGTCTTACATGCGCACTAGCAGCTTCAGCTCAACCCTCAGCGACTCTCGTCCTAACTCCCCATTCCGACACCATACGATCGTACATGTGAAAGGTAAGGAGACAGGTCAGGCCAGGCATCCACCCACCATCTGTGGCGTTATTAGCTTTTCTCTACGGAAACTAATAAACTGAATATCCACATGGTAACCCCTGGCGTCCTATCTCAGCATGCTTCAAGTTTGGTGTCATTTGCACTGAAGCATTTAATGCACATTTGTTTTTGTGTGTTGGAGGAATAGCATGTTTTTGTGCCTTGACAGACATGTGCGAATCACTAACCAATTCTATTCAGGAGATCATTTTGGTCAACAAATAAAAAAAGCTACATTGAAGTTTATCCATGTAGAACGTGTTGACCTTCATTTTGAACGTTTAAAATGAAAATAATAGTGGCACGAATTATAGAAACAAAGGTTTGCACATTTCTACTTTCTGTTGCTCTGGTGTGCGCTACTTTTTAATACCACGTTTTGCTGTTTTAGAGGTAATACTTACAGGGGATTAATGTAGATTATAGAATATGTCTGACCTCTGACACTTTCCATATGCAACGTCCTTCCTGCAGTTGGATTTGTTTCATGAACTTCACTTGGCCTAGTAATCCTGGCTATTACAAGTGTCTCTAGTGTACCATTTGGTGGTAGATCGTATATGACTGGAAATTGTAGTGACTGACTTTAGGAAGGTTGTGACATGACATTGGCATCATCTATCACATAGTGGGACATTGGCATCATCTATCACATAGTGGGACATTGGCATCATCTATCACATAGTGGGACATTGGCATCATCTATCCCATAGTGGTTTTAGGTCACCCTCTAAAATGGATCACTTAGTTACAACCAACCTATCACAACCAAATTTCATAAAAATAGAAGAACAACAGAAACATATGATCATAATTTATAAATAAATTAGATGTGGGGATCAATGACAAAGAGAAAGTGTAAATAGTTTAACATTTTCAAGGTGGCAATACTCTAATTATAGACAGGAGTAGACATATTCATCAAACCATTTTTCTACCACTTTTTCCCTCACCCATTTTTTCATTAGTCTTGAAGATCAAACAATAGCACCTCTGTATACATTTACCACATACTGCAAGTCTAGTACCTTCACAGCCCACAACATGCTATCCAAGTACATCCACAGACAACAACATGGTATCCAAGTACATTCACAGACAACAACATGCTATCCAAGTACATCCACAGCCCACAACATGCTATCCAAGTACATCCACAGCCCACAACATGCTATCCAAGTACATCCACAGCCCACAACATGCTATCCAAGTACATTCACAGACAACAACATGCTATCCAAGTACATTCACAGACAACAACATGGTATCCAAGTACTTTCACAGACAACAACATGCTATCCAAGTACATCCACAGCCCACAACATGCTATCCAAGTACATTCACAGACAACAACATGCTATCCAAGTACATCCACAGACAGCAACATGGTATCCAAGTACATTCACAGACAACAACATGCTATCCAAGTACATCCACAGCCCACAACATGCTATCCAAGTACATTCACAGCCCACAACATGCTATCCAAGTACATCCACAGCCCACAACATGCTATCCAAGTACATTCACAGCCCACAACATGCTATCCAAGTACATTCACAGACAACAACATGCTATCCAAGTACATCCACAGCCCACAACATGCTATCCAAGTACATTCACAGACAACAACATGCTATCCAAGTACATCCACAGCCCACAACATGCTATCCAAGTACATCCACAGACAACAACATGGTATCCTAGTACCGTCACAGCCCACAACATGCTATCCAAGTACATCCACAGCCCACAACATGCTATCCATGTAAATTCACAGACAACAACATGGTATCCAAGTACATTTACAGACAACAACATGCTATCCAAGTACCTTCACAGACAACAACATGCTATCCACGTACATCCACAGCCCATAACATGTTATCCAAGTAAATTCACAGCCCACAACCTTCTATCCAAGTACCTTCACAGCCCACAACATGCTATCCAAGTAGCCCACAACATGCTATCCAAGTACATCCACAGACAACAACATGGTATCCTAGAACCTTCACAGCCCACAACATGCTATCCAAGTACATCCACAGCCCACAACATGCTATCCATGTAAATTCACAGACAACAACATGGTATCCAAGTACATTTACAGACAACAACATGCTATCCACGTACATCCACAGCCCATAACATGTTTTCCAAGTAAATTCACAGCCCACAACCTTCTATCCGAATACCTTCACAGCCCACAACATGCTATCCAAGTAGCCCACAACATGCTACCCAAGTACATTCACAGAC
Source organism: Discoglossus pictus (assembly GCA_027410445.1). Lineage (NCBI taxonomy): Eukaryota > Metazoa > Chordata > Amphibia > Anura > Alytidae > Discoglossus > Discoglossus pictus. The sequence continues at coordinate 111,248,728 of CM050171.1, forward strand.
AACAACATGGTATCCAAGTACCTTCACAGCCCACAACATGCTATCCAAGTAGCCCACAACATGCTATCCAAGTACATTCACAGACAACAGCATGCTATCCAAGTAGCCCACAACATGCTATCTAAGTACATTCACAGCCCACAACATGCTATCCAAGTACATTCACAGACAACAACATGGTATCCAAGTACCTGCATAGACTCTTGTGCTCAATCAGCAGTTGATGATATCTTTTACTACTTCAATTACCATGGATGGTACTTACAACCCCACATATGTTGGTGGATGAAACATTTCATATATGTCACATTATGTCATCAACATCATAAACTGCTATTATACACACTCCAGACAGCACTTAAAAGCTTACATATATAATGTCACATACACGTTCACTGTGCTCTATAATCTGAACACTTTACAAGTATATTTAAGCATTACAGTTTCTTTACCTTTATTTAAACACCCTTTTTACATTTACTTTTCCTTATCACACAAATTACTTTCTTGGTATATTGATGATGTTATGTAGAAAAGGTTGCAATAGGTCCAAGGAATACCTATTTTTAAATTCCTTTAACTTTTTTGAGATGTGTTTGAGGGTCCTGCATAGGATTTGTGATGCCCTAATTAAAAGTTATTGGGTGTTGTGGCCCATGTAAGGAGCTTTTGAGTTATTTCAAAACCTCTAGTTGGAATATATGGTATCGTGACTGGAGTGATGGGTTCCAATAGAGTTATTTTTGGATCCTGGGTCAGGACTTTTGGAGACCATAGAACCTTCCATCCCAGAATTAGTTTGGCAAACACTTCTGTCCAGTATTGACATGTTATAGTGGCCCATCAGGACCCTCAGTCATTTTGAAGTAGTGAAGGAAAAAACTTGGGGAACCAGTAAACCAGGTGACTATCACTAAGTATTTCGCATCTCTTTCTACCCATTTACTAGGACATCAGTAGGTTATCAGAACAAGAGTTACTCCACATAAAACGAAATCTGATGTATTCATGATGCGTGTAGGCCAAATGATACTCATCAAGTCAAATATTAAATAGTACTTTATTTAAGACAAATTGTAAATGGTAATATTTAGATTACATGATTATTTGTTGCACTTGCCTGCGTATGGAATTCCTGAAGAGCACCAGTTCTTCAGCTTACATATTTTATGTGTGTTTGAAAAAGTCAATTTATTAAAAAAAAAATAGAAAATTACATTAACACTGCATTAGGAATAAGTATTTGTGTTCTGCATTAGAAGACTGGTGCTCTGGGATGCTCTACAAGCTGCAAGAATGGAATTTGCTGCAAAACATCAACTCATAAAATCATCCAGCATGCAAAAAATGTATGATTGACCCAAATACTAATTTGTAAGTCCCACAAGTGCACACCAGCGGTCAGAACACATATGATCTCATTCATTTATCTATAATTTTAAAGTCCAGTTCCCTTGAATAAGCCATGCTCCCAACACGGGGCAATGTAATTCAATGTGCTCTAAGGTCCCTTAACTGATAGTGAAAGGTGCCACTCCTCTACCTTAGAAATATGATGGGGTGTATTGAACTCCTCATTATAAACCCTCATAGTTGGGAAAAGTAGAGACAATATAACAAGGAATTCAGGTGAATTAGTCTGGAAATCAGAATATTGACTGACACACTTGTGCTCCATCAGGATCCGCTGAACCTTTAGCATATCCAAGACTGATGAAGACTTGTGGACATGTACTTAACACGTTACAATTTCATCAGATTTGATGATGTGGCAGGGAGCTAGCCTTTATTACTTCCAATAGCTTCACTCAGTGTCTTATCCCTAGATAGGTGACTTGTATAATATGACTGAGTTCATTTATCACAACTTGACAACTAAAGACAATGGCAAAGCACTCTGTTCCAATTCTCCTGCAGTTGCATCCAAATTTGCCAAGACATTTAGAAGGCATCAGATTAATTTTCAGCAAACTGGCATCTATTGTTTAGCTCTTGAGTAACCAAAACAGCTTCACAACTTTTCATCACAGGTACCCGTGTACAATACAGGATTATTCAAATAACACATATAGAATTAGAGCAAATCTCACCAGTTTAACAACTGCATCATCAGGTCTTCTGTAGACCCCCCAAATATCTCATGTTGTTCTGATTTAAAAATGTCCCAGTGCTACTAACTGTTTTTTATACTTACAGTAAAGTTCTATAATTTTATGGCTTATTATTTTCTTTTTAATTTCAATTCCAGTAGATTTTTGTTATTTTAATTTATTCAATTTAATCTAATTATTTATTGTTTTGTTTTTATCTGCTTTCCTACTGCGTTTGCTGTCTTTCATTTCTATTCATTCTTTTTATTGGAGGCAATGAGCCATCCAGCGGCAGGAACTCCCCACTCCCTTATCGTCCAGACAGTCGCCCTCTAACACCAACTTACGCTCAGGCCCCTAAACATTTCCATGTTCCAGGTAGGAGCTGGTGCTGTGTGTGTCTCAGTGTCCTGTCCTACAGTAGTATGTAGCCACGTGATCTGTTTTATGTTCATCGTCTCTACGTGTCTGGCTGGGGCTCATTTCTTTATTGTATTCTGCTATAATTGGAAGTTTACACCTGTAATGAGAATAGTACTGACAACTGTTATTGAATTATTATTATCTTCATTGGCCAACTTTCATGACTTTTGTTAACAGTTAAATAGACGCCATAATAATCTGAATAAGGTGATTCAATTCTGGTCTTTAGACCTACACAAATGTCTACAATTCATGTTGTAGGAGAATACCTACTGATCAAATTGCTTTTAGAGTATAATATCCTATAATGTTGTATCCTTTTTTATAGAAAATGTGTCTTAATTCTTATTCCTTTTCATTTACTAGCTGCCATCTTGCATGCGTCTGTATTTCTCACACTGGCATAACTGAAGTATGTGGCGATCTTACAGAGATGGATTCCATCTTGAAAAGCTTTACTATAATGATGGAGTTTGTGGTAGAAAGCCGGTCTCATATCGGTGTCAGAACTACAGGTTACACAAAATATGCCATCTGTAATAAGATACATTTTCTACAAAATAATATTCATTTTATTCCATAAATTAAATAACAATTTAAATCTCATGAACTCAGTAATTAGCAGAATCCTACTAGAGGCAAGTTCTAACTCTCTAATTTCCAAACTAATGAGACAAGTATGTAAAAACGACTTAAATTAATGTTCTACAATATTTTGCAATCATATTAGTGTCCAGAATACCACCTGTCACTCAAAGTTCAAGACAGTCTCTTTGTGGTTGCATCAAATGCCAGTGTCAGCCAATCAGCTAATGCACCACCTTTGTCTAGCAAGAAATACGTACCATTGTAGCAATTGTTACATTTCCAATTAGTGGAATTGTTGGCTTGGACTGTTAGTGACAATTTACTAAATTTAATGTTATTTTTAAAGATTTCACAACACACTTTTTATAAAAAAGGACACAAATTAAATTAAGCTTTACACCCTATTCCCATTAGTGTGCATGTTGGAGAGGGATATGATACCTAACTCCAGTGTTAATTACGTATTTTAATTATCAGCTAATTTTAACATGTTTCACACTTTTAGGGAAGATCCTCCTATGGGACAACAATGTCTTCTAGTTCTTAGTTGTGTTCAATACTACAACAGAGAGATCTGTGTGGCTCATTACAATATACATTAAATGCAGAGAGTATTGAGAGAAACTTGAAGCCAGTTCATGTACAGATGGTCAGTAGTGTTGTATCTGTTAACATAACATGTTGCTTTGACTTTGACTCATTTGTATATCTGTTTTTTTGTCCTTTCCATGCCATAACCAGGCTTGACTGATTTGTCCATAAACACACGAAGGGAATCTGAATATTCTACCTGCAAATTAGGTTAAGATATTTCATTTATTATTACATTATAAGTATTATTTTTAATATTTTAGTTACTTTATGGTTAGAATGTATGTATTTAATATTTTTATTAATTCCCATGTTTTTAATATTCCCATTTAGTATTTCCTTGTGTTTAATTTTCCAATGAACCTATCACTTAGGTGTAATGTTGAAAATATAATGTACTTTGGAGCAATTTCCATAAATAATTCTGCAATTTCATTAAAGTATAGGTAGTTTTAGGGCACAACTTCTGTAAAAGGGCATTACCTCTAAATTAATATAAATGTTTGTTTCCAATGCAATAAACATAAAAAATAATATTTTTACATGTTTGTTGGAGATTGGAAATTATATCTTCTCCAATAATTTTGAATTATTTTATTGTCAACCTGCTCTAGCAGAAGTATGACATTATTCACAGTAATAATGCACATGGCAGCCTATTCTTTAGCCGGGCAGTGAATATACTCTGCCTTTAGTCAACACCAGCAGATAAAGCCTCTCATTGGCTGGCCAAGATAAATTATTTTTAAAGTAATCTGGGGGAGGAGACAACGTCAGCAAAATATATATTTAAAAAAGGAAAATATTTAAAGGAATATGTAAGTGAGCTGGATTATGAGTGCATCTGATAGAGGATAATTAGAAGTGTATGAAAACATGTTTTTGCATGAAACATTACCAAAATAAGCATTTAAACACTTACCTTGAAGTTAGCAAAATATCTTTTAATTTCTGTTAGTTAAAACTTAGGGTTAACATCCTCCAAACCCAGGCTGAACTGGTATTCAATTTTGAAAAATGTTTCGGCCTATCAGGAGGAAGTAAAGACTGAATCATTTGTATCACAATCTGGCAGTTGCTTTCTGTTTTTTTCTCTCTGTCGGTCTCCTTATGGACAATTTCATCTGTGACCCCAGCAACCATTTCCTTTAGAGGTCACATACTGTACACACAGGGTACACTTAATGTAAGCTTCCTAGGGGTGTGTAATTCCAGATATCAGTAGCTACCATTTAAATATGTAAGTACATTCAACTTTTCAATATAGTACATATTTTTCTACTAATCAGTAGCAGTTTATTGGGAAACATTTGAAACCCAGCTCACTTACATATCCTAATCATTTGGATATGTAACTCTTGTTCTGATAACCTACTAAATGTAATCATTTGGAAATTGTGTCTCCTCACTTCTTATACCATAAATGTAATTTCCAAACCTCTACAAAAATTACCCCCAGATAGGTCAGGATTTAGGTTTAACACATTTTCTACACTGGTGCAGCAAGTAGAAGTTCCATAGCCTGATGAATACTATTTTCCTCACTTGTGTTAAACCTAAACCCTGACCTGTCAAGAGATCCTTATGGAGTGGTTTGTGAATCATATACATCCACTACTCATATTTAATACAATGCTATGTAAATCAATGATTAAGATTCTGAATATTACTGGTATTTGTATCACAGTTATGCTGTGAAGTAATTTTGAACAAGTCTTGCAGATTACTTTAAAAAAATAAAGGTCTTGAAATTACTTTAGGGAGGATATCCACCGCATTCCCTATACTGCATTCTTAGCAAGTAAATTAAATATATCTGCCTGGGCATGGGTCTGGGGGGCAGGGGGGGGGGAGATAATGCCACCCCAGATTTTTCTATGTTTGTATGTATGTATAAATAAGTTGTTTTACGGCCTGTGTATACAATTAGCTGTATCCCCCAAAAATATTCTGGCTTCAACACCCTTGTTCCTGGGCTTCACATTAATTAACCAAGGATGAACCATGTCACAACTAAATGAGTCTGAACTCATGGATATTGCTTTGTATCATCACATAAAACTGGCAAAAAACACTGAAACAACTGTACAGGAATTTGTTTGGTGTTCTTTTTACTGTTTTTTTTTTTATTTTTTTTTTATTTTTTTAAACCAAGCTTTTTCCACTTTTTCAGCTCATAATATGTCTAATGCCACAGGTATTGAACTTCTGGGGAGAAAGGCTAGAACATCTCAGGTCCTAAATGTACCATAAATTAAAAGTTCCCTCTAAATACGTATTTACTTTACTGCAATAAGAAATGCCACTTTTTTGGGGGGTGAGGGGTGTCTGAAGAAACCAAAGGAAAATGCTTATGTTGTTTTTATATGCAGCAATAACATATTAAGCATATTAGGTAGTTGCCATTCTTTGCCCTTTCAAAACTCCAGATACAAACGCATTACATGCAGGAGATAGGGATAGATTATATGGAAAAACTAAAAAAGTGCCATGTATAAAGGGATATTGGATTAAAGAGTGAAAAGGCAGTATGGACTCATTTGCATATCACTGCCCAATTTCCCAGAGTGCAGTGCAATAATTATTTCTCAGAATTCTGATCAGAAAATATTTTAGATGTTCAATTGTGAACACAAATGTTCTATTTATTAACTAGATAAAATAGTGAAATATACGTAATAATAATTCACAAAAGGTGTTTCACTTAGTTTTCCAGGCTCTGTTTGATGTAGAGCAGCTTGATGAATATCAAGACATTTTAATAATTAAGCCAAAGCAAACAAATGAAGACAAGATGGGCTTATTCTTTCTGATCGACTGTCAAAGTCTTACTGTTAATAAATAGATAACTGTTATCAATCCATGTGACAAAAGGCAAACATGTCATGGTAATAATGAGCGCCGCTCGCTTGGGTTGAGATTTTAAAACTGACATGAATTTACTACAGTGCAGATAATGTTGGAGATCCCAAGGCAGTAATGAGCTGTTTTCTGCGATTTACTTCCTTATATGCAGAGCAAATGAACGTGTCATATAATATCTGTGCAATGTGTTTTAGATCAATGTAATGACATTATATTATAGGGTTACAAAAGTGGGCTTATTTTTAAAAAAAGCCACTGAATATGCATATACTAGACTTTTTCGTCTATCTGAGAAATACAGGGTCTTTTTGCCTTGTTTTGGCCAGACAGACAAGCAGACTATGAGCCTCATTCAATTCGAAGCCCGCATCTCGCAGTTTATAGGCCATATGTCTGCGGGCACGCCATCTGCTACAATTCCGGTGCTATTCAATTGAACAAGCCCGCAACTTACGTAGCATTTCAGGGCGGGCACATGATCAATTAAGTAAGACCGTAACTACCCATTTAGAAACAGCCAATAGAAAATGAGACCGCCATCATTTTGGCAGTATAAGATGGAGGTTACATGTCAATCAATTAGTGTTTAGAGGTCCAATTTGTGATCATACTCGCAAAACACAAAATAATAAAAGTGAATGTTGATACTGTTCTAGTCCATGTGGGTGGCCTGATGTATTAACTCATTGATTGCCGAGATCGATATAACCCCAAAATATTTTTTTATTGACGATTCGCGAGCTTCAGTTAATTCTAATGTCTTTCATCGCTTTCCCCGTCATTTATAGCACAGTATCAATTTTTTTTTTGTATTTACAGTGCTGCAAACAGGGGTTAGACCCCCTTGCGGGTCCTCTCTAGCACTCATAGGATTTTCTTCTATATTTGGCATTTTTGGGTGTGAAAACATTTGCGGGCTTGGGGAAATTGTAGAAATGTAATAGCGATTTGCGATTTTAAAATTTACGGGCTTGAAAGATCAAAGGCTTAGATGGGGTGTAAGTTACGGTTGTAGCAAATTAACTTACGGACTCCATTACGGACTCCAGTAACTTACGACTGCGGAATTGAATGAGGCTCTATGACTCAAACTGGCGCATCAAAGCAGATAATTAGTATTCAGGAGCCACACATTTCCGTATAAATGCAACACAAATAGCACCGTATTGCTAAAAATTATCCACTTTAGAAAAAAGTGGCTTATGAAATGTATAGCCAGTTTTTCATGCCCTTTACCAACAACAAAACAAATACTTGATTTTGGGGTGAGGATAATGTCTAGTCTGTAAAGCGTATACTTTTATGCCAATAAAACGTATAATTTTTCACTGTTTTTCATCAAAAAATGATTTTTTTTTTAATTTGTGTTTTTGATATTCTTTTCACATGAAAATAGATTTCATAGTTTATTTTTTATCCTGAATTTCTTAAACATTTGTAAATTGCTTATAAAGTTAATAAATTAAGACACAGCTGGTTTAAGCATGAGACTATCCAGAGGCTTAATATAGCCAAACTTCTAGGTAGATTAAATGGGCAGACCAGATGGGCCTTTTTGGTTCTTATCTGCCAACAAATCTATGTTTTTATATATGTTTCTGTAATTATAGAAATAATAATTTAGAAACTATGTCTGCTTTTGCACTTTGATCTGCTTTATACCAAATTGGTGGTGTATAAGTGGTTAAAACTCTTTGACTATCTGATATAGTTATGATTGTGTTAGTCTGTCTATTTTTTTTCATTTGTATCTTTGTTTTACTTCTTATAGAGATAAATGGTTTCAACATCTCTTTTCGTTATCCTCCTGTTCTTCGTTATTATCCTACTTTCATTTTGAAGTGCCGGTGTATTCCACGGGGTCATTGGTTTCCATGTTGTACCTTTATTATGAATTTTATGAGAAGTTTAAGCTGTGAAATGTATACCCATGGATGACTTTATAACATGCGTTATAGTATATAGGCCAAGCATTGGAATAACATTTATTACTATTTTTCTATTTTCTTCTTGCTGGCCATTGCTCATGGGCACATTGTCGACATTTGTGCATAACAGATGGGAACCTTGAAGGGTTTCCATGTCTTGGTGTGTGGGCTCCATTCATTTCTTTCTGTGTCTCTCACCTGCTGTCCATGCCTTATCTCCTTTTTCTTTGGCCCAGTGTCCTCTTTTCCGAATCAGCCTAAGTTCTCTCTGGACTTACCATTTTCTCTCTTATTTCCACAGATCAAGGCATTAACATGTACAGAAAACCTCCAATCTACAAGCAGCACGGTAAACCCTTCTCTGCTTTGCTGGGGAGTCAGGCTGTTATTCCTCTATGCTCTGTGGCCATGGCTTGGGCCGTGATGCATGTGCTACCTGTGTCCCCCGCACCCTATTAGTATAATTACATTAGTAGTATTAATACAAGTCTCAGACAGGTTACACAATCCAGGAGTTCATAAAACTATGAAAATAATTACATATTTGCTGACTGAACACAATAACCACCACATATATAGTTTATTCCTACCAAATTATTTGAGGGTCCCCAAACTAAACCCATGATGGGCTTATAGATATTATAGGGAACACTACACAGGTGATAGATTCTTCACAATATTTATGAAGTCCCACATTTATCATATATAAAAAGTATACAAAGACCAGAAACCCAATAGAAATAAGTAATGACTTTCTTTTGCAAATAATAAATTAATAAAAGTTTACATTTAGAGGGATTTACGTAATAATGGCCCCTTGCTTTCTGAGACTTAAATACAAAAATATAAATTAACAATAAGAGTTCAAGTTAACCAATGGTAGCTGAGTTTGGTGGCTAGAATCTTTCCTATGAAATCATTGGCTTTTCCTCTTGTTTTGTAGCCTTGTAGACACATTTCATGAGGAATTTTATGGCTTGGGAGAACTATTCAGCCAATTAAAGCTCAGGGTCATTGTATGTGTAGGATGCCATAAAGGACTAATCTCCCTCATTAATATATGGATGGTAGGGATTCATAGATCATCCCAGTTTTCAACATGACCAGACTCCAATCTCCTTCTACCACGCATCAGTTATAGTCTTTTCTTTTGACATTGAATGTAGAGCTGTCTCTGTCCCATTTCATTTTCCATAACCTTGTCCTGTTTTATTTTGTTTTATGGTTTGTTCTGTGCCCTCCCTTAACATGTGAACGTTTAACCCTTGGCTTCATCTCATTCCCTCAGTAAGTACTGTTTGAAGTCATGCTTTTGTAATCTGAAAAAAAAAATGCTTCTGGGCACTTGGCTTAGGCTGCAATCCCTACTTCCTGCCATCAACCTTTCCCTTTGATGAATGTACTGAAGCTTCATCGTCCATAAGTAGCAGGAGAACCGAAATCTAATGACCTCAGTTAGAATCGGAGGCTCGTCTGAAGTCGAAACAACTGTACTTTCATATATAACCATAAGAGAGCACTATTGTACTTTCCATCAAAATACTTTCTCAAAATCAAGCCCTTATTTTACATTTTTAACATTTGCCACCAAAGGATATTAAATGTGTTCCTAATTTCCCTTGTTAACTTGTCCCAACAATGACTTGTCGTCATGGCCACTGTAATACCAACCCAATGTATAATATTTTAGTGACAGTTGTACATAATTAATGTCCCCTTAGAAAAGGACACCATCAGAAACCTATTATTATAAGCAAATAACGTTTAATATGTTATACTTTGTCTGACAGCATGCTGCCAGTCCTTTTAAGAATTAAAAAAGAAAAAGTATCCATAAATAATCCAATATCAGACTGAGCCTGGACAAGTCGTGTTATCTCTCTTGGTCTGCCTGATACCTTCCCTTCCTCCTCCTCTCTATCCCTTGATCACTAATACTTTAACACTACAGGTGTTTTGATTTTGTTGCACATGCATGACTCTTTGGAATATGCTCTTTCACTGGAATAAATCATTAATGGTGAAAATCTGAGTCCCTGTACACCAGGAATACATGCCCTCTTCACTTACCCACAAGCAGTATGAATCAAGCCAACAGTGATATAAATATGAGATTTACTTTAATATATATTATCATGGAGAACATTTTCAAAACATATGTGTTGTATTATTCTATAAAATAAGGTATGTCCTTTTTACAGGAAACTGAAACATTTTTTTATGACAAGCAGCCCTATTAAATTAAAAGCCTGTAGCGGCATCGGCAAGCCCGCAAGGGCTGCGGGCTTGAAATTCGGCTGTGTTCTATAGCTATTAAATTAGAACATGCTGCGATTTACGGGCTGGAGATGCAAACCTGTAAACCATTTGTCGATCGTCGGATTTGCGGCTGTGAACATGATCAATTAGTCAAACCCATAGATACTGGTTTAGATGGAGCCAATGGCAACAGAGATTGTCATCATTGCGTCATTGAAAAATGGAGGTTGGATTTCAAAGTCTTACGGGCTTCAATCACGAGTTGCAATCAGACCCACATTCCAGAAATAATGCAATATTGATAAACCCATAAATATGAAATTCTAGTCCATGCAAGTTCCATTGTATGTATTAACAAATTGATTGCCAGGATCGATATAACACAGAATTTAAACATATTAAAAAATATGTTATATTGCCGATTAGCGAGCTTCAGAATGTTGCGCTATTCATTTCAATACCTAATATCACTTTCCCTTTTAATATACGTACAATAGTGTGTGTATATTTGCATTTACAGTGCTACGGATTGGACTTTACTCTCTAGTGGGTCCTCTCTGGCAGGGCTGTGGAGTCGGAGTCAAGGAGTTGGAGTCTGAGGAAATTTCGGGTACCTGGAGTCAGAGTCGGCAAAAAAAAACACCGACTCCGACTAAATTTAGATTGGAATAAAAAAAAAAGCAAGTTTAAATATCCCAATTCACAAAAAGTTATAATTAATGACTTCTCGACTGTAAGAATAAAGACCCATGCATGCAGTGCCTCACCTAACCGCTAAACGAACACTTTAAGTGACCGTGAAAAAGCATGCTTTTTATGTGCTTCACTTTATGCTACGCAACGCACAATTCGGAGCACCAATACTTATAAATTTATTTTCCCTTGTTGTTTACAACTTATTTTTAACACTCAACAAGTTTTCAATACCTCGTTGGTAGAAATCATTTGGTGTAGACTCGAAAAATGTACATTCGCATATTAATACAGAGGAGTCAGGGAGTCGGTGAGTCGGGGAGTCAGAAGTACACAAAACTGAGGAGTCGGAGTCAGAAGTACACAAAACTGAGGAGTCGTAGTCGGAGTTGGAGTCGGAACATTTATCTACCGACTCCACAGCCCTGCTCTCTGGTACACGTTGGCTTATTGACTTCTTTTGCGGGTTATGGGCTTGAACCAGTGGATTTTTTGCAATTTAATAGCATGATTGGAAACGTAACCGTTACGGGCTTGACAGATCAAAGTATTTGCGGGAGCGCAGTTCAAACTTCCACGTCCCATAGTCTTTGCTCACCCTACCTCGCAAGTCGTCGGCGGGTTGCTTTACGGGGCCAATTTAATAGCAGTAAGTCTTGTGGGCTACGATTTTCAATGTTGAGCTAATTTAATAGGGCTGAAGGTCCATCGTTCCTAAGCAGGCAGGTAAACAAACTGCAATGGACGCCTCCACCACTGCAGATAGTTGCATATAATTGTTAAGTACTAGTGGATGTTTTTATTCTAAAGAACATAAATGTGGGAGTTCACGATTGCTTTAACCCACTAGGCCATAAATTAGCATACCTTGGCACTGTAGGACAAGAATATATATCTCAAACACTGTTTATATAAGGTATAACCATTTGTAACCCTATTGATAAGAACCCAATTTGTTTTTTGTTGATATCAGCACATCCATACATGTTATACATTGTCTTGGACACTCAGCTGAAGTTCCTAGCAAGGAAGAAAAAGGCTAAGGAACTATCAGTTTCCGAATGTTTCCATAACAGCACCAGTCAACATGGAGAAAGTGAGCTCACAATCAGGACCAGCTTTATGTAAAACAATAGAACTATTTGGTGGGCTGGCATCTCATCATATTTTATCCTTAATATTCCTAGGGAATCCAGCAAAAGAATGCAAGCTCAGATTTTGAAATGTCTGGATAGAATCTAAAAACATGACAGTATTTTTATTTATGGCAAACCACAGACACTGGAAAACAATGTCATCATACTTCAGTTACTAAAGCTTTATTTTCACTTATTACTATGATAAACACACACATAGAGCAGCCAAAGTATGTGTAATAAATTACTTGCTGCCTTAAATAACAATTACTGAAATGTTTGAAACCACATATTATCCTAAGTTTTCATACTATTGTCTTATGTTAAAATGGCAGCCTCAATATTAGACCTCACAGGTTTTTATTAATTTCTCTAAAACGGCTCCATTATCCATGTAAATCTCTGAACCATAGAAACATTTTGGTTTCCTTCCAAGCGACAAGATGATAGAAAATGATTTGCTCACACATTCCTGGCAAATAAGTACATTTTCGCCCCACACTTTCCTGGTGCACGTGGACTCTGATGTTTACTTCAATATTTTCATGCAAGGCGGAACGACCAGGAAAACATCCTGGCGGCTCTGCATTGCCATGGTTTTAGGCCTGATTTATCTACCGTACTTTAATAGAGACCTAAGTTACACCCTGATCCCATCTAGATCCAGCTGCTTTGGCAGCAATGACCAACAACTGCGAGGATATCATCAAGTCCTCCAAGTTCCCTGCCGCACATGCTCCAGGACCCAACGAGATCCCAAAGATTGAGACAGACTACTGGCCAGGTCCTCCTTCCCTTGCAGCCATAGGTATGCAAACAACTCAGCACCGTGCATTGGATGTCCATGTCCAGTAGTTCTTAAATTCTGCCAAGGTTCTAAAGCTACCCTGAATCTGTTAATGTCATTTGTACGATAAAATGCAGAAAAATGTAATGAGCATCAAGAACAACCCAACATACTATACTATACGATATGATCATTGGCTCAACCCTTTGTACTACTGTGATAATGGTAATACGAGCATCTCTAGCGCTACGGAAAATGTTTGCGCTTTATAAATAAAGAGTAGTCATTTTGACACATGGCTAATTTTGCTTTTGGTCCTTCTCTTAGCAAGCGCCAAACCTCATGATTATTTATTGTGGCCCATGTGCTCTTATAGCTTTAAGTGTTTGAATCAAAGTCATAGACATAATTAGGAAATTCACGTATTTACCATAAAGAGGATAAATAAGATGTCAAAATATTCGAAGCCAATTTCATTCCTTCCCACGTCCTATCCAGATTATAATAGATGATTTTAGATTAAACCCAGGAATCTGTTCCATGAAGCCTTCTTCCTTGTATCAAAAACTTGACATCAGCTGGCTATTTCTAGTCAACATATTTTAATAATTCTTAAAATTTTAGTAGTCAGATATTAATATTGGTATTATATAAAATATGTTCCTATATAGTTTATGGGCATATTACTAAAGGTGTCCTGAGCAAGTACTCCAATTATAGCACACGAGTCAGCTTGGACTCTTTTCACGGAAGCAGGACTTCTTTCAGTGTTGTGTTTTGTTTTTTAGTTGTCATTGTGTCCTTTAACATTTGTCAAACCATCAGTTTTATCTATAAAAATGGCCAGTGAAATCAGCAAAAAGGAAGTAATGGTAACGCATACATTGCATTATAACAGAGTCGGGCTAACGAAAAAATAATACTGATCATGATATTAATTATGTACAGATAACAAGCACAAAAAATAACGATTCTCAAGGTCACATTTAGTTATAAAATTCATGCAAATTTAAAAATGTGCCATTTATCTATGAGTGTTTTACAAATCTAGTTAAGATTGTTGATTTGTGTCCTCCATCCACCTCAATTGAGTTAATTCTTGCCGATTTTTGCAAATCACTTTACATCTCACATGTTTGCTGTCCATCCATCATATATGTGATCAAGGAATCGGCCATCCTGCAAAGATAACGTGTGAATTATAAACATGCAAGAGATCCAGATGTGCTAATGTGTGGCTACAGGATGTTGCATTATGACACTATGCCAGTGGTGGACAACTTGATCCTACGAGGGGCACCAATAATCCAGGATTTCAATCTCTCTACCTTAGCACAGGTGACTCAGTTAGAATAAATATAATTCAGGTGTGCTCATGCAAAGAGAACTTGAGTACACAAGAATACTTGAATTCACAAGCATGTAGATCAAGAAATCCTGGAACATTGGTGGCCCTTGTAGGACCAAGTTGCCCACCAATGCACTATGAACTATTTTTGTTTCTGTCCTTATACCAAACAACCTTACTCTGCTGCAAACTGGCACATTGGATCAAGAGACATAATGGTGTACATCTCAACTATAATTAATTGTAGAAAAATGGCTAGTACAATGTACAGTCAGTTTTTAATATTTAAAAATATTAATATTTAACCTTTTTTAGTGTGATGCAGTAACTTTTAAAATATGGTTAGCAGCATTGGCATTTTAGATTATCTTGCACCTCATGCAAAGAAATAAGCAGATTATGGTATTAAAATATCTGTGGTTATTTGTACAGACCAAAGATTTAAAATACATTAAGTAGCAGCTTGGTTAAAAAAAATGATAGTAGGATTTGAAGTCTGTGCGGTTTCTCGGAAGCAGGGTCTGACACAAGAAGACGATCAAGTGGTCGGGATGAAGAGGACGAAGAGTTGCAAAGACGCCGGCAACTGCAGGAAGAGCAGCTAATGAAGGTGAGAAACTAACCTATAGTGAGAAACCATTGTGAGTTCTCAATAACCAATAAGGGGTCAAACAATAGGGGAAAACATTGTACTCTTATGTTCACTTGTTGCCTATTTGAAGTTATATAACTTTATATAACCTAGTACTTATCCACCCAAAAGCTTGTTTTCTGGTCATTTATAGAGTCACCATTAAATTGGAGTTCTTTCAACTGAAGGCCTAATTCAAATACATTTTGTCAAGTAATTGAACCTACAATCAAGCCTAACATGTCTTCAAAATAAAAAAAATAAATGCCTTATCATTTTCAAGTTTGTAAATACAATCATCATAGTTGTACACATTATATAATGGTATACTTTGTGTGTGATCCATATTGTGGTCATTATTCTCGTTGTCTATGTAAAGGGCTATTATATTTATCATTTTTCACTATTTTCTTATATGTAAGTTAAGTTTATGCAAAATGTCCAAAGACTTCAAATTAATATACCCCTCCACCACTAAGTAAAATATTATTTCCCCAGAAAACAAGCCCTGAATATAAATCACTACTTTGCTTTTTCTGCCATGCCTATTTAAATAACAAATTATAGAATAATATGAAGGTGCTGCTGTTTCTTAGATGATGTTAAAAACCTTTTTTTTTATGGAAAGCAATGTAACTGCAGTTCTTATGTAATCCCTTAGTTCATCAAGTTGGTATATAAACACACAAATTACTAACTACCCATGTGCATGGACACCAATGTTGCAAAAATAAGCACAAAATAATATAACACCGGGCTACCAAAACAGGTATCTATTCATAGTATGAATAGTGAAAAGTCCTCCAAAAAGTTAATACAAATCTTAAAACTAGAGTGTAAAAATTGCCCTAAGGGCAGTCTTAGCCTGTGCTTGAAGGCCGTTTCGCCATTTAATGTGGCTTTGTCAAAGGCAAAGTAAGAAGTGAGCCATGGCTTTTTGCGGGTCTAAATACACTATCATCAAAGAGTTGGTAGCTACAGCTCTTGACACCGGCCATGCTTCCAGATGAGATTGTGTTGCACGGTGATGATGTAAGTGTTAGCGTTACCAAGGAGGCACGGTAGTCGCAACCTCTAGCATTTCTCCCAGTATAGGACTTCTTCAGGCGAAACACCTTTTAATATATGATTCTATATTTTGAATACTAAGAGGCTTATAGGGCTACAGTAATATTGTGCTTGACTTCTACCTATCTCAGTATCACCTATCTAATTGTACTTAAATAGCAGATTACTTCCTTTTGTGTTTAGTTAAATTCAGGTCTGGGGCAGCTGATTTTGAAAGAAGAGATGGAAAAGGGGACAAGAGAAAGGCCGCTGTCTGCTGGACGTTATGATTCACCGATCATTTCTTGTAAGAAACTGATGGGAGGGGGTAAAGTTTAACAATGGAAGTGTCTCATATTAAGCTGTTCCCTTTACCCTACATTTCCAGTTCCACTATAATGCTATCAGACAGACCAGTACATGTGAAAAAAAAAGTCTTGATGAAAACATATCTTAAAAGACCAATATTAAATTTGATTATCTTAAATAATTTTTATTTATTAGTTGAAATTGCGCTTGCAAAATTGAATATTAGCACTATTTCTCAACTGTGCATTCGACCCTGTTGAAAAGTTCTGCAGACTCCCCATGAGGTCAGACTAACTAATGCACATTGTAATAAAACCGTCCCCATTGAAAACCAAGCAGAAGCTTGATTGAAGTGTTATATTTTGATGGGTTGTTCGGTTTTATTGGGGGATTTATTGTTGGCTCATGTCAGACTTTCTCCTTCTTAGCTCTGCACTCTGATTCTTCCAAAACATCATCCCTGCCAGGATATGGAAGGAACGGACTACACCGGGTATGATACACTTGCTGATATTAATGATATAAATTACAGTATTCTCCTGCAGTGATGGGGACATGTCTAGGAATTAGATACAGCTGTTTTAGGGTGAAGTTTTAATAATATATATCATATACCTGTGTTAAAAAAAAATGTAGATTTTATGGCAAATACCAACCAAAATGCCTATCTACTCTATCCATTCCATATATCTACATGTCCTGTCTTAATAAATCCTTAGGATGGCCTTATTTATATGCAATGTTATTGTTCCTTTATGTTTGTCCCTTGCACTTCCTTCTGTAAAAGTTCATGTAGTGATTTATAATAGATAGATGACCGCCATTTTTTAATTCCCTGTTCTGATTTTTTAACTTAGAAAATGGGAAAACATCAGTGTTCATGTAACAATATCAGACACGTAAAAAAATAGTTTTTTTTTTGCATAAAAATGGAGTGGTGACTGTGACTTATTTTTAATCCCTGTGCAATATCAGATCTTAAAAATCAGGAAAGTGGCTGGCAAAGCCAATCACAGTCATAAAGACAGATCTAATATATTGTTCATTCTTCATACTCCCTGTCCACAGGGATCATGGTAGAAGAGGTCCTCGTTCTGCAATTTGTAAATACTTATTTTCTGTAAAATTACTTTGCAGTAATTAAGTTTTTAAAGGGCCAGTGTAAGTGTTGTTGTTCAGGCGTTCAATAGTGTACAACTCTCCTTGACCATATGGACAGCAGCACTCCAGGCACATCTATCATCGTGTTTTTGGTTGTGCTTATCCATAAGGTTTTCATGGCAAAGATACTGGAGTGGGTTGCCAGTTCTGATTTGTCTGACCTTTACGCTATGACCTGCCCATTTTGGGTGGCAATACATGGTATAGCTCAGAGCTTCACTGAAGTACACAAGCCCCTTCACCACGACAAGATAGTGATTTTCATTTTAAACCTATTTTAATCATCATTAATTAACATTAAAAATGCATCTGCAAATAGCAGCAACACAAAGCTTTAACCAGAAAATAATTATAAAATATAAAATCACAGTTTACCTAATTTATGGCCACTGCTGAATTCCTACCCATCTGACTGTCCTGAGCCCTACTGAAAGGATTTTGAAGATTTCAATTGCAACAACATTATTCAAGTCTTACTAAGACAGCCAAGTCAATGTTACCTCACTGAAAATCATCTACTTCCTTTCAGTATTGCCCTTAACAATGTCAAAGGTGGGGAGTGGTACATCAGTGGCCATTAACTATGTTTTCGGGCTAAAGCTTTGCTGCTGTTTGCAGGTGTATTTTTAATGTTAATTAAAGGTATAGATAAGTTTTCTGGGTTTCAAATGTTTGGTATGAAAAAAGCAGTGATTATCAGGAAAATATATGTTATATAGAAATATTCAGTGTACTTACAAAGTTAAATGCAGGAAAGTAATATCCAGCTTTGCACACCCACAGGGACCTTACATAACCAAGTACACACCGGAAAGCAGCCAGATACAGAGTTTGACCTTTCTGGTAAATACCACAGGAAGTACAGCTGCAGGATAGCATCACATGAATGGCTGGAGTCTGAGCTCACAGCTGAATCATAGCACAAGGATAGAGAGAGAGTCTACATATCCCAGGCTGCTTTGCAACTCAGGAACCCCACAATATGATACAAATGTATCAGTTAATCTCTGCCTTCTCCTGTATGGCCAAAAAAATTATGAATGTTATGCTAATCTTAGCAGGGATTTTCAGGGGTGTCAACTAACAAAAGCTGCAGATTGGAAACTGGAAAGATTAGCAAAAATCAGGGTGAGTTTGTAAATGTATTTTTTTTTATTTTTTCATGCAATAAAATGTTTGCATGCACTGCTGATTCTCCTCTATCAGATGCATTCATAATCCAAGAAACTTAGATATGCCTCTTAATGGGAACAAATAGGTTTGACATAAAAAGAGCATGTGCTGGCCCTTTAATAATACATCATCCTCCTTTTTTGCATTTTCTGTATCTCTTAAATCTTCTCATAAAGCACAAAACCTTTTAGTGTCTTAGTAGCCAGATAATTTATACAGTAATTAAAATGTAAACAGGTCAAAAGATGAGTTATTAAATGGTACAGCTATAAAAACAACGCAATTTAGGAGGGTACTGTATATATATATATAATATTTTTGTTTTTGTCTCATTCTTTCCTAATACAGCCTGTGTCCACTGACTTTGCTCAGTATGACAGTTTTGGAGATATTAGCCATGGTATCCGAGGTAAGGACTGGGCTTTAATACTTATTATATACTGTACTATGATAACAAGCATTCAGCCTTCATATACTGTATATATACATTTAATATACTAATTTATTCTTTTCTCTTTTCTCATTTTCAGACTATCAGGTAGGTGTTTTGTCTTTAAATACCAAGCACATTTAAATATAAGAAAGATACCTGTATATATATGACATTATAGGTCCTGATTATCAAAACATAATTGCTTTTATTGATTGTGAACACTTGTCCAGTCTATAACAGGCAAACTTGAATTAATTACTTATTAAAGAGACACTTCAGTCTATTTAAATTATATTAAACTGTAGTCTTGTTAAACAGTTGAATTCCCTCTTATAATTCCCTGGTAATGGGTATTGCTTCTTTAAATTATTCTCCACTCCTTGGGCCTCATTCAATTGCGATTTGGCCAATTGAATAGGGCTCTATATAAGCACAGAACATATTTTTTTTACAGACGTTTTTAGTTAGTGAAGACGTTGGTTTTGGATAGAAGTTCACTAACTAAAAACTTCTGGAAAAAAAATAATGCTTTGTGCTTATATAGAGCCCTATTCAATTGGCCAAATCTCAATTGAATGAGGCCCCTTGGCTGCTTCAAAAATGTAATTCCTTAAAAAGAAACCCCAAAAGCCAGACATGAATGCTAATTACCTGAAGGTGCCTAAATCTGCGTGTAGTAAATTAGTTTTATTTATAAGGACACCTTGGGCCTCATTCAAATGTGATTTGGCCAATTGAATAGGGCTCTAAATAAGCACATAGCATATTTTTTTTTAAAATAAGTTTTAGTTAGTGAACTTCTATCCAATGCAAGGACTTCACTAACTTAAAACTTCTTTAAAAAAATATGCTCTGTGCTTATATAGAGCCCTATTCAATTGGCCAAATCGCAATTAAATGAGGCCCTTAGTTCTGCAGTCCAGAGACTTGGGGCCTCATTCAATTGCGATTTGGCCAATTGAATAGGGCTGGAAATAAGCACATAGCGTATGTTTTTTAAAGAAGTTTTTAGTTAATATAGAATATATAGTCTTAATCTTTATAATCTTCATTTATAATGTACAGTGTGTATAAGTGCATGCTAAGACCTTCCTCGTATAACATGTTGACCCTGCATGTATGATATCATTTATCCTATACTCTAATTGTGGGACCATAGAGTCTGATCTTGCAAACTAGCTTAATATGCCATTGAGTGATAACATCTTTAAATCATTTAGATATCTTACATATCTGGGCCACAATCAGACTGTCTAGCACAGCTTAATTATTTCTCATTAAGATGTGATATAGGGTGCATGTCTCACTTTGCATAGCGTTTCAAGTCACAATTTGACACCTGAGACGTAGAAACTGTTTGTCATACTTTATGCTTGCCAACTTCCATATTTACAAATGTTTGTATAAACCAGATATCCAGACAGACACAGTTTCTAGATCGCTAATTTTTTACATTTGCAACATGAAACTGATCATTTAACCTCTTGGTTACTACACTGACCTGCAACACCTTGCAGAGCAATTCAGTGCGAATGTAGGTTCCACTGTGTTGAGGGTTAAAGGTTCAAACTATAATTTTTCTCTGGCTCCATAGCTGGCTTATCCTGATATACTAATACGCTCTATGCAACATAGCTATATACAGCATCATTTGTCTTAAGAGCCTACGGTATGTGCTAAAGAGGCATAACCTAAATACAGTGCCTTGCAAAAGTATTCACCCCCCTTGGCATTTTTGGTGTTTTGTTGCCTCACAACCTGGAATTAACATGGATTATTTGAGGATTTGCATCATTTAATTTAAAACTTTGAAGATGTTTTTTTTTTACTGTGATTCAAACAACAAATAGGACAAAATAACAGAAAAAGTCAATGTGCATAACTATTCACACCCCTAAAGTCAATACTTTGTAGAGCCGCCTTTTGCGGCAATCACAGCTCCAAGTGGCTTTGGATAAGTCTCTATGAGCTTGCCACATCTTACCACTGGGATTTTTGCCCATTCCTCCTTGCAAAACTGCTCCAGCTCCTTCAAGTTGGATGGTTTGCGCTTGTGAACAGCAATCTTTAAGTCTGACCACAGATTTTCTATTGGATTGAGGTCTGGGCTGTGACTAGGCCATTCCAACACATTTACATGTTTCCACTTAAACCACTCAAGTGTTGCTTTAGCAGTGTGTTTGGGGTCATTGTCCTGCTGGAAGGTGGACCTCCGTCCTAGCCTCAAATCACACACAGAGTGGTACAGGTTTTGCTCAAGAATATCCCTGTATTTAGCACCATCCATCTTTCCCTCAACTCTGACCAGTTTCCCAGTCCCGGCTGCTGAAAAACATCCCCACAGCATGATGCTGACACCACCATGTTTCACTGCGGGGATGGTGTTCTTTGGGTGATGTGATGTGTTTGGTTTGCGCCAGACATAGACATAGAAAAGTTCAATTTTAGTCTCATCAGACCAGAGCACCTTCCTCCATACATTTTGTACAAAGATGCCATTTTGTTTTTTGCTGAAAGTAACATCTTTCTTCTGGCCACTCTGCCATAAAGCCCAACTCTATGGAGCGTACGGCTTATTGTCGTCCTATGTATAGATACTCCAGTCTCTGCTGTGGAACTCTGCAGCTCCTCCAGGGTTACCTTAGGTCTCTGTGCTGCCTCTCTGATTAATGCCCTCCTTGCCCGGTCCGTGAGATTTGGTGGGTGGCCCTCTCTTGGCAGGTTTGCTGTTGTGCCATGTTCTTTCCATTTGGTTATGATAGATTTGATGGTGCTCCTGGGGACCATCAAAGATTTGGATATTTTTTATAACCTAACCCCGACTTGTACTTCTCAACAACATTGTCCCTTACTTGTTTGGAGAGTTCCTTGGTCTTCATGGCAATGTTTGGTTAGTGGTGCCTGTTGCTTAGGTGTTGCAGCCTCTGGGACCTTTCAAAAAAGGTGTGTATATGTAATGACAGATCATGTGACACTTAGATTGCACACAGGTGGACATCATTTCACTAATTATGTGACTTCTGAAGGTAATTGGTTGCACCAGAGCTTTTTATGGGCTTCATAACAAAGGGGGTGAATACATACGCACATGCCAATTTTCTGTTTTCTTTTTCTAAAAAATAGTTTTATGTATATATTTTTCTAATTTAACTTCACCAACTTAGACTATTGTGTTCTGATCCATCACATAACATTCAGATTAACAAAACATTGAACTTATGGCTGTAATGTAACAAAATAGGTAAAAAGTCAAGGGGGTGAATACTTTTGCAAGGCACTGTATATACATGTATTTATTGGTATTTATTAAAGAGGAGGAGGCACATTAAATGACCATTCCAGTTTGGAAAAAATGCACGTTTGTGAAATATGTAACAAACTAACAACATTAGCAGCTGTGTATGCCATGGGCATAAAACATTTTTGACAAGCTAAGGGTTACAATGTTTTCTCATGGGCCAATAGAGAGTGTACTCTGACACTTTATTTTATCTATTCTGCAGTGAGGAGAGTATTTGTGAATTGGTGCATGAGTTCATCTTTTAGTATTTGACACCTTCCCCTCCTCTGCTAATGTCCAGAAGCTGGCAGTTGCAACATAAACTGCTAATCCTGCTTTCCTTGCCCCATATCTGAATCTATATTGAGCAGGAAGTAAAACAGGCATGTCAGCCTCTAGACACTAGCAGAAATATGTGGCACAGTCACTAGACATAAATAGTGGGTGAGGAATATGATTGTCTCTAAAAATATTTTTATTCCCTTGGCTTCCATAGTTGTTATTGTTATTACATACTTCGCAAACATATGGAGTTTTATGTAGACTACAATGGTCCTTGAAAAAAACCATACATATATTAAAATGTGCTGAGATGGCATATGACCATGACAGTAGTAAGCTGAGAGCATCCTCACTAGTGAGGTGAGGAATCTCATTTCCCTTGGGACTCATCTCACTAATGACAAAGCTCTCACCTTACTCATTATAGCCCAGTAACTTGGAGTCATCCACTACTTACCTGTAAGTACAACCTACTTAGCTACTTATCTCAAACTCTGCCCCAAAAATAATATTGTAACTAATCTGCGAAGCAAAATCCACCTGCAGTAGGTAGGGTTGGCTTTCTATGCATAGACTTGTCTGATGGCTTTTCCTGGTTATACGTAATAGATGCATGTCTTACCTTACTGTGGTCTAACTTTTCCTGGATCTAGTGTGTAGGAAGGCTAGTCTTCCCTCCCTGCTTTCTGTGTAACTAGTGCTTCTCTGAATGTTTTTCCACATAGTCACTACCAGATGGCCATGTTCCTGCAATGAGAATGGATAGGGGCGTGTCTATGCCTAACATGTTGGAGCCAAAGGCAAGTGTCCTCCATATGGTTACATGTGTTCAGCTAATCACTTGTGGGCACTAAACTACACATGGGGTGTTCACCCTCTCTGAACATACAATGGTGGATGGCTTGAAATCTGTTTCTCTACCCTTTTGTTCTTGTAATTAACGCTTATATTGCACTAAATTATTAATTTTTGAACAAAGACTTGATTACCTAGGTATAGTTTCCGGGGGCAGGCAGGATATCTAAAGATCCTAATCTTGAAATGTCCATGGTCTATTCTAGAGTCACAGTGCCAAAGTCCAGATGACCTACCAACTATGAAAATAAATACCAGTGTGATTAAACTTCTCAAATTGTGACAACCTTATGTTACTAGAGAAGATATGCTCAGTATTTTATTTCTCATACAAGTTGGGAAACTTAAAGAAATCAATTGAACTTTAATACTAAAGCTGGCCCTTATGGTGTTTAACTTACATTGAAAGTGGTTTCCCACTGCGACTAAAATATCGAAACATTGGCTTGATTTTTCTCACTGGATATCCAAAGTAACAAACCTCATCCCAATAGTTTTCTTTCTTAATTCATCACAGATTTATCCCTATGAGATGCTCATGGTTACCAATAGGGCACGCAACAAGATACTGAGAGATGTAGACAGAACCAGACTGGAGGTAAGTACAGGTGACCCCCTGACTTGTTCAGTGTAATATTTATGTGTCAGTCATGTTCTTTAAGCTGTCGTAAATATTGTTTTGAGTTGTAACTGTGGGGTAATATTTTATTATTTCATATAAGGACAGTCAGAAAAGCATCACACATATTTGTGGCGGTTTGGTCTTGAAACCAAATGTTTTCCTTTATATGCTTTTTAGCGACACATTTTCTGGTCTCCAAACTTTATAGAATATTGATCCCCCAGATTGAAACCTCTCCAATATCATGTGAGGATATACAGTGGGGGGAAAAGTGTTTGATCCCCTGCTGATTTTGAGCATTTGTCCACTGACAAATAAAAGATCAGACTATAACTTTAATGGTAGGTGTATTTAAACAGTGAGAGAAAGAATAACAAAACAAAAAAAACAAGAAAAACGAATGTCAAAAAAGTTAAAAATTGATTTGCAGGTCAATGAGGGAGGGTTTGGTGGCAAAACCCTTGTTGGCAATCACAGAGGTCAGACGTTTCTTGTAGTTGGCCACCAGGTTTGCACACATCTCAGGAGGGATTTTGTCCCACTCCTCTTTGTAGATCCTTTCCAAGTAATTCAAGTTTCGAGGCTGATGTTCGGCAACTCAAACCTTCAGCTCCCTCCACAGATTGTCTATGGGATTAAGGTCTGGAGACTGGCTAGGCCACTCCAGGACCTTGATGTGCTTCTTCTTGAGCCACTCCTTTGTTGCCTTGGCTATGTGGTTTGGGTCATTGTCATACTGGAATACCCATCCACGACCCATTTTCAATGCCCTGGCTGAGGGAAGGAGGTTTTCATCCAAGATTTTATGGTACATGGCCCAGTCCATTGTCCCTTTGATGTGGTGCAGTTGTCCTGTCCCCTTAGCAGAAAAAAATCCCCAAAGCATAATGTTTCCACCTCCATGTTTGACGGTGGGGATGGTGTTCTTGGGGTTATAGGCAGCATTCCTCCTCCTCCAAACACGGTGAGTTGAGTTGATGCCAAAGAGCTCGATTTTTGTCTCATGTGACCACAACACTTTCACCCAGTTCTCCTCTGAATCAGTCAGATGTTCATTGGCAAACTTCAGCTGGGCCTGTGCTTGTGCTTTCTTGAGCAGGGGAACCTTGTGGGCGCTGCATGATTTCAGTCCTTCACGGCGTAGTGTGTTACCAATTGTTTTCTTGGTGACTAGGGACCTCCCATGTAGTTCTGGACTGATTCTTTACCGTTCTCATGATCATTGAAACTCCACGAGTTGAGATCTTGCATGGAGCATCAGACCGAGGGAGGCTGGCAGTTAATTCGTGTTTCTTCCATTTGTGTATAATCGCACCAACTGTTGTCACCTTCTCACCAAGCTGCTTGGTCTTGTAGCCCATTCCAGCCTTGTGTAGGTCTGCAATCTTATCCCTGACATCCTTGGACAGCTCTTTGGTCTTGGCCATGGTGGAGAGTTTGGAATCTGATTGTTTGATTGCTTTTGTGGACAGGTGTCTTTTATACAGGCAACAAGCTGAGATTAGGAGCACTCTCTTTAAGAGAATGCTCAATACCTGTATAAAAGACACCTGGTAGCCAGAAATCTTGCTGGTTGCTAAGGGATCAAATACTTATTTCCCTCACTGACCTGCAAATCAATGTATAACTTTTTTGGCATGTTTTTTTTGTGTGTTTTTTTTTTGTTATTCTGTCTCTCACTGTTAAAATACATCTACCATTAAAATTATAGACTAGTCATTTCTTTGTCAATGGACAAACCTTCAAAATCAGCAGGGGATCAAATACCTTTCCCCCCCACTGTAACTTCAAAAGAGACCTCTAGTTAAACTTGGTGAGTTAATTTTAGAAAAGTAATGCATCTCTTGAATCAATATAAAGCCCCATATTTATCAGTGGAAACTAATATGATAATTGATAAGTCTCACACCTCAAGTCACTGTATTTAAGATCAGGTTGGACATGACCGGCCTTTTAAAGGGCTAGACATATATGGGTCATATCCCTATGTGTCGGCAGGGAAACAAAGTCAAACGATAGAAAGAACAACTGCAAAAAAAAAACTGAAAAACTAAATAAGGAGTGTGAGCTGAAATTAATCCTGGTTGGGCAATAACGAGCAGAGTTCTCCATCTACAGCCCATTGGGAGGTAAACTACAACACAACATAGTGTAATGGAAGACATAGTCCATGAATTATGTATTTCTTATATTGTGTATTTAGATCATCTCTGATTTAGCACCTGTAAGTTACTTAGCTTTATTCATTCTGATTAATCCATATGTGTTGAAGAACAGAGAGATCAAAAAGCTGGATTGTTGTTGGCTCACAT
The DNA here is from genome assembly GCA_027410445.1 of Discoglossus pictus. Classification (NCBI taxonomy): domain Eukaryota; kingdom Metazoa; phylum Chordata; class Amphibia; order Anura; family Alytidae; genus Discoglossus; species Discoglossus pictus. The sequence continues at coordinate 111,275,541 of CM050171.1, forward strand.
AGGACAGAGTTGGCCACCAATGACAGAATGTTTCTGTTTACATTACTCAACAAATATATTTAAATTATTCACACTAAAAGTCTTCTCCATTCTTTACCCTTCAGCGTCATCTCGCGCCTGAGGTGTTTCAAGAGATCTTTAAGATGCCTATACAGGAATTTGACAGATTGCCACTTTGGAGACGCAACGATTTGAAGAAAAAGGCCAGACTGTTCTAGACCCCCAGCATTGGCTTGGGCTAGAAGCTGCTCTGGATCATCAACTGCCGTGAAGAGCTTAAGGAAGCAAACCAATACCGCCCCCTATGATAACAATGGGAATATCTTTAGGGGGTTACTACTAATGGTCAGGATTAGGGGCAGTCTGACTATCGCTCATTTGAGATGTCACAGGTGCCCTATAGGTGTGCCATTGGACAATAAAAGGCAACCCTCTTATAACTGCCACACAGTTAAATCACTCTGTGCCCACAAGATCCAAATATCGGAGAGGATGTGAGATGCCTATGTGTTTTATTTTTGTGTGTTTTTGTGCAAAAGATTTTAATTTTGAAATCCATAAAATAATAGGTCTTTCAAGCCTAGCTTTGACTGATTTTAATGCTGACAGATTGCTCAACATTATTATCCAATTCCATAATACTGTTTGAATCTGTTTTTTTTTTTCTATTTTGAAGATCAAATTTTGTTTTAACAAACCTCTAACACCTTAAAGCCAACCCCTATGTATTTAATCCAGCCTAGAAATATTAACGTCTACCTAAAACATGATAAGAGTTCTTCTTAATACTCATCCCGTTCACGAAAGAGAATGTCACCTATTCACTTATATAGTTTTAGAGATGATTTGTTGCACATTATCTCTGTGGCTGTTATAATGGGCTTCTGCCGTATCTTCTATTTATGCTACATAGACATGCTTTTCCTTCTTTATTTTGGGTGTCTTGCTGCTTTTTGTAGGGTCTTTCATTTGGACACCAGTTCCAGTCACAGACTTCTTCATACCTATGCATTCTTAAGTAGATAGTGTAATAGAGGGGTTTATATATCAAGCTAAGAAACCAGGTGATGGGTTCAAATGGGAGATTTTGAGAAAAAGTGGTGTTATCTCATGCCTGAACGTTTTTGGGACAAGGAAAGAGATTTCACATGATGGATCTCTCAGACCAAGGAGCTACCACGGTCAGCTTGATACATACTCCCCCAGTGTGTATGAAATCCCATTTGATGCACCCATGTTGGTGAAGTTGGATCAAATCCTCTCGTAGTGAGCTTTGAATGAATGTATTGGTCAATACACCATGGGTTTTTGTTTGAATAAATAATCTGTTGAATACACTCCAAAAAACATCTCTAACCTTGCATGTTTTCTCCCCCGTTGCATGGACAATCTGTCTCTTTGTATTGCTGAGACTAGATTGGCGTCAAATGGTATTATTTTTAAGACACCGTCCTTGACAATGCTTTGGGGGAACATAGAACAGCAAACATTGGCTCCAGTTGTCTTCTCTCCGCATTGATACATTCCACATATATTATACCTGGACTTAGGAACTTAAACTAACGTATCAAGATGGAAGTATGCATATGTATGTTTGATCTATATGAGTGTCCCAGGTGTATATGTTCCCTTTGCAATGGTGCTTTCTCTCTAGGGCTGATCCGTCAGTATTGAGTCCCTCACTTATTATATACAACATGTACTATTTAAGCAAAATGTAAAGAATGTTTTTTGTTTTATTTAGTATGTATTGGGCAGAAACATATTCCAGGTTGAGTTTCAATGTGTGGGAGTGTTTGCAAAGCAAACTATAGCTTGGAAAACTGTATATTATGCTGCCTATATCAGGTTAATGTGGGAGGCAGCTATCTCTATATATCTCTCTTTCCCTTTTCTATATACATGTGTGCATATATCTTAACAGTATAAAACAAAGCTTGTATGATGGAGTAAGATGCTTATCTATCTACTAACAAGTGGCATTAAAGTTGCAGTGTTTCCTAGCTATCTTCTGATTTCTGACATAGTAATATGGTCTGTAGACCTGTTTATTAAAGGGACCTGGTAAAGCATTTTTTTAATTTGAGTCATTTGGCGAAATGAAAAAAAAATTAAATAGTTTTAGAATTACAATAAAGCTTCTCTAGCAGGAAGCACTGAATATATGATTGTGACACTTTACAGTGAATGTTTTTGGCCAATCACAGTAACATCCTAGGATGTCTTTTCCAGGTAGACTTGATTGAATAAGCACTGGTTGAGAAAAATGTATTCAGTGCTGGCAGGGGGGTAGACAACATGTATTCAGTTCTTCCCCAAGTGATGTTTGAAAAAACATTACTATATTTATAAGAGTATTCTTCTATTGTTATATATCTTCATGGTGACTAAAATGTCCCTTTTCTGTGTCCCTTAGTTCCATCATGCAATGCACAGAACCAGACTCGCTGGATCTCCGTGTCTTCTGTCTGATCTGATTTAAACTAATAATATTCTGCTGTGAAATAATTCTGTCTACAAAGGTTTCTGACTGAGCATACTCTAATATAAACAATTAAGGATAAGCAATAACACAAGACATTTTAATTATTAAAGTCACATAAGCTACATGCACTCCAGCTCTTCCTGAAATGAATAAACTCTGTATTTCAGTTTATAAGGTGGGGAGTGGTACACATATATCTAACACATGGGACTTGGAAGCAAATACTTACTCATTTGTTGTGTTATTCACTGTAGGAGTTAGTGCTATGTCTCCCACATAATCTCACATACTTAAGAATAAATAAGATGAGTGTGTAAGTTGTATTTTTAGGAGTTATACTGATCCTGCAGAGAGAAGCGCCTAATATTAAACAATTAGTTGCCTCTGAAGATGTAAACTCCGATACATCAGGTATTCAGGCTTCATCATGTTTTTGTGCTTCCTACAAATGTGCTTCATGTTAAATGAGATGATCCGGGGCTCCCAGTTACTAATGCATATTAAATAGTAAGCTATAAGAACCAGTGCAGTACTTTAATTTAAAAAATTATGTTTGCAAAGTATTTGTAAGATCAAGTCAATTATAATCATGCAATGGCTCGCTAAGTAACATTTTTCCTTACTTTTTAAAATCTGCAATGCCTTCCTCACACCTCTGTATGTCTGTTGTACAGTTATGGGAGGCTTATGATTGCATCTTTAGATGCACTGCAGCCCAAGGCTAAGTACTATAATCCACGTTGCAGTCAGTAGGAGCAGTGGTTGCTATTGGCTGCAGCATTGATTAAAGCAACAGTCATTGGACCGGTCTCTTACATAGTTACACAGTAATTAAAGTTTAAGTCAACCTTTATAGATATCCTCTGATCCTTATAATATGTGTATTAATTGGTAATTGATCCAGAGGAAGGCAAACAGAACAAGAACCCCAATGAAACATTGACATTTGTCTCATGGGGCACAAATCATTCCTGACCACTGAAACTAGCAATAGGATTCCTCCCTGGATCCATTTTTTCTGGCGCTGTGCAGTTGTTCCCGACTGTCCTTGTGGACTGTAACACACCATGTACATTTTTATGTCCATGGTCATGCGGGCCCATTTGGTATTTATGGCAGAGATACTGGAGTGGGTTGCCAGTTCCCTCTCCAGTGGGCCACAGCATACAGCTCCTGGTATACCTAGGTGGTCTCCCATCCAAATACTGACCAGGCCCAACCCTGCTTGGCTTCAGGTTGATGCAACCTCTTAGTTCCCTGACGGGAATCAAACCCATGTTGCAGCAATGAAAGCACCGTATCCTAACCACCAAGGAACCCCCTGGATCAATACTCCTCCTCTAATTCTCCAGGGTAACCAATTAATTCCCTTTTTATTTAAGAATATATCTAACCACAATTCTGACACCTTATCTGTTCGCTCTCAGGTATGAGGAGAGCCTAACACTTTATACATACCATCACAGTCATAGATAGATAATAGAGGAATTTATAAACTATGAATATGTAATCTATTTATATCAGTACACATCTAAGTGCAAATGCATTAAGTCACATGTTCTTGATTTCAAAGGCAGTGCTCAGAAACATTGGATGGTGATCAGCTGCAGTGCATCTAAAAATGCAAACACAAACATTCCTAGTACAGAGCAGTGCACATTTTAAAATGTCAGTAAAAAAAGGTCTTATTTTGAAACATTACATGATTTTAATTATTTTCATCGTACAAATAATTTGCATTATTTATCTACAGACGATTTTGGAATGAACTGAAGAGTGGAACTGTGCTGCATGAGAATATTATATCTTTTACGGGACACTCATTTTTCATGCACAAATGTGTATAATGCTAAAAATGTAGTGTTTAATATGCACTGGGAAAACAATGGTAGCTCTGTATACTTTGAAATAAATTATCCATTGGCCTATGAACAATGTTAACTTCTTACAGTTTTACGAAAGGTTGAACGGTTGCGCCATCCAGTTACGCTTTATTACTACTTGTGTCTGTAGACTGATTTGCTATCTACCCTCTGATGTTCATGAGCTTACATACAACACACATACATGAAACCCAAGTGCCTCTTTCTGAGAAAAATCATTTGTCTGTTTTCTTCTCAGTTGCTGAAATTGTATGGGATTAAATAAACCACACAAAGTGAATTACGCTGAAACAAGTGATGTTTGTCCCAGACAGCATTTAAAACAAATGTACAGTAATAATCTGCATTTTGTGTTTTTTTCCTCTTATATTATTTAACTTGATATAATTTCAAGTCCTGATATAGAGCTAGTAAGTATCCATTGCCTATAATTCACATGCACCAATTTCTTTGCTTTGGATCCTTTTTATTATAATTTGTTTCCACGCCGAGTACACATCCAATTTGTCATGATATAATATACAGCTTCAATAACATTTGACATGCTGTGAATAAAGTAAATGTGAAAACCAACACTGACTCTGGCTTCTGGAAACAGAGTTATGGCTTGTTGTGTTTGTTCTAGAACAGGGAAGTCACTTCTCTGCCATGCGGTGAATGTTATATTGGCACTACATCTAGGTGAATACATTGGCACTACCCATTTATAATTGCTGTTGAGTGGTCATTACAGTAACGGGACACAGACAAACCCAATTTATTATATTGTATTAGTATATATTATATATTTATATTGAATTTTAAAGGACCTACTTCAAAGGGCCCCTGTGGTGCTTTAATAAAATAGTATTTTTAGGATCAAATACATTAAAAGTATGTTATTTTTGAAAATAAGGCAGAACATATATTTCTTTACTTTTTTAACTTTGCTTCACCTTTATGGGTTCTCCGTTCTGTCTTCTTACACCTTTCCCAAAGCTTGCTGGTGTCCCACTTCACTCTGAGGAATGTCTTGGAATGTTGTTGTTTCATCTTTAGATGCATTGCAGCCATAGTCAAAGTGATTTAATCAAGCAGCAACATTGTTTAAAGTTGTTTGGCTTGGACTGCAGTGCATATAAAGATGCTTTCACTCTGAGCAAATAGTGGTGTGTGGGATGTAGTAGGACAAGACATCAAAAAGAGGTAAAAAAAGGTAAGGAATACTATTTACTACCTTATTTTCCAGTACCACATGCTTTTAATTTACTTAATTGTGTAAATACTTTGCAAATATAATTTTTAAAGCAATACAGTGGTGGCCCATTAAACATTACATTTCTACATGAAAATGGAGCATTGTGAAAATAAAAATCAACTAACTGCCAAGAAACATCTTGGGTGCTCCATCTACATCCAATCCCAGGCTGCTCTGGCTGAGTCACACACAGAGATCACGTACCCCCTTTATATGTTAGATATGCAGCCTGCAATCCAGATATATTCAATTAATTCATGTTGAGTCTACATAGTGGATAATCATTTACAAACTCATCTAACCATTGTGACTTGTTTTCATTTAAAAATGAACGTTGGTGTCATGGATTTTGCCTTTTGGTTGGCACAAAGTCATGTTTTGGAACTGTCCATTTAGAGAGAGATTAGATTGAAAAGAGAAAAATAAAAGAATGAGAAAATAAAAGGTTGTGAAGGAAATGTGGGGACGAGAGGTGAAATGAGAAGATAGGATTGAAAAGAGAAATGAGAAGATAGGATTGAAATGGGACAAAGAGGGGATGGTGAAGATTGGATAAAAGATAGGTGGATAAGAGACAGGGTAATGTGTAACAGACAGGGGATAGGTGGGTGGGGGGCTGGACCATATTTGTTGTCTCTGAATTTCAGCTGCCATGTTACCCTGGTGGGAAAAGTGGTCAACTCCACATTTAAGCAACTGATGCCACCTCCAACACTCTTATAGCACATATTGCTGTTTATAGATCCACTCATCAAGGCCATTTTCTATTATAATGATAGAAAAGAGCGATATAAACTACAATATAAAGGTGCTCCGCGAAGTTACACTTTAGTCTTTGAGAATTGTAACAAGTGCTTCTAGCAAGATCTAGAAAATAGGAAGCCCAACCACTTTACAGAATAATGATAAACACAAGAAGAATAAATTAATGTGATCTTAAAAGCATAAACCCTGACTGAATCAAATCCAAAGTTGCTAGTCTTGACGATAATATGACCCGAATACAAGTCTTATCTTTGTGGTCTTTGTTTCTAATTGATGTAGTTTGGATCCTGAGGTTAAAGGAAATATTCAGTACCCCTACTTATAGTGGTAAAGACGCAGTACCCCTACTTATAGTGGTAAAGACTCAGTAACCCTACTTATAGTGGTGAAGACGCAGTACCCCTACTTATAGTGGTGAATAATTTCCAGTAACAATATAATTTGGCTTTGAGATGCTCTAGATAGTCAGAGAGATCATCATATGACATTTGGTAAGTACATTATGGGAAAATACAACAGAGGTGGTGATAAAGGACGATATAATTATTGAGGCACCATTCTAGATATGTTCTAATAAGCAGTGTCTCTTAACTGTTTTGACCTTGGGAACAGCTGGTTACCTTCCAGTGCTCATGGGGATCACCTTTGAGTTCCAGACAATATTTAAAAGGTTGATGCTACCTGTCACACACTCAATTTTCATCTAATTTTTCACAGATTTGAATACCTGCAGATAAATTCATTAATATTTATAACTGTGACTCTATGTTTAGAGTGTTAGACTCTCCAAAACCCTCTTTGGCATGAGCTCAAACACATAGGATCACAAGGATCGTCACCAGTCTTACCCCGGCTGTATTATATTTATTATTATCATATTAATCATATTAATGGCTAGTTTATGGCAAGTTTAGTTTTTGATGGAAAATAAATCTGTTACTTGACTTCCATTTCCTCACCTACATTCATGAATGCCTGTGAAACAGGACAACCCATTTGGATGTTCTTTCCCGATAGTTCCACACCACTGTTGGCACAATGGCATTTTCCTTGCCTAATGAATAAACATACAGGAATATCCTGTTTAGCGCGGTATATGCGTTCCTGCATGCAGAAGCGCTATACGAAAACCACGCTAAACAGGGCATTTTATCGATATAGCAAAAAAAGTATGCTAAGCGGGGATTCAAAGGCCCGCAATACAATTTAAAGCGATATCGCGAAATTTAGAACAAACCGCATATCGCAAATCAGAACTCAGTGGGGTATCCCTGTATACTTTTTTCATCATAAAGTCGTCCTTTAAGATAGTATCGTACGATATGGACAAACGCAATCCCTTCATCCTATCCTCTGGAGGCTCTCTATGGCACAACTGTAATTTCAGACATTGCACTAAGCGTCCTGCCCTTGGCACATTATCAGCCGGATTCCTGATAATAGACTCTGTAAGACTTCATGCTGCTAAACTATGCAGCGTCCATCCCCTCCCAGATCCAACCATGCAATTACAACTGCACAGGCTGTATCGCCAAAATAAATACCAAGTAATGAGGTCGGAGAAATTCCCCTTTACAAAACACAGATTTTTCACAGAAGATTAAAGGGCCAGATCAGTTTTCAGTTTGCTATATCTGGGTCTATATCTGCTCCTAGCTAGAAGCTGTAAACCACCACTATAATCATATCTTCAATACTCTATTTTGAAAAATTGCAAGTGATAATAGGGAATTTTTTTAATATAAATTATAATTTTGTATCTATTATATGCAATTATGCTGTAGTGGGATCTACCATGTTGTTTTTGTTGATCTGAGAGGAAACTTTTTAGAGAAGCTTTAAATTTACGTATTTGGTTTTAATAACCTTTAAATACTAAAAATCAGTAAAAATAACTTTTTCCCACCACTTTTAGTAATTGGTAACACAGCCTAGAGCCAGTGGTGGAGCTAGTGAATAGGAGGCTTGGTGCAAAATAATTTGGGGTCCCCTTTGCAACTTGTACGAGTCAATAAAAAGTAAAAAATATATGTAGTTGGTTAGATCACCTCTAGGGTATTCATCATATCCCCTTTATTAAAAAAATAACAGACCCCTTTGACTCCAGATAGCAGATGGCCCCTACCCTGTTGTGAGACAGTGCTTTGCACCTGCAGCACCAGCAGTAGCTCTGCCACAGCCTTGCTTATAGGTGCCTATTTCCTGCTTAGCTTTACTGGTGCAGATTGGGGAAATGTGTTGCATTTTCTACTAGAGTGGTACCTTAATCCATTCCAGACAGCAGGTTGGGTACTGGTTGAGTACCAAACTCCCATAAGCAGTAATGTAAATTGGTTTTAGCAAACGCAATGAGTACCAAAGTGGCACAATGAGTACCAAGGTTTTTTTGCTCATCCAGACAAGTTGAGTATCAAAAATGTTGAGTTCCGAGGAGGTTGAGAACCGATGTACCACTGTATATGCCTAAAAAAAGATAACAGGAGCTCCGTGATCAAGAAGCAAAGAGCTGTTTTCTTGTAATAAATTGATTAGGGTTCATACTAACACTTACTACATAACAGTAATACGATCAGGACCATTACAATATCTTTTTAACCATACAAAAGTAACAGTTTTATTATTTCAGCACCATGGGCTTTCTTTCATGCAGATTATTTTGTACCCATGGTCATTCTGAACTTTTTTTCAGCCGCTGGAAACAGAAACTTGTAAAACTTTAATAAAGGTGCATGGTCATTACACAAACAAATCAAAATATGTAGAGTATAAAATATCACATTTTTTTTCTGTTTGTATCAGGAAGGTTTGGTGTTTAGAGACTATTTTGGCATTTTTAGGTTTAATATAAATGTTTTCACTAGGAAAAATTAATTATTTTTATTCAGTTTAATGTAATTTTGATATAAAACGTACAGTTAACTTACTTCCAAGGAGGCCCCATAGTAGATTTTCCCCTTCTAGAACTGGCCACTTTCTTCCTGTTCTCTCTCATGAGAACTGACATCTTGTACAGCTGTAACCTAAGGACACACCAACAAGAAGGGGCTTCACTCTTGCAGGATATGACTATATGCTTTCCAGCAACATGGCCGGGGGGAAGCCACTCCCTTGGGCGCATGGCTGTTCAACATGACAGCTTTTATAAGGAAGAACAGTAAGAAAAGGGGAGGTTCCAGAGGGTAAGAATGTGTGATTCTAGGGGCTCCTCAGATGTAAGTAAAGTATACATTTTATATGACAACTACATTGAGCAGTATAAAATTAAGTAACCCAGCATTTATATAAAACAAAAACATGCCTAAAAAGTCCCTTTTATTGTGTATCCCAAGATATATGTCTGGACTGTTAGTGGACAGAGTTATTTACGATGATATCTTCATGTTCACCCAACTATTCAGTCTGTGTCAATGATTAATTCAATTGGATAAATAAAGTTTACTGTTTTTTTGTATTTTTGCTTCTTTCTTGGTTTTATAAACAAATAAAAAAAGATTACGGTAATCTACAAACTATCATATTCAAACGAGAAACGTACTGTACCATAATAAGGACACCACCCACAGCAACAGCCCAGACCTGAAATGCCTGCCTAGAAAACAGAATAACTTGTATCTTTGACAAATTTAAGTAAAATGCTATTTTGTTTCTATTGTTCTGTTTTTGCTCACTGTCCTGATTTAAATTAAAGATTACAATATTTATTACATTGGTAAAATTAAAACATAAAATACATTTTGCTCAGTTTGTACATTTATTGCATATTTTTTTGTATTACAGGCTTTAACCTCAAGGTTACAACTATGTAGAAATTCATCAACACTATTTATAGTTACCAAGCTAAGGAACAAATGGATTTCTAGGGGAATAATGGTCATGACTGCAGTGTCTGGTAGGGAAAGAACATGAAAAAGCATGAATCAGATATAACTTAAAATAATAAGTATTTATAAGTACTCATTAAATTAAATGTTATTTAGAAAATATAGTTTTCCTACAGTAAACAAACACTGAATTTGTCCTTTTGAGCAGCCAGTCAGCCTTACTAATCCACCCACAAATAGAGATTCATATATTTTGTTAATGAGACAGCATTGCTATGAATTACTGATAAGTCCCTGAGGCACAGGGTCCATTGAGCATGCCTAGTCTTGCTTTTGAGCAGGCAACTGCAGTCAAAGCAATATTTACCATGCCTCAGGGACCAGTAATTCATGACAATGCTTTCTCATTATTATTATTATTATCTTTTATTTGTATCGCGCCAACATATTCCATAGCGCTGTACAGGGGATAAGAACAGGGTAAATACACGTTTAACAAATTCAAAAGTTGAAGGGCCCTGTTTTGAGCTTAGAATCTTAGCAGAAAGTGCTTTATCCCAAAGCACCGTACAAGACTGGAAACTCGCTACTTACAATCTAAAGGGTATTAAAGGGCAGAGAACTGGGGAAGAGTAACAAATAAGGAATAGCAAGGGTCAGGAAGCAAGTGAAAGATAGAAAGAGTTTTATTTTAGAGGGAGAGGGGAGGGATCTGAGGTGAAAGACTAGTATGTTGGCTGACCCCTAGTGTTGAGATGATATATCTGCAAGTAGGAAGTCAGGTGTTTTCCATGGCTCTATAAATTTAATCTGAGTTGGGGTGGGAGGGAGCTGTAGTAGGCCTTAAACCAGAGTGAATTTGCACTGAAAGAAAGAGAGAATGGATCGGGGTCAGACAGTACAGGAAGATAGGGGAGTAAGAAAGAAATGGGAGAGAGACATTAGAATGAAGGTATGTGAGGAGGGGGAGGAGATTTGAGGTAATTATGCCAGCCATAAATGGGGAAAGGATGGGGGAAGGTGGGGATGGCAAAACAGGGTATAGGAAACAGTTAAAAATTGAAAACAAAACATCAGAATTATTTCTATCTGCCAAGATATATTAACATGCATACAGTAGTGATATTAATAAACATATTGGCTCCAGGGATGGCGCAGTTTCCATAGTCTCCTCCATACCTGCTGAGGTGCTGTGCATGCAGTTCTGAGTATGTCACAGATGTAGCAGGCCTTAAACCAGAGTGAATTTGCATTAATAATTGACACAAATCTCGGTTTGTGGGTGGTTTAGAAAGGCTAAATGAGCTTGAAATAGAAAACTTAAATGTTAATTTACTATATACAGGAAAGAAAGTGCACAATATATTCAAACAAATTTAGTTGATAGCCAAAAAACAGTACTTATCCACCCTTTTTAGGAGATAAGCATCAATTCTTGTAGTAGTCATGTACAGAAATATGCTCCTTCACAAAGTCCTTGATTGGAGTCCGTTCTAAAGTTATCTCCTATCAGGATCTGGCTCTACTATCCTCAGGAAACCCATCGAAAATGATCAGCATATAAGAAATCCCCAAAAAATAAAAAGAGAAATGTGCGTAGGGGCACACATGGTGAAGTATATCCAAAATAATTTGTTAGACACTAAAACATATTGCACTTATAGGATTGATTCTAGACTTGCATCTATGATGAAGCTTGTATCCACCAATGTATATGATAAAAAACAGTCAGCAATAATAAATAATAAAAAAGATATGGAGGGAAAATTAATAGAATAAAATAGAGAAGGGTTTACAAACAAATACTAAATTATACCTTAAAAGAACAATTATAAAAACCCACTTCTCAAATAATAGATAAAACTATGGTAATAAATGTTAAGGTAGTGCTGCTAAATCAGTTTAAAAATACTTACCCTCTCCTCGCCAACGCATTTCGGAAAACTACTTCATCAGGATAACATCTATGGAGATAAGTGCTTAAAATAAAATCATTAGGATCTCACCTCCCTATACGGTAGAAGTCAACATTTCCTGATAGGCCCTCATAAGTCGTGCAAGACTGTGTATTTCACCTTCTGTTTGGCTAGCAAGCCGGCATAATGCAAAAGAGCTTCTGGCCACGGAGGAGGCAACAGATCTTTCCCCTTTCACTCCGGACCCCACATGCCTCTCAAAACTGGAGCAGATGGCCACCAAATCTACACAATCATTGCTAAAAAGCTGTAAGTTAGGGCTTGTTAGTGTGGTGTGCCCCTAAACCAACATGGACACATCCTACCTTATAGTGAAGTGAGATCCTAACTAATAAGATCTTCTCTCATTAACAATTTTAATAATTACAAGTTTGGATTTCAGATTAGTGTTGTATTTTGATAAATGTGTATTACATGGAGTTAGCAATTGAATTGCTCAGCCTATGATTGATTTCTGGTAGAATAAGTAGAGATATCTTTCCATAAGATACTTTACCCTGATGAAGTAGTTTCACAAAACACGTTGGTGAGAAGATGGTTAATATTGTTAGACTGATTTAGCAGCGCTGCTATTTCATATATAGTTGTTGTACTCCGAGTTGTCGTCACGCTTTGGGAGCCTCATGAAGCCGAGCTGTTTGCAGCCCATAGGGCCGCAACTGCGAGCCTCTTATATCGTGGCGAGCAGTTGAGGCACTTGGGCCTTAGGCTGCAATGAGCATTGAAGGCGTTCATTGCAGGGGTGGACAAGCGGGACTTAGCTGGCGCTCATCCTGAGACATGCAGGACTTATGATGGACTGTGGGGCTTGCAAAAATACGACTTTAACGGCCGAACCACCGAACTGGAAAAGACGGCAAAAAAACACAAATATGCCAAATACATTTATAGACACTCACACACAGCACAGGGGGAGAGCCAGGGAGCCTGTGAGTGAGGTTGCAAGTTTATTTGAGGTATTTTTTGTCTTTTTTTAACGATTGAAAAATGCCGAAGCGGGAAAACAAATGGAGGCGTAAAAACGTAAAAATTCTGAAACAGGATGAAAACGAGGCTCAGCAAGGACAGGCACGCAGAACTTAGAAAATAAGTGACGCAAAAGACAGTAACACACCAATAACGCCAGGCATGTGCGACTAAAAATAAAACCAACGGCAGTCAGCACCCGCCACACAAAGATTCATCAGACACAAGGAAGGGACAGGGGGGAGATGGTGGAAAGAGACACATGGCATTCCCAAGTACTAAACTTGCAGGTTGCTGAGGTGCTCATCGCCAGGTCCGTAAAGTAGATGGGAGGAGAGGATCACAATGAGCACCAAAGGCGCTTATTGCGAGCCACGAGATGAGCGCCAAAGGCGCTCAGTGCGGGGCTTGCGATGAGCGCCGAAGGTGCTCAGAGGGGGCATAACATCGCGTTGTGTGGCAAACAGCATTGCCAGGCTTCAAATGTTATTGCTGTCATTTTTGACGGGCAATTTCCTAGTAACATATATTACCAGAATTGTATAATCTATTATTTGAGAAGTGGGTTTTAACAATTGCCTTATTAAGGCCAGGTATAATTTAGTATTGGTCTGTAAACCCTTCTCTATTTAATTTTATACTTTTTCCCCTCCATATCTCCTATTATTGCTGACTGTTTTTATCGTATACAGGTTCCAACATAGATGCAAGTCCGGAAACAATCCTGTAAGCTCAATGCGTATTAGTGTCTAATAAATCATTCTGGATATACATCACCATGCGTGGCCCTATGCTCTTTTCTCTTTTTCTTTTTTTAATGTTGATTTACTGTAAGAGAATGCCGTTTTCTTAATGACATGCAGAAGACTGGAGATCGGTGGCGGGTGGATGATGTTCTATGTGCAGTATTGATCATTACACAAGGAAATACAAATCGGTCCTGGTAAAGGCTTCCCCCATTATCCTGGTGGTATCAGCACATACTCAGAAATACTTACTGTGTAATGGAACTATGTCATAACTTTTCTCTCTCTCCAGTAAATTATCAAAACCATCAAATAAAATAAAAGGAACCAATGTACTAAAGCAAAAGCACACACAAAAGAATCTCTAGCATGATTAATGGGCTAAATTCTCCAGTCATTTCAATAATACCATCAGATTTAAATGTCTTTATACTTATACACTTAAAACAAAAGCACTTAAATTATATACAATTCCATACACTATTCAAATACAATGCAAAGCGTCTCATATACACCATTGTGTGACAAGGTCCCTCAGGCAAAACTACGATAGACACCGAGATAACCTGTGCCAAAAAGGGGTGTTATTAGCTTTTATGCTGCACAATGTCCATTTAACATGTCCCTGCCTAAGATTACAACACACATTCATGGTAGAATTGTCTGGTATTTTGGGGCTGCATCACTCTTCGGTGAGTCCAGGGCACAAGTGAGCTAAAAGAAGCTGCTCTCTGGCTGAATTATCACTTCCATATAATTAACCTATTAAGGTTAGTTAAATCTCTGAGCACCTCTATTTTTTTGTGGTTGCTTAGGCATATATATAAAGCTCAATGTATGTTTTTATATATATATATATATATATATATATATATATATATATATATATATATATACACACACACACACATTTATAGTTGTAAACTATTTTATGCATTTTTGTATTTAAAAAAATTACTTACAATAATATGTCCCTATAAACAAATACATTTTTAGGTTATTTTAACTTAATAATATTTTTATATATTTCCTAAGTGCACAATGAAAATTTTAATACAAAATCAGTGTTATTTAAAAGCACCATTTTACATCAGAAAGGGTGAACTAAAAAAGGTTTCAGTAAATTTTCTTTAAAAAAAACAAAATCCAACTACTGATTAAACGACTTTGATTTTATGGTTAACCTCATAACCTCAATGGACCCCATGGTAACATTAACCACAATGATGGGGGTCCTAAAGGACCCCAAGGCACATAACATTAACCCTTATGCCAGGGGGGTCCTCTGTGAGCAGTAATATCATTATATTAGTCATTTTATGGCAGCCAAGGAACAATGACATATGTGTTTGAGTTGTATCAGCCAATGAGAAGTGTATACAGCTGTATGGCATATACACGCAGCCACTCTGACATCATTACACATTTAAACTGATTTTACTTCATTTTTTATGCCAAAAAATATATATTCTGTTTAAAACAAGCACTTTTAATTGCAAGATTTTAAAAAGAGGATACTAAACGTATTTGAGATCTTGTACCTTTATTGAGTGAATGTGTAAGTTCTTTATCTCACGCCTGACGCCTCGGCACCCCCTCCTTCAGTTCCTGAATTTAGTCTGTGTTTATAGTTTAAAATAGTTTGTTGTTCTCATTTTAAAACCTGTAATCGGGAAGTGGTGCCAGGACTTTTCAGAAGCTGCCTGTAGTCCTTGCATTTCGTGCACCTTATCTAAACATGCACAGGCTAATCTGCATTTGGGGAAATCCACTAAAAGAAAAAGTAACAGCTTCTGGGAGTTGTAAATATGTTTTATAGCTGGGTAGTTGTTACTGATACTTTTATGGACGCTGCTGTGATGATAGTGCTTTAATAAATAAAATATGGTATCTTTCCTGTTGGTTGACCGCCAGCAGTGCCGCAATCGGCAACATTTGAGTCTCTTTCTAGCCGTTACCTCTAACCCTAACTGTAACCCTAAACCATGGGTGTAGGTACTGGTGGGGATGAGCGAGACAGATTTTTAATTGTGTGTGTTTATGTGTACAGAAGCAGTTGTGTGGCATTTTTATATTATATGCGGTATCACCCCAGATTTTCTTTGGCTCCTACACCCATGCCCTAAACCCTAACCCTAAACCTTAACTTCTAACCGTAACCATAAACCCTAATGCTAAGCCCTATCCCTAACATGCTAGGAAATTGAGGAAACATTTCGGCTGGAATTCATTAAAATGTCGGTCGCTCCACCTAGAGGTTGCTCACCAGCACTGCTGGTGGTCAACCAACAGGAAAAGTAGAAAATATGTATGCAACGTATCAGTTAGATCACTGCTGTCCAGTGTGGGTCCAGTGAGCTTGTGAGATGAATTTAAAATAATTTAAAAAATGCATATCAAAATTACTTAGGGGGGTCTTTCTAGGGCAGCACAATTTCAGGGGGCAGTATGCTACCTGAAGATGCAGTGCAGGACACTAAAATATATTTGTATATGCACAGAAATGTCTATATGCAGTGGTATGTCTGTAATTGCACTTGATACTGTCTGACATACTTTCCCAAGACTTCAAACCGTCCCTAGTTTTTTAATTCCTGGTCCACCAAAAACATCTGGGCACGTGGAACAGCACCTGTTAGATCAAATAAAATGTGCCCTTCTTACATCTAGGGGTTCTCATTTATGCTCTTGTACCCCTTCCCACTTATATATTTTCATGGCTTAGAGTAAAGGACGCTGCAGCCAGCCATCTTTGTTGAGGAAGAGGCCTGCACGCTGGTAGACACTGCGGTGCACTGTTGCACGCGTGGATGCTGCCTCCGGCCATTTGTGAGTATTTGTGTGAGTGTGTGTCTGTAAGTGTGTGTGAATGTAAGTCTATGTGTGTGTGTCTGTATGTGTGAGTGTGTAAATGTATGCGTAAGTTTATGTGTATGAGTGTATCTGTGAGTGTGTCTGTCCATGTGAGTGTGTGTGTCTGTGAATGTGTGTGTAAGTATATGTGTGTGAGTGTATCTGTGAGTGTGTCTGTCTGCAAGTGTGTGTCTGTCTGTGTTTGAGTGTGTGTAAGTCTGCATATTCCCATGAGTGTGTCTGTATGTGTGAGTGTCAATGTATGTCTCTGTGTTTGGCTGTAAGTGTGTGTCTGTATGTGAGTCTCTGTGTTTACTTTTGCCTCCCGGGGCTGCCCCTGAGTTTGGAGGGGGGGGGGGGCAAACTCAAGGGTAGCCCCGGGTGGCAAAAGCCCTAGCTATGCCACTGCCATGGCCAGATTACCCATTGGGCCAACTAGGCAGCCAACTAGGCAGCCACCTAGGGGTGCTTCCCTGTGAGGGGCGCTTTCCTGTGAGGGGCGCTACTTTAAAGAAAAAATGTCTCCTTTCAAAAAAAAAAAACGAAGAGAGTTACAACAGGAAAATGAATTTACATGCACAGAAAAGTCAGTGCATACCTTGCATACTCACTCGCAGGGGCTCCTCCACTTCCCTGCCTAGGGGCTCCAAAAAGGTAGATAGGGCCCTGGCCACTGCATATAAATGTATAAAGCTTGTCTACTCTGGTCAGTCTGTGGAGGGTGGAAGCTGCAATTTTAAAGGAATATGGAAGTTTCCCTGTTTTTACCTTTTTCTAAACTAACACACACTGCTCATGTCGGAAACACACATTATATTGATTATTTCTATACACACACACATATTTTCTTTTTTTTTATTTATTAGTTTCCACATCCCCAGAGGTGTCTACATAGGTACATCATACTTACCAATAGAAAAACTGCATCCAAGTACAGTTTTTAACACAATACTAACCTTCTGGCTAATAGCAGCACTCTAGGGGAGAGAGTGGTGTTCAGTGAGAACAAATGACTACAAATCCCAAGATGCTTTACTGCAGAGACTGAATCCCCATAAACTGTTACATTATTGTGTTTTCATCCGATTGGCCACAACAAATTATGAATTTTATGATAAGTATGCTTGGATTTTCAAGGGAGTTCCTTCTCTAAAGTAAAAACTGAAGAAATTCTGCAAACTTTAGGGTAATTTTATTAATGTTTATTTTGGGGTATTTTACTAAAAAAAATGTTTCATACACTATTGTTTCTCCCCTATCAGATGCTTTGTAATCACTGCGCCGCATATGATATTATCATATAATATAATCAGAGTTATTCAATAACACAACTTCACCCCAGTTCTTTTAAATTGTTTGACAAATATATTTTTCTGTCTTATCTTTAACACATTAATTGCTGGTAGTCCTAGGAGCCCTTTCCTGTGATGGTTGCCAAATTTCCTATTTAAAAATGTTCTTTGGCAAAGAAAAAATGTATATACTGCAGTTCATAAACGCCTGGAACTAGTGGGAGGAAGTTGCAGTGAGGGTGTCACTGCATGCAAAGAAATGGTGAGTACTGGAGGACATTATATATATATATATATATATATATATATATATAAACATAAACATTTTCATCTCCATTGGCCCTCCATGGCATGCAGTTCTACAGCACTGGACACATGTAGCCACTTCTCTCTGAAGGTTCTCATTTACTATTAGAATCCCATGTTTGTTTTGCAGTCAGTAACAGTAATTACTATGAAAATATATTGGTATTTTTAATCTAAATAGGGTCTGCAACGTTTTGTAAGTACAGGACCAATGCAAGAGACCCCCAAGTTCCCCCTCAATCATACCTTCCACCTCAATCCCATGACCCCACAGGCGTCATCAGGCAGCTCCCCAAGTATTAGCTTGCATACCTCCTTGAGACTTAAAGATATCACACCCTAATTGTGAAAACATGGTTGTATAGCCACCAAGGTACTGTTGGCCTACTGAAAAGGGACATAGTAGAGGTTCCAATTATGAAAAAATATATAATAATAGAAAAACTGGTTTGAAATTACTAATTTTGGCTATTACTCTGCTCAAGAAACCCTTTCATAAAAGATTGAGTCAATCCCCCTCAGTAATTTACCGGGAGGGTTTAGAGCCATGATGAAATTCTGGTTCAAAATCAGATTAAAAAATCATTTAATTCATTTCCCCTCCTTGGCTTCGCCTAGAGAAATTCTAAGAACTAAAGAGATATGTACTCAAAAGATAAACTAATGGATCTAACCACATTACAAATTAAACTTAACACTAGTAAGACCTCATGGCTTGATTATGAATCAATAAAAAAGCTGATGTTGTTTTGGAAATTCAAACCAGTGAATGAAGACAGCCTATATAAATTGGAGATCCTGGCGATCAAGGAGGATGACTCCAAAATGATATCGAAATGTAGTAGGGCGATGTCCGATGAACCTATTTTTATAAAATCGAGTGCTATTTTTGCATGGGAAGCGGAACTGGACTTGTCTTTTGAGTCCTCTTCCTGGTCTAGTTCCTTCCAATTAGTAAAAAAATCAGCGATTAACACCTCCTACTTGGAGCTATATTTTAAAATTACACAAGGTGGTATTTTACCCCCCAGTTTATGGGAAAACTACATTTTCAACCAGATGACTTATGCTGGAAAGAATGTGGCAAAAAAGGCACTACATGTAGGGTGGGAATGTGAAAGGATCAATACACTATGGGTAAAATGCTTCTCAGAAATATCAAAGATCTGTAGGAAACATCTAATAGGTAACCCCCAGATGTCCCGATTTCATTTAGAGATAAATACGGTAGTTCCACAAGCAACATTTTTAATTTCTCATATTCTCTTGATTGTAAAACATCTTTTAACAAAATATTGGAAGCAACTGATAATTCCATCTGATCAAGATGGGCACAACAAAATCTATGACTGGCAATAATTTGAAACCACAGGTATATATTCAGATTGGCAGTTTGTTTGTTGTCTATCAAAGCTTCTCCTTGTTCAGGTTCCTAGTGTTTTGTTCCATTGCTAGATAGTTATGCCGCCATATTTACCAATGAACGGAAAAATACTGATTATCAGAAAAGAGCCTTACTTGGCTCCAACACCACAGGATGGCAAGGAGAGGAGGCAGATTGTAATATAAAATATTTCAAACTGACTGAAAATTCTCAGTGGGACAAATACATAGTCAGTTTTAAACCTTTTTATATTTTGTATAAGAATTTCACTACATAAAAAATCTAATTTTCTATTTCATAATTATACCATCGCCCCATATAAATTCCATATACAGAGACACAGGACTAGCTTATAAATGCTGCATGTCACTTGGTGTTATTAAGCCAGGAGAAAGCGTATATCAGTTCATTTATTTTTTGATAAGCCAAAATAAATGTAAAACAAAGCGAGCAAAGTCAGAACCAGAAACCTAATCTTGATGAATTAGACCTACTGTGCTTGGAACGTGCTGCCCGGGCACGTGGGAACAAGCACAATCCCTCTTTTCAAGCCCAAGGATGGTGAGGGGGCTCTGACTCTGAGTAACATAAGAGGAATGCAAACCAAAGCTCAGCATGACATCCGGCTGCCTGCATCCAGCTCAGGAAGAGTTAACTAATGGAAGAAGGCAGAATTGTAAGGGCATGGAAAGGGGGTCAGATATACCCTAAAACACATATAGTATGGCTGGAGGAGAGCACGGTGCTAACAAATTCATGAGCACGGATACATATTCACCAGGACTTACATACAGTAGATCACTAGTCCTATCCCATATATAGTTGTGGGTCTGCGAGATGTTTGTAATGTTTGCGATGTTGGTAACGCAGTTGCGTCACTCGCAAAGCACGCAACCACAAGCCTCGCAAAGTGTGGTGAGCCAGCATCACCGTCACACATGCGAGCCTCGCAAAGCAGCCAAGGGCCCTAATTGCAGCCAGCGGCACAGTACTTAGGCGAGCAGCGCAATACTTGCTCAGCACTGTTTAAGTGCGTAACTCTAAAAAACCCACCTAAAAAAAAAAAAAAGCATGAACAAAAAATTATAACACACTCACACACAGCACAGGGGGAATCACAGGAAGCCTGGGAGTGACGTCGCAAGCGAATTACACCCATATTTGGCATTTTCCGTCACTCAAAAATCGCCTAAGCGAGGAAAAAAATGGGGGACGCAAAATAAACAGCATGAAAACGGGGCTCAGCAACGCCAGGCTCGCAAAACTCACAAAATATATGACACTGAAGATAGTAACACTTACACAAACAAAGCCAGGCACGAGGGAAAAATACACCACACCGAACACGCTAACACTTACAACAACAACGCTAGACAAGCGGGACTAGCGGTCACTGCGCGCCACGCAAACATTCAGCACACACACAGGAGAAAGACACAGGAAGGAACAGGGGGGAGATGCTGGAAAGAGACATATGCCATTCCCAAGCACATGCAGGTTTCAATGAGCGGCCCGTACATTAGGCAAAAGGAAAGGTTTGCAATGAGCACCGAGAGCGGATGAGGCTTGCAATGAACGCAGGCAAGAGGAAAAGCTCGCAATGAGCGCTGATAGCGCTCATTGCGAGCCACACAATGAGCGCTAAAGGTGCTCATTGCGAGCCCCGTTATGAGCGCCTCTCTCTCATCTCCCCATTTGACGCAGTTATGGGCCGCAATCGCGAGGCCCGTGGGGCTCTCTCATCTCCTACCCTAATAACCCCGTTGGGCCACAATCCTCCTCCTCCCTCCTAACCTCCTTATCCTCCCAAAAGAGGGAGAAGAGGGGGAAAAGGAGACACAAGGGAGGGAGAGGAGGGGGGGAAAGGAGACACAAGGGAGGGAGAGGAGGGAGAGGAGGGGGAAAAGGAGACAGAAGGGAGGGAGAGGGGGGAAAGGAGACGCAAGGAGGGAGAGGATGAAAAAAGGAGACACAAGGGAGGGAGAGGTGGGGAAAAATGAGACACGAGGGAGAGGAGGGGAGAAGGAGACACAAGGGAGGGAGAGGAGGGGGAAAGGAGACACAAGGGAGGCAGAGTATGGTGAAATGAGAAGAAAGGGAGGCAGAGTTGGGGAAAGAGGAGACACAAGCGTGGGAGAGGAGGGGAGAAATGAGACACAAGGGAGGGAGAGGGAGGTGAGACACAAGGGAGGGAGAGGAGGGGGGAAATGAGACACAAGGGAGGACACAGATGAGCACCGAAGGTGCTCACATTATGTGGCAAACAGCATTGCCATGCTTAAAATTTTATTCCCTTCATTTTTGACAGGCAATTTCCTAGTATAAATTATAATACAGCCTCTAATTTATTACCTTTCATATGCAGTTATACAGCAGTAGGATCTACCATTTTGGCTTCTTCTGATCGACTTACTATGGTGGGAGAAGTCTTTAAATGCATTGGACATTTAGGTCTACACAATGGGAATATGGCAGCTACAACTACCAAAACAGAACTAATAGGAATCTTATTCGTTTACAAAGACACATCCTCCTGAGAAAGAAGCAGCTGGATCAGCTGAGAAGAAAATGGAACCACATTGTAAAGAGTAATAGAATATAAAAGTTTAATATGTAAAGACTGCATTTATATCTTTATTTATGTATTTATTTTCTTATTTTTTTGGTTACATTTAAATTTTGCCCATTATCTAGAATTTATATTAATAGGACTTATAGAAGTAAAATGACCACAGTTGTCATTTAATATCAAAAGTTGTCATTTAATATCAAAATAACATTAGAAAGCAACAGACTGTTACAAGTTATTATTACAGCAGTTCCTGTGAGATCTTATAGTCTTATTAATTTTACATTTGCTCAGTTCTTTTAATTTAAAATTTCAAACACTGTTCTAGACAGGAATTGGTGGGTAATGAAAGTTATCAATGTCTATTACCAAGCCAGGTAATTATGGGCAACAGATAAACCTTGAAAATAGTCTAAAAGTTATTGGTAGATAAAACAGGCAGACTAGATGGGTTGTTTGGTTCTTACTGGATATCCGGTATGTTTCTATGTAAAATACTAAAGCAGACACATGCAGTGGCAGAGCGAGTGAATGGAGGGCTCTGGTGCGGAGCAAGTGAATGCAGAGGTGGAGCGAGTGAATGAAGGGCACAGGTGCGGAGCAAGTGAATGCAGAGGCGGAGCGAGTGAATGGAGGGCTCTGGTGCGGAGCAAGTGAATACAGAGGCGGAGCGAGTGAATGGAGGGCTCTGGTGCGGAGCAAGTGAATACAGAGGCGGACCGAGTGAATGGAGGGCTCTGGTACGGAGCAAGTGAATGCAGAGGCGGAGCGGGTGAATGGAGGGCTCTGGTGCAGAGCAAGTGAATGCAGAGGAGGAGCGGGTGAATGGAGGGCTCTGGTGTGGAGCAAGTGAATGCAGAGGCGGAGCGAGTGAATGGAGGGCTCTGGTGCGGAGCAATTGAATGCAGAGGCGGAGCGAGTGAATGGAGGGCTTTGGTGCGGAGCGAGTGAATGCAGAGGCGGAGGGAATCAATGGAGGGCTCTGGTGCAGAGCGAGTGAATGCAGAGGCGGAGCGAGTGAATGGAGGGCTCTGGTGCGGAGCGGGTGAATGCAGAGGCGGAGCGAGTGAATGGAGGGCTCTGGTGCGGAGCAAGTGAATACAGAGGCGGAGCGAGTGAATGGAGGGCTCTTGTGCGGAGCAAGTGAATGCAGAGGTGAAGCGAGTGAATGGAGGGCTCTGGTGCGGAGCAAGTGAATGCAGAGGTGGAGTGAGTGAATGGAGGGCTCTGGTGCAGAGCAAGTGAATGCAGAGGAAGAACCAGTGAATGGAGGGCTCTGGTGCGGAGCGAGTGAATGCAGAGGTGGAGAGAGTGAATGGAGGGCTCTGGTGCGGAGCAAGTGAATGCAGAGGCGGAGGGAGTGAATGGAGGGCTCTGGTGCGGAGCAAGTGAATGCAGAGGCGGAGCGAGTGAATGGAGGGCTCTGGTGCGGAGCGAGTGAATGCAGAGGCGGAGGGAGTGAATGGAGGGCTCTTGTGCGGAGCAAGTGAATGCAGAGGTGAAGCGAGTGAATGGAGGGCTCTGGTGCGGAGCAAGTGAATGCAGAGGCGGAGGGAGTGAATGGAGGGCTCTGGTGCGGAGCAAGTGAATGCAGAGGCGGAGCGAGTGAATGGAGGGCTCTGGTGCGGAGCGAGTGAATGCAGAGGCGGAGGGAGTGAATGGAGGGCTCTTGTGCGGAGCAAGTGAATGCAGAGGTGAAGCGAGTGAATGGAGGGCTCTGGTGCGGAGCAAGTGAATGCAGAGGTGGAGTGAGTGAATGGAGGGCTCTGGTGCAGAGCAAGTGAATGCAGAGGAAGAACCAGTGAATGGAGGGCTCTGGTGCGGAGCGAGTGAATGCAGAGGTGGAGAGAGTGAATGGAGGGCTCTGGTGCGGAGCAAGTGAATGCAGAGGCAGAACTAGTGAATGGAGGGCCCTGGTGCGGAGCGAGTGAATGCAGAGGCGGAGGGAGTGAATGGAGGGCTCTGGTGCGGAGCAAGTAAATGCAGAGGCGGAGGGAGTGAATGGAGGGCTCTGGTGCAGAGCAAGTGAATGCAGAGGCGGAACAAGTGAATGGAGGGCTCTGGTGCGGAGCGAGTGAATGCAGAGGTGGAGAGAGTGAATGGAGGGCTCTGGTGCGGAGCAAGCGAATGCAGAGGCGGAGCGAGTGAATGGAGGGCTCTGGTGCGGAGCGAGTGAATGCAGAGGCGGAGGGAGTGAATGGAGGGCTCTGGTGCGGAGCAAGTGAATGCAGAGGCGGAGGGAGTGAATGGAGGGCTCTGGTGCGGAGCGAGTGAATGCAGTGGCGCAGTTAGTGAATGGAGGGCCCTGGTGCAAAAAAAAAAATTGGCTTCCCCCCCAAAATCTTTTTTTGTGTTCCCCCCCACACTTCCTTAAGAACAACCTTTTACATCACTCTCCAAACTTATTTTACAGCTCCTTACCTCCAAGGGTCCTTCAGGCACAAAGCTCTATAAGAAGTTGCTGCAAAACTTTGGGGTTATGTGCATGGTCACACTTGTGGATGCACTCAAATGTGGGGGCCGAGAGGGGGCAGTCGCGGCCATTACTCAAAAAAAAAAAAGAGAGCAATGGCTAGGGCCCACCCGGAGGAGGGCCCTGGTGCATTGCACCACCGATAGATTCACCCCCGGTAACATGCTACATAAGGTTGTGGTCAGTTGCTAAATCCCTATTACATTACTTCTCTCCAGGCTATTAATATATTTGAATAATACATGAAAACTGCTCCCTTCCCACGTAATAGAAGGATTTCTACAACACTAATATACATTATATACACATTATATATTCCAAGGGGGAGTGTTCAGCAAACTATATTACCCCGACCCCAGAGGCTGTATTGTGTGCGGACATTATATGGATGGAGTCAACTGCTCAAAAACATCCAAAAAGCGAAAAATGAATAGTTAATTCAAAAATTATATTACGAAAAAAGGGTTCAGGTATCAACAGATTCATTAAAATGTATCAAGGTCCACAATACCGCACCAATATAACACATGTCTGTCATATTTAATTAAAAATGTATTTGATTATTGATAATAGCTGTCAAATAAAACACAACTCAGGATTCCTCCTCTAATTAGCCCAAGAATAAAGCAGACTGACACAGATTTGAATTCACTGATTTAATCGCATCACTGTTACTAGAAGTGCAGACCTTATTATCCTTTGGCAGTGTTAGTGAATACGGTGATCAGCCACAAACTATTGCAGCTCTTCCCAGAAATCTCTGTACTGTAAACCAACGGAGAGACCGATATACTTCAGAAGTTATAATGTCATGGGTTTAGTGGTATCTGCTCTGAGACTATAGATTGGGATGAGTAGATTAAAAATCTTAGGAAAGGCTTGATCAGCCAAGGATACAGTATAAGAGATACAGGCGCCAAGACATTCTCAGAGGAAGCTCCTGGAACACAGAGAGTAACACGAAGGAACGAGAGGACCATTGGTGGTGACCTACAACCCTTAAATGGAAGTGCTACACAAAATATCCAAACAATTTCACAGACTAAACAGGGATTTCCGACTTTCTTTGTTTCTGTTTGTACATGTACAGTTGTGCTCAAAATTTTGCATACCCTTGGCGGATTGGTAATATATGTACCATTTTAAAAGAAAACATTAGTGAGCAGGCAAAATACATGTCTTTTATTTCTTATGGGATCCATATTTATCTGTAGGTTGTAACAGAATGGCACAATCATAAAACAAAACATGGCAACAAAGAAAAAAATGAAATGACCCTGTTCAAAAGTTTGCATACCCTTAGTTCCTAATACTGTGTATTGCCCCTTTTAGCATCAATGACAGCGTGCAGTCTTTTGTAATAGTTGTCTATGAGGCCCCTAATTCTTGCAGGTGGTATAGCTGCCCATTCGTCTTGGCAAAATGCCTCCAGGTCATGCAAAGTCTTTGGTCGTCTTGCATGAGCCGCACGTTGGAGATCTCCCCAGAGTGGCTCGATGATATTAAGGTCAGGAGACTGTGATGGCCACTCCACAACCTTCACCTTTTTCTGCTGTGACCACTGTAGGGTCAACTTGGCCTTGTGCTTAGGGTTATTGGGGTTAGAATTTTATTGTTATTGTTAAAGTCCAAGAGCATCCCATGCACAGCCTTCGTGCGGAAGAATGCAAATTGTCTGCCAGTATTTTCTGATAACATGTTGCATTCATCCTGCCATAAATTTTCACAATATTCCTTGTGCCTTTGCAGTTTATGGGGCCCTTATGCCCAATCTACAGAATATGTTGGCGTGCTACAAATAAATGATATCAAAGTTACTACTGATGACATATACCCTGCCTATCACATATATAGTTGTGAGCGTACGAGTTGTTGCTAACGCTGCGGGCTCGCTACGCGAGTCGCGGCCCTCGCGAAGCGAGGGCCGCGACTCGCGTAGCGAGCTGCGGCCCTCGCGAAGCGAGGGCACTGCCCGAGGGTCTCAGTTGCTGGCATGGAGCGCCGTAGGCGCTCCATGCCAGCACCTGAGGACCTCGCAAAGCGAGGGCCGCAGTTGCTGGCATGGAGCGCCGAATGCGCTCCATGCCAGCAACTGCGACCCTCGCAAACTTCACGTCGCAACCCAAACAGTACGACACACACATTACGACACTCGCAAACAACATACGACACACGTTCACACACATTACGGCCTCGCAACACTCGGACGCAACTCGCGAACATTACAAAATGTAAAACACAATACATACACACAGCACATACACAAAAAACTTACCTACACCAAGAGGGAGCACCCAGCACCTCAAAAATACAACTTACACCTCGATTTTACTCGAAATAAAACAGTTTAGAGACTAAAAAAAAATCGAAGCGAGAGAAAAAATGGCCGCCGAACAAAACGAAAACGAGGCTACAGCACTCTAAACTCGCAAAACACCACAAGAAACTCGCAAAACACCACAAAACACCTACGGATATTCCGATACAGACGTATACCACACATTACTCGCCATTTTACGCCAATGCGGAAGTACACGACTACGCTAACGGTTTGGCCTCGCGCACGCACAGTGTTACACTGCACACATTCAGCACGCTTACACAGCAGATCCACACCACTAATGCTGCAGCAACATCAAAACACATTCACAGCTCTTCCACACAATGCTTTAAAATAGGTAAAGTATATTCATTTATTAATCTATTATATATTTCAAACAGCATTAGCTACCTTACAATTTCATTGCCGTCATTTTTTGACAGGCAATTCGCTAGTAAAATATATATGAAACATACACAAGTATATCTACAGTATTATGTATCACAGAGTGGTTGGTACCAATGCTGTACATCTCATCAGATTTAAGAAAAATTATTCATAAAGATTGAATGTAATTACAAATCACCTGTAGGCAAACATTTGTTTTAAAAAGGACAATGCATCAAACATCAAAAGGTAAAACATTGATGGGAAATTTCTCAGAACCTATATCAATGGTGGAAAATCAGTCTCTAGAGGTCTGTCAATGGACCAGGATTTCTGTAACCAATAGAGATACACTATCTGCCATATTGTTAGTGGGACAGCAAAGAGTTAAACCCAAGGTTTCTGCAAGAATTTTTATAGCCCGTCAGAGCAGCCAGGCATCCACTCTCTGCCCTCAGATAGTCATACACTTCACCTAACAGCAAAACACAGGTCTGAGATATGAAGTGACCTGGCCAGATAACCACCAGGCTCTGGTGTATGGGAGGGGGCTTATGGCCTAGTGACTGGGTGAGGAGGACACACTAATAATTCAAATCCCTCATAGAGGGAGGGGAATGATGAGGCGGGTGTGGGTGAAATGCTTTTGTGTTGTGATATATCTATGTAAGAAGAATTAAAGTGGCCAGTCAGTGTGACATTCTAACCAATGGGGTGTCTGATGTTATGATTTAACCCTAATCAATGGGATATAACTGAGTTCATT
The DNA here is from genome assembly GCA_027410445.1 of Discoglossus pictus. NCBI lineage: Eukaryota > Metazoa > Chordata > Amphibia > Anura > Alytidae > Discoglossus > Discoglossus pictus. The sequence continues at coordinate 111,303,770 of CM050171.1, forward strand.
ATTTTTAATGTGAGTAACATTAAATGTCAGTAACCGTCAGTAATTTTATGTCAGTAACCGTAGGCCTGAGCTTGCAACCTGAGATTCCCTAGGAGGTGGTCTGCTGGGCGCCGAGAGATTGAACACAAAAGGCACGACCTAGAGGGAGAAAATTGAGGTGCACAGGGCCCTCATCTCTGGGTCGTAACATCACTCATTTTTGATTCACCTGTGCTCATGCAGGGAGTTATGGAAAACTTGGCCTGTTGGTGGTCCTGGTAGGACCAGGTTGCCCACCACAGATCTAGCTTGAGACTTATTCTTATGAGTAAGACTCTCCTTTCATACTTTTCAGTTAGACTCCGCTTGTTATGATGATTTGAAACCACTCTCAAGACGTAACCATTACAGTAGAATTAAGTGGCCTCTTTATAAATAAGTGATATTAATAACTAGACCAACTGTTTACAAGAATAAAAGCTTTTACACAGTAAACATCAGCAATGCTCTTACAGCCTTGTCATGTGAATTGTTTATCTTCCCATGGGGCCAAATGTTTATCGGAGATCAATATCAACTTGCCTTGGAAAATGTCAAAAGGTTGTTGATTCAGGAAAATGTCATGTTTTTCCCTTTATTTTTTTATTCACCCCTCTCCCACTAAATCTAAAAATGCACATTGATTGCTACAAGCAGAAAAAAAAATAGCAAGAAGAGTCCACTTTGGTTACATCTTTTCTCAAAAACAAGTTTCACTAAAATTTAAAGTGATTCTGTCAGCCCTAGAAACTATCTATATACTAGCGAATTGCCCGTCATAAAATGACGGCAATAAGATTGTAAGGCAGGTAATGTTGTTTGGGTGCAAAATTAATTTTGTTGGTGTTTTAAGATTCTTCAGCGCTCATTGCGAGGCTCTTGGTTGTTTGTGTGCTATGAGCAGCGTTGGTGTTTTATTTTGGTATGGCAATGAATAATTAATAAAATAAGAAATTAATATACTTTACCTATTGTGAAGTAATATATGCAGGAAGCATTGTGCTGAAGAGCTGGCAATCTGTTTTCATGTTGCTGCAGCATCAGTGCTGTGGAGCTGCTGTGTAAGCGTCATTAATGTGTGTAGTGTAATAGTGTGCGTGTGCGAGGCAAATCCGTTATGGTAGCCGTGTACTTCCGGATTGTATAAGTTATTGTTCTAAAATGGCTGCTAATGTGTGGTATGCGGCTGTGGCTGATTTACCGTCCTTCATTTCGGATGTCGTCCGACTTTTTCGGAATATCCGTAGCTCTTTGGTGGTGTTTTGTGTGTTTAGGGTCCTTTAGCCTAGTTTTTGTTTTGTTCAGCAGCCATTTTTTCTATCGCTTAGGTGATTTTCGGGTGTCTAAACTCCAAAATTTGGAGTTAAATCGAGGTGTAACTTCACTTGCAGAGGTCCTGGGTGCCCCCCCCCCCCCCTTGCTGTGGGTAAGCCTTTTATGTGTTTGTTGTGTGTATTTCGTGTGTTTGTAATGTTTTTAGGGTCGCGCGTGTTGCGTCCTTGTTTTCGGATCTCGTACGTCTTTTTTGGGAAATCCGTAGGTGTTTGGTGGTGTTTTGCGTCTTTAGACTGCTGTAGCCTCATTTTCGTTTTTTTCGGCGGCCATTTTTTCTCTCGCTTAGGGGATTTTTGAGTGTCTAAACTCTTTTATTTGGAGTTAAATTGAGGTGTAACTTCAGTTTTCAAGGTCCTGGGTGCCCCCCCCCCCCCCCTTGCTGTAGGTAAGCTTTTTATGTATTTGATGTGTGTATTTATTGTGTATTTCATGTTTTTATGTTTTCATGTGCGCGGGTTTCGGACGATTTTTGGGAGATCGTATTGTGTCGTAACGTGTTTTGTATTTTCTTTCATAACTAAGTAAATTTTGCGAGGTCCGCAGTTGCTCGCAAGGGCCGCGGGCTCGCAACGCGAGCCCACAAGCGTTAGCAACGGCCTGCATGCTCACAACTATATATGTGATTGTACTAACCCTTTTCCCACAAAGAAAACATGGTTCATCATCTTTTATGCGGCTTCTTTATGCTACTATACAGCTCTATGTGTTGATTTGTTGTTCTGTGTGCTTGATATGGGTGTGGGAGGGAATGTAACTGCATGATAACATTGAGGAACATTGTTTTGCAAGCAAACGTAGGACTGTGTTACTATTTATCACATCAAAGCAGTGAAATAATATTTGGGAGTCGCTCATTTGCATAATGATACAGCAGAAACAATACTGAATATTTCTAAAAATATTTATGTCAGAACAAAATGGCTAGAGCAACACATAGATTGTTTTTCAGATTCATTAAAAGTATTTTAGGGTGACAGGGTCCCTTTAAAACCATTTTCTTCCTTATAATTTTTCTTAGTTTTTATCTGCCTTGCAGTTTCTAACAGAATATCTCATGTAAATTCATTAAAACACATCAAAGGGAAATTTGGGCTAAAAATACTGCATATTTCCTCCTATTATGCACACATTATTATCTTCTCTTATAAAATAATCATCAGCACTAAGGAATGTCTTATCATTCACATCCACAGTAATTTAGCCCCTCTAGCAAATTAAATGTTTAGACTGAAAAATGGATTATATTAGTCTTCTATGGTAGTGGCTTTATAGACAACTAATCTAAGTACATTAATTTGAAGCAGCCCAGAATTAAAGTTATTTACATGGTGTTTCCATGTACTGGGAATAAAACATTATGGTAATAATGGGTCAAGTTTGAAGGAAATAAGATTTTTAGTTTTTATAAGGGAATGGGCTTCAGGGGCCACTTAGCGGTGAAAGAAAAAAAACATGTACCGTATTTTTCGCCCTATAAGACGCACCGGCAGATAAGACGCACCTAGTTTTTAGAGGAGGAAAACAAGAAAAAAAAAATCTGAATCAAACACAAATACACTCAAACACAAATACACTTTACACACAGATACACACCTACATTACACACAAATATATATATATATATATATATATATATATATAGATACACATACATACATATACATACACACATAAATATACATACACATACATACATATATACACACATACATACACACACACACACACATACATATCCATATACTGCAGCATTTGGGAGCCATTGACCCTCCCTGACCCTCCTGATCCTCCCTGACCGTCCTGATCCTCCCTGACCCCCCTGATCCTCACCTTTATAGAGACACATACATATATATACACACATAAATATACATACACATACATACATATATATACACACACACACACATACACACACACACATACATACACACACACATACACACACACATACATACACACATACATACGGTACATACACACATACATACATACACACACACATACATACACACACACATACATACACACACACATACATACATACACACATACATACATACACACATCCATATACTGCAGCATTTGGGAGCCCTTGACCCTCCCTGACCCTCCTGATCCTCCCTGACCCCCCTGATCCCCCTGATCCTCACCTTCCTTCTGATCTCTGCCATCTTGATCTCACCCCATCGCTTCCTACCAGCACTCCACGTGTACTGCAGCGTTGCGTGTGTGACGTCACTAGGACGCACCGGCCGACGCGATGCTGGTAGGAAGCGCTGGGGTGAAATCAAGAGGACAGAGGCAGTTTCAAAAGGCATATTCGCCGTATAAGACGCACCAACTTTCCTCCCCCAGTTTTGGGGAAGAAAAAGTGCGTCTTATACGGCGAAAAATACGGTATATCCCCTTCTGGATCGCTACCTTGTTGTGGTGAAGGGGCTTGTGAAATTCAATGAAGCTGTGAGCTATACCACATAGGGTCATCCAAGATGGGCAGGTAATAGCAGAGAAGTCAGACAAATCATGGTCCACTGGAGAAGGAACTAGCAACCCACTCCAGTAACTGTGCTAAGATAACTTTATGGACAAGCACAACAATATGACAAGAAGGTGCTTACCACATTACTGGGGAAGAGCAGAGGGTGATTACAAGTAGCACCAGATCTAATGAAGTGGTTGGGCAAAAGCCGAGAGGACACCCAGCTGCGGATATGTCTGGAGGGAAAAGGAAAGTCAGCTGCTGCAAAGAACAATTTAGCATAGGAACCTGGAATCTTAGAACTATGAACCAATGGAAACTGGACGTGGGTAAACATGAGATGACAAGGCTAAACATTAATATCCTGGGAATTTGTAAACTCAAATAGACTGGAATGGGATATTTCACATCATACAACCACCAGTTCTTCTACTGTGGTCAATAATCCTGCAGAAGAAATGGAGTAGCCCTTATAGTCAATCAAAGAATGGCCAAAGCAATGCACGGTTACAACCCAATAAATGACAGAATGATTTCAACTTGAATTCATGGCAAGCCATTTACCATCACAGTGATCCAAGTCTATGCTCCAACCATGGATGATGAAGAGGCTAAAGTTATCCAGTTCTACAGGAATATTCAACACCTCAGAGATATAACATCAAGAAAAGATGTTACTCTCATCATAAGAGATTGGAATGCTAAAGTAGGGAACTAAAACATACCATCATATAAAGAAGAGATGGCTAGTTTGGCCTTGGAGTACAGAATGAAGCAGGTCAGAGATTAGTAGAATTCTGGGAAGATAATTCTCTGGTCGTAGCAAACACCCTCTTCCAATAGCCTCTGAGACTACTCTACACATGGACACAATCAGATGGACAATATATAAATTAGGTTGACTATATACTTTGCAGTCAAAAATGGAGAAGCTCTATACAATTAGCAAAAATAAGACCTTGAGCTGACTGCTTCTCAGATTATGAGCTTCTTATTGCAAAGTTCAGAATTAAACTGAAGAAAAGAGGGAAAATCATCAGACCAAGTAGATACAAAATAAAGATTATGCCGTGTGAATATGCAGTGGAAGTAAAGAATAGATTTAAGGGACTAAACATGGAAGATAGGGTACCTGAAGAACGTTGGACAGAAATTTGCAACATTATTCAGGGAACAGCAACAAAGAATATCCCTAAAAGAAAGATAAATAAGAAGTCAAACTGGTGGTCTGATGAGGCTTTGAAAGTAGCACAGGGAAGAAGGAAAGTGAAAGTAGTGGAGGCAGGAAAAGATTTGTCCAACTGAATGCAGGATTCCAGAGGATAGCAAGAAGAGACAAGGAGACATTCTACATTGAGCGATATAAAGAGGTTGAAGAAGATAACCAAATGAGTAAATCAAGAGATCTCTTCAAGAAAATTGGGAATCTAAAAGGGCACTTTTCATGCCAAAGTGGGCATGATAAAAGACAAAAATGTTAGGGACCTAACAGAAGCAGATCATATAAAGAAGAGGTGTCAGGAATACACTGAAGATCTATACAGGAAGGATCTTAACAACAAAATTTGTCTAAGGCATTGGGGTTGGAGAACAAATTAAGATGAGCCCTACGATATATTGCGGATCACACGACTGCAGGAGTTGATGGAATCCCAGCTGAACTATTCAAAATCCTACAAGATAATGATGTGAAAGTGTTACTTGCCTTATGCCAACAAATTTGGAAAACTCAACAATGGCCAAGAGACTGTAAGAGGTCAGTCTACATCCATATCCCAAAAAAGTCAATGACAAAAAGTGCTCCAATTATCGAACAAGGTAGTGCTTAAGACCCTACAAGCTTAGCTTCAACCAGGACCGGGAACTATGGACCGGGAACTATCAGATGTGCAAGACGGGTTCTGCAGAGGAAGAGGCACAATAGATCAATTTGCCAATGTCCACCGCATAATAGAGAAAGCAAGAGAGTTCCAGAAAAACAGTTACAAAATCAATATTGCTGGAAGAAATATCAACAACCTCAGATATGCCAATGATACTACTCTGATGGTTGAAAGTGAGAAGAAACCAAATGACCTACTGATTAGGGTGAAAGAATAGAGTGCAAAAGTTGGCCTGCTGCTTAATGTAAAAAAAAAAACAAAGATCATGGCAAACGGCATTCTCAGTTTCTGGCAGATAGACAGGGAAGAAGTGGAGGCAGGGACAGATTTTATTTTCCTGGGATCCAAGATCTCTGCAGATGGTGACTGTAGCCCTGAAATTAAAACCTGTTTTCTTCTGGGGAGGAAAGCTATGGCAAGCTGGGCAAGATATTAAAAAAGAAATACATATAGTTATATAAATCATCAGAACTATCTGTGCTTTAATACCACCATGTCTGAGAAGTTGTGCTATGTCCCCTCACTCTTTCTGTAAAGTGATGGATACAGAATGGAAAATGGAATAAACTTTCATGAAAGATCCTTCTTTGTTTTCCTGATAGATCGGTGAGATTGTGGTTATCAGATTCATGCTACAACAAGGACTCGGCTCATACAGGAATGCAGTGAGTAGGTGCAGTTGTGGGATAAATAGTTATTAGTAACTTAGGTCTGATGAAAATTAAAGGGACACCATTCAGTTTAAACTGAACACTCGCTTGACAATGAGCCAAAGAGTTTAGGTAACCAGCCAGCAGATGGAAGTACTTATACACAAGTAAGATGCTTTTGTTTGTATCAAGAAATCTTTCTTATTGGATCAGAAGACCAAAGGTAAGAATACAGCTGTAACAGAGTAATTTGGCTGTGGGTTCTAGATCACCTGCCTCTAACAGGGCACAGAAGCAAAATGAATTGTCTCCATGGGATATAAGTGCAATCCATTGAGTGGCAATGAGCTAATCTCATCCTACAATGTTCCCACATACTTGGCAAGAAACACAGACTCTCAAATAGGTATTTGAAGGTCACAATGATCAGTTTCAAAGACAATAACTGAATTAATTTGTTGGCATACTTTTGGGATAAAGCCAAGCTCTGGCAATGTTTTACAGTTAGAGGTTACAAGATTTTGTGATTTGTGACATTGTATTGATTGTCATTGTATTAATTATTGTATGCAATTACTGTTTACTGTACTATTGTATGCAATTACTATTTACTGAGGTTGGCCATTGTCATGTTTAGCACTGGCACAAAGGATTAAACTTAATACAGATAAATGTAAAGTTATGCATTTTGGAAAGTAAAATAATCATATTACTTCTCAATGGAGTAAATCTTAATGGAGCAAATCTAGGGGTATCAGCAGGGTCGGATCCTCCTTTTTGGAGGAGCCCCTGCGAGTGAGTACACACGATATGCACGGACCCATTTTTGCATTTTCTGTGCATTTAAGTTCCTTTTCCTGTAATTTCCTTCTTGTCCTAGGTTGTTACCACTAGTAGCCAGTCTATGAACTGCAACATTTTATTTTATTTCAGCCAGAAACCATTGTTTTTTTAAGGTGGGGCCCCTCACAGGGAAGCTCCCTTAGGCGGCTGCCTACTTGGCCTAATAAGTAATCCGGTTATGGGTATCAGATGATGAAAAGGATTTGGGAGTACTTGTGGATAACCACCTAGGTAGCAGTGCTCAATGCCAAGCAGCAGCTGCAAATGCAAATCAAATATTAGCATGTATTAAGAAGGGTATAGAAGCAAAGGAAGCAGATATAATTCTGCCACTATACAAATTTATAAATTTTGGAATATGGAGTACAATATTGGGCACCACTTCATAGAAAGCATATTTTAGAGCTGGAAAGAGAATAGAGAAAGGCATCTAAATGATTATTAAAATCAGAGAAAATCTAAAATAAATTGAACGTGATGGACTAAAAGTCTTTTTTCAACTTCAATTACCATCATCATGTCACTATGATTACCACAATTTCACAAGAAGCAGATGAATGTTTTTCGGCATTCAAGTTCACCACCCACGAGAAGATGAAGATAAACAGAAAGAAACATGGTGATTCCCTCTGCAGTATAACTGCATTTATTATTCCAATTAAAAAATATGTTTTTATAAAAACATTTGTATTAAAACAAGTGAAAAAGTAGCTACAGATGTCCTTTAACAAATGGTTTACAACCAATACCAATATAAATGTCTATATTTCAGATATGAATTATTTCAGGTATTAAACTTACACTCACTTACATTTGCCATTAAAGTTGAAATATTGTCAGGTCTATGTTATATACACTGAACAATAAATATAGTAGAACAACCTACTGCAGAAATGTAAAAAGTAATTTGTGATAACATATAAAGGGCCACAGTCATGAGTGTAATGGTCCAAGTTTCATGACTTTTAAGTAGAAATCAGTATCAACAACTTTTCACTTTGTGATCTAAAAGGTGACATTTTGTTTTCCTGGAGCATTAAAGCCTGGCTATACAACATGACAGGAGGAGCCTCTCTACACCCAGCTGTTATTGTGTTTAGAATAATTACTTTTATTAATGGAATCATTTTTTTATGTCATACAATTATACAATAATGTGAATGTGAAATTCCTTTTAAAGAGAGCTGCCATCCATGGGCGTATTTAGGTTTTATGCGGTCCTAGGCCCATTCAAGACTTATGTGGCCCCGCATCAGGTTTACTTGAGCACGACCAAGCCCCCACCTCCCAGATATTAATCCTCCTATCTCCTTACAGTATCCCAAATCATAGGTTTATGAGTATTTATGTATATTAGAAAGTGCTAGCAGTAATAATAGGAATGTATTTGCGTATGTAAACCATTATTCTATGGTAGTGCACCGGCATCTTCAGGCGACCTCCTGGACCTAGGCCTAAACACAACCCTGGGATATAATTATAAAATTGCACCCTCTACTAAAGAAAAAGTATTCCATATAGGGTAGTCGTGTATTTAAAAGGTGTGGCAACATAATTAAATTACATAGCAGTATATTGAACATATATTATTGAGGTCGTTCTAGTTTCATCTGCCATTCAGACCCCCAATAAGACTAAGGGCGCGGATCTTGCAAGTACATAGCTTCACACAAGCTTAGAACATTAATTCTCACAAAATATCTTGTCTGGTTGTGACAGTGTGGCCCCAAGAGCCGGTGATCACTCTACTATGTGCGGATTTGTACTAAAGCACACAATGACAAAAATAACATTTTAAATCTAATGTTTATGCTTTTAAAATTACAAATTACTAGTGAAAAAAATAATAAACGCCTAGCTCCCATTCAGAGCCTACCTCACTTCTTGACCCCTCTCTATAAGGTGTGTAGATATGCCACGGCCACCTAACTATATAACAAGTAATTTGTGAATACAGCCCCCCTTGGAGGGTCCTCATAGCATTCCTTGTTAGTTTCTTTTTGTCAGTCTCAGTCTCCTGTAGTTTCTGCATTCTGCAGAATAGCATCTCATGCAGCCTACACATGCCACTTTTAACAGTGTTTCAGTATTGAAGCTGCTTTGTAAAACACTCAGTATCTGGTGATATAAATCTAAACTCCACCACCGCTTCTGTTATGCTTCTGAGTTTGTATCCAAGATGGCTGCTCCCGTAAGCTAGAGCCTTCTTTCAATGGCCATCAGCACCTTGTTTCTATGACATTTCTGACTCTTGGAGAATGCAGCTGTCAAGATACTGGATCAAGATACTGGACCAGCCACGAACAGGAACTCCAACTGGTTAGATCCTCAAATCTTCTGTGGGTTGGATTTCTCAGCACTTGGGTGGATACAACCAAATGACGGTCACACTCCTGTCCGTAGTAACCAACATGGTGATATTCTTTAATGAAGGAACCATAGTGCAATACCTTGGAATTCAAGAAGAAGGGGGATATTTTATTAAGACATTAAAGAAACATTTTTAGAATTTAAATAATGACGAACAGTTACACAGTAAGTAGAAGGTAAACATTGCATCAGGTTCGGTCCTGTACCAACTACCCTCTAATGCTAGGGGTGATCAGTCAGGGGGGCTTCTAATACAGAGCCTTCCAGGTAGGAGGATCCACTGAGATCATAGGACTTATCTTTCATACTATCCCTTTATTTAGTTCATCTCTCTATAGTGAATGTCTGTTTAGTCCATATTTATTTTAATCAGCAGTGTTGTTAAATTTAATAGAGGTAATATTTAACGGTTTCTATAGACCTTATTTTGGTGTGGCACCCACACAGTTGAGGTAACCCAGGATTGAGGACCCCATGATGTACTCTGAACCTCGCCCACATGGAACAAGGAGATCCCTATCAGCTATCCGAACTAAGTGTCCAGATTGAGGGAGGGGTGCCGAATACATGGAGCTAAAGATGCATAACATTAACCTTCCTACATAAGCTGGCCATGGGTGCTTAGAACTGAGCTTTATAGCCAGCATCCCTCATGTACACCAATACAAGCGAATAACGAAACATGAACAGATAACTGGAGGGGGGTTCAGGGTTCCTTCTGGTGAAGGGAGGCATACAAATCCCACCCGAGTTACCTTGGTTTTGACCTAAATAACCGTGGTTTTAACTGATTTAATTAAAAAAAAAAAATATTTACTATTTCAACTAAATATAGACAAAATAGAATATATTTTATTTTAGTAAAACTCACAGAAAGAAGGGAGTTTATGATTAAATAAAAGTACAATATGTTGGTATAGAACAACAATTAAGTTATGGGCTTTGAATATATTCACTATTGTGAGAGGTTTCTCACTAGTGCGCCAAAACATCTATGTTATTCTGTGCAGCATTTTTTTTTTTATTAAAGTATGAAGAATCTGTTTTGATAGAAAAACAAAGGTATCCTGTCACCTTATTTAATATAGCCCTATATAAATCGGTATAAGTGTAATATTACTGCATCCCATTCATACAGCGTCCACCCCTTACAGATCTCGTTCTATCTCCTCCCCATCTCTCTCACCTCTTAAGCTTCTCTCACTTTACAATCACTGTAAACTCTCTCCATACATCCCAACATATTATGTTCCCTTCATTATCCTATCCCTTATATGCCAAACTCTCAAAAAGAAAAATAAACAATCGCACCTCCGTTACTTGCATGATCATTACAACCAACATCTGGATGTTGGCGTTTTTCTTCCTCAGACGTTCTTGCAGACCCTTCATTGCCTTCAGCCCTCCAGCTTCAGTTGGAAATGACTTTACTCTCAAAACACAGCTACTTATATAGTGACAGGCTTTATGATGTCATCTTCTGTGACATCAGGGTGATGTCATTCACAGGGGAGCAGTATCAGAATCCATGGAGCTTGTGTGGCCCAAAGGCCCTGGTGACCACATTACTTTATGTGGATTTTGTGCCGAGACTAATGGCAACTGGAAACCTTAAATTAGATACTTAAAAGCATTTTTTTTTTCACAAATAAAAAATACTAATAAAAAATATAATAAAAACTTAAATCCCATTCAGTGCCCACCTCACTTCTTGGCCCCTATCACTGTCACCTTATACACACAGTATCTCACAAAAGGGAGTACACCCCTCACAGTTTGGAAATATTGTATTATATGTTTTCATGTGACAACACTGAAGAAATGACCCTCTGCTGCAATGTAAAGTAGTAAGTGTACAGCCTGTATAACAGGGTAAATTTGCTGTCCCCTCAAAATAGCTCAACACACAGCCATTAATGTCTAAACCGTTGGCAACAAAAGTGGGTATACCCCTAAGTGGAAATGTCCAAATTAGGCCCAAAGTCAATATTTTGTGTGGCCACCATTATTTTCCAGCACTGCCTTAACCCTCATGGGCTTGGAGGTCACCAGGACTTCACAGGTTGCCACTGGAGTCCTCTTCCACTCCTTCATGATGACATCACAGAGCTGGTGGATGTTAGAGACCTTGCACTCCCCCACCTTCCGTTTGAGGATGCCCCACAGATGCTCAATAGGGTTTAGGTCTGGAGACATGCTTGGCCAGTCCATCACCTTTACCTTCAGCTTCTTTATCAAGGCACTGGTCATCTTGGAGGTGTGTTTGGGGTCGTTATCATATTGGAATACTGCCCTGCGGCCCAGTCTCTGAAGGGAAGGGGATCACGATCTGCTTCAGTATGTCACAGTTCATGTTGGCATTCATGGTTCCCTCAATGAACTGTAGCTCCCCAGTGCTGACAGCAGTGTTGTTACATGAAAATATGTAATAAAATATTTACATAAATGTGAGGGGTGTACTCACTTTTGTGAGATACTGTAACTAAAGATACAAGTCTCTTGTAGTACACTCACAGCCTACTGGCTTGCTCTCCATTACAGTCTGTCCACCTCCAGGTTTAGTCTCCATTACAGTCTGTCCACCTCCAGGTTTAGTCTCCATTACAGTCAGACTCCAGGCTTTTTTTTTATATTGCAGTCTCTCAGACTCTCCGCTTGCCTTCCACTACAGTTTGTCAGCCTTCCAGTTAGCCTCCTGATTTGCTTGTATCTGCTCACTTACATCCAGACTATCTTGCAGCCTGCCCCTGCAACCTTTTTACTCTATCTCAGCCCTTCTGCAGCTCAGCAGTTCCCAATCTCTGGCTTGCCCCATCACATCGCCATCTCTCGGTACCCAATCTCTGGCCTTGCCCCATCACATCGCCATCTCTCGGTACCCAATCTCTGGCCTTGCCCCATCACATCGCCATCTCTCTGTACTCAATCTCTGGCCTTGCCCCATCACATCGCCATCTCTCTGTACCCAATCTCTGGCCTTGCCCCATCACATCGCCATCTCTCGGTACCCAATCTCTGGCCTTGCCCCATCACATCGCCAACTCTCTGGTGATATAAATCTACTCTCTCACAGCTTCTCTCCAAGATAACTGACCCATAATGTAAATCCTATCATTGAGCGCTAGAAGGCTTACTTACCATCTTGTTTTAGTGACACTCCTTTTGGATAAGAGCAAATATTTATAATACATTTGAAAAGAAGGGAGTTTGATCAAGGAAATATAAAATATTCTGATAAGAAATTCTGATACGAAACTTTCCACTCCACCGCAACAGAAAAGAAAAGAGGGGTGACTCTCCTTATTCATAATAGGCTTACATTTCGCCACACCCGCACTCAGACAGACCCAGAGGGTAGATATGTGGCAGTACATGGCACCGTTCATGACCAGAAAATTACCTTCCTTAACATATATGCGCCAAACACTGATCAGAAGCAATTCTTCACTAAGATTTCAGATCTGATTATGGGCTGGGAGCACTCCCTCCTGATCATAGGGGGGGACATGAACACAGTCCTAGATCCATCTACAGACAAATCAACTGCTACCACTAAACTCACACCTCCCACGGCTACCCGAGCTCTTAAACATATTCTCAGATCTAATTGCCTGATAGACAGTTGGAGGATAATGAACCCCACTGATCGAGAGTATACTTTTTACTCCCCCAGACATCTGTCACACTCCAGAATTGATTACCTGTTCATTCAACAACACCTATCACTAAACTTAGAAGCAGCTTCCATTCGACCCATTTCGTGGTCAGATCATGACCTGGTTCTGATCTCCCTGTCTGGACTTCTACCAGCGGGACGGTCCCCCTCGTGGGCACTGAATCCCTGTCTATTAAACGATCTAGTCCTAAGGGAAAAAATCAGCAGTGCAATTGTGGAATACTTCGGGATCAATAGTGGGGGTGAGGTAGACGGGGGAGGAGTGTGGGCAGCCCATAAGGCAGTGATTAGAGGAGTTTGTATTCAGCTAGGAGCAGCAGCGAAAAAAGCAGATAGAGTGCAAATTAGGGACCTCAATAGCAAGATCACAGAGTTACAATCACTATTTGCCAGGAATCATGATCCTAGGATCTACAATGAAATTCTGAAATACAAACACACCTTAAACACAGTGCTCAGGAAGAAGGTGGTCTCCATGCTACAACGTACGCGGGCCAGCTTCTTTATGAGCACCAATAAACCTGACAGTATGTTGGCCAGAAAGCGTAAAGCACAGAGGGAGGACTCATTCATCCCAAAGATATTTACTAAAGGGAAAGGCCCGGTCTCTAAACCAGACCAGATTGCTGATGTCTTTCGACAATTTTATACAGAACTGTATTCCGCCCCCTCTCACTTAGGATCCTACTCTCACAAATCACAAATTGATGAATTTCTTTCTGGGATTCAGCTGCCACAAATTGAGGAATCACAGGCAGAGACCCTAGCAGACCCCATAACTGCTGAGGAAATTAAACAGGCTATTAAGGCCACGAGATCACATGCAGCACCTGGTCCGGATGGATTCACAAATTTTTATTATAAACAATACATCGATCTCTTGCTACCGCACCTCCAAGAATTATTTAACAGTTTCCTTTCTGGTTCTTCATTCAGACCAGAATTTCTAGAGGCTAAAATTATCGTAATACCCAAAGAGGGGAAAGACCCAGCACAGTGCGGTAGTTATAGACCGATCTCATTGATCAACACGGACCTCAAACTATATTCCAAAATAATGGCAAACAGATTGGCCCCATTGTTGCCGGACGTGATCCATCCGGACCAGGTAGGCTTCATCTCAGGTAGAGAAGCACCCGACAACACCAGGAGAATCTTTAACCTGATAGACTTGGCTACCAGAGAGGATATCCCGCTAATGCTCCTATCTTTAGACGCCGAAAAGGCATTTGATAGGATAGACTGGACTTTTATGTGGAAAACATTGGCGAAGTTTGGTCTGGGGGACGGCTTTTTGAAGGGCATTATGCCTTTATACAGCGATCCCAGAGCATGTATTATATATCAGGGATTTGTGTCCAAACAATTTAATATTACTAGGGGAACTAGACAGGGCTGCCCACTCTCCCCCTTGCTCTTCGCCCTTAGTCTTGAACCATTGGCAGCGGCAGTTAGAAATTGTCCAAACATTAAAGGAGTGCAGATTGGCCCTAATGAGCATAAGCTCAACCTTTTTGCAGACGATATCATGCTGTCACTTACAGATCCAATACCAAGCCTGCCTAATTTATTCCAATTGCTCACAGACTTTGGCAGAGTGTCAGGGTTCAAAATCAACACTAACAAGAGCATAGCCCTCAACATTACACTACCCCAAACGGTGAAACAGAACTTAGAAAACAGCTTTCCCATAAAATGGGCACCCAAACAGATAACTTATTTGGGTATTCATATTCCGCGGTCTATAGCGTTGGTATACGAGGCAAATTTTCCTCCTGTCTTTAACAGAATCAAGGCAGATATCTCCAAGTGGTCCTTCCTTAACATCTCATGGTTGGGCAGAATAAATTCCATCAAGATGAATGTGATTCCCAAATTATTATACCTATTTAGGACAATCCCAACCCCGATCAGGTTACCCGACCTTAGAGTGTTGCAAAAAACACTTTTTAAGTTCGCATGGAATAACAAGAAACCAAGAATTAATAGAACCACAATGTGTGCGCCTAAACAGAAAGGGGGGCTAGCCTTCCCTGATCTAATCAAGTATTATAAGGCCACTAGATTAGCTCAAACCACGACCTGGTTTAAAAAAGAGGCCATACCGGTGTGGGCAGACATAGAGAGGCAACTTCTAGAAGACAAGCATTGGGTACTATCGCAGGTTTTATGGCTTAGCTTAGGTCGGGACCTACGAACAGGAGAGTTACCAATTTGTATTAGCCACTCTTTGAAATTATGGAAAGACCTGAACAGAAGGGTGGACCTCCTGAGCGTGGGTTCTGGCTTGATTCCACTATGGCAATCACACAAAGGTCAGCACCTCAATAAATTTACCCAGATGAAATGGTGGATAAAGAACAAAATAACAATTGTGGCAGATACCTGGGTGACCTCACAAAGCAACACATCGTCAATTATCACTGACATAATTCAGGTGCCACATAGAGAGTGGCTTAATCTGATGGCAATTAATGAGACACTAACACACTCTACGAAAAACAACAAATATCACACCAAATCTCCCTTTGAGAAATGCTGTATTAACAATCCCGGAGGTAAGGCCAATATAGCCATCATTTACAATCAGATGGTGTCTCTCACCAACAGGGTTAAACCACATTACCAAACTGCATGGGAGGCTGACTTGCAGGTAACTCTAGACGACAGCCAATGGAATAAGATCCTAAAACAAGCCAATACCTCTTCACTAAACATGACACTAAAAGAAAACTCTTTTAAGACAATAATGAGGTGGTACCTTACACCAGCAAGACTCCATCTTCTGAACAAAACACACCCTGACACATGTTTTAGGGGCTGCACAGACACTGGTACACTGATTCACATGCTGTGGGAGTGTCCGAAAATAAGACCCATATGGACAGCAACATACGACCTATTAGAAACACTTTTGGGGACAACAGTAACACAAAAGCCTGAGGAAGCTTTGCTAGGCCTTCCAATTACGGGGCTATTCAAATCAGAACAATGTTTAACAACACAGATATTTTTGGCCACCAGATGCATCATAGCTAAACACTGGAAACTTACCTCCCCTACTCACATTGAAGTACTTCACAAAATCAGGTTCATTCGGGCTATGAGCTCACTTTCAGCTGAAATTGATGAAAGATACCGTCGATGGGCCTCCTGCTGGGACTTATGGACTCTACGAGGTCCACAATAAGGTTCGTGTGAACTACTTTTATGGGTTGACCTGATGTTTGATCTATGGTTTCACCTTACTGTACCTCCTAGACACATGTCTGCTTTGAGGAATGTATATATGTTCAAGACCTTGTGTGACTTTATATATATGTTTTACATGTTCATGTGTTATTCTAACCAAAAAAGAAAATCTTTGAAAGAAACTTTTTGATATATCTTGTTGATACTTGAGAGATTTGTTATATGATTTGCTGAACTTACGATGTTCTATTTGTTTATTCTTTCAATAAAAAAGTTAATTATAAAAAAAAAAAAAAAAAAAAAAAGAAATTCTGATACGCTCCAAGGCAAGTTGTTATTGACTAAGGTAAGAGCTTTCTCACTAGGCAAAACCTGTCTGCTATTCTGTGGAGCTTATTGCTCTTCGGAATAACATAGGAATTGCAGAGGTTACATCTCGCTAGTGAGAACCCACTCACATTACTCAATATAGCCTATCAATACTGAATCCCAGTCAGAGCATCCAACACTTACAGGTCATCAGATCTCTCACATGTTACAATAACCAGGCTTTTTACCTACATTTTAAACTATGAAGCACGTTCTGTCCTATATATTCCAGTTGGGGCGATCTTTTAGAATCCCACTACCCATATATAAAAATGTTGGCAATTATTTGTCATGTTTATGGAAACCCTTGCCATGCTTATGCATATATGAGTCTACGCTCTCTAAAATGGGGATACTCCTGTTTTTAAATGAGGGATACCATATTGTGGTTATGACCTGTGGAGAAGAGACAGAGGCTCTAGTGGTTGTCAGCCAACCTCCTGATGATTTGAGGTTATAAGACCTCCATATGAAAGACGAGACTCTCTTATTTTGCAAGAATGGCCTATTGCCACTCTTCATCATGCGAGGGGCGAGACGGGCTGGGGTTAAGATTCCTTACACTGTCCCTGTTATATGTAATCATGAACGTGATGATGTCACTATGTGACACCGGTTCCTCACGGAAGTCTCTAATCATGTCCAACGGTGCACTGGTAAGGACTAGATGTGGAGAAGATTTGTCCTCCACATAATAAGGGAGCAGAGTTGGCACATAGTCAGTAATTACAAGTAAAGTTGCCCAGCAAAGTTAAAATATAAAAAAATCAACAGTGTTTAGTGGATATGCTGGCCTGTGCCCATTCAGACTTATGCACCCTCATGCCCATTTACTTGAGCATACCCATGCCCCAGTTGTTACCCTCCTATTCCCTTGTTATATACCAAATTATATATTTATGATTATTTATGTATATCACACAGTGTTGGGTATACTTACAATTAGAAATATCACTACAAATAGGAATTTCTGTGTCTATGCAATAATTATTCTATGGTACTTCACCGGCATCTTCGGCCAGCCTGCTGCCCCCTGAAAATATGCTGCCATCTTTGTTTCATAGAGAGGCACGGGGGGGTAGAGAGACATGGGGGGGGTAGAGAGACACGGGGGGGTAGAGAGACACGGGGGGGACTCGAGTATAAGCCGAGGGGGCCCTTTTCAGCCTTAAAAAAAGGGCTGAAAACTCGGCTTATAAGTATAAGCCGAGTTTAAAGTAAATCATAAATTAATATACTTTACCTATTTGTAATTAATATATGCAGCAAGCAATGTGCTGAAGAGCTAACAATCTGTTTTGATGTTCCTGCAGCATCTAATGTAGGTTTGCACTGTTGTTGAGCTGAGGTGTAAGTGTCAGCAATGTGTGCAGTGTGTAGTGTAAACAGGCTGCGTGCGCGAGGAGAAACCGTTAGTGTAGCTGTGTACTTCCGCATTGTGTAAGTTACTGTTGTAAAATGGAGGCGATTGTGTATGTGGTACGCGGGTGTGGATGATTTAGCGTCCTTGCTAATAGTGGATGTTGTACCTCGTACAGGTTTTTGTAAAAGTCGTACGTGCTTGGCGGCGTTTTGCGGCTAATTAAAAAGGGAATTCAGGGTTGTACCTGATAATTAGAGAGAGAGTATTGAGATGATTGGCATTACACTTGTTTACACTTGTTTTTTTTTCTGTTTGCCTTCCTCTAGATCAATTAATTATTAATTAAAATAAATAAATAAATTGTTTAAAATAATTAACAATTAATTAACAACAAATTAATTAATAACTAATCCGCATATTGCAGATCAGAGGAGATCTTAAAAGGTTGAACTTGATGGACTGAATTTCTTTTTTCAACCCTAATTACTATGTAAGTGTAAACAGAGGCACAAAACTGTTTCTTTTTCCACTATTACATGTATTGTCAGGACAGAGGGGGAGAAAATATCCCACCCTATCTCCATTTATTGTGGCCCTAAATATCCCTCAGGAGCTGATAACAAGCTAGAGATGTGGAAGGTTTCTCCTTATTTACAGAGGATAAGTCACTTTTTTCCCACTATATTGACCCCTTGAATCGTTACATTGGAGAAAAATGCCTACCCCTGTGCAATGACATAGTCTCTTCCTCTGTTTGCTGTGATGTCATAGTGATAAAATGATGTCACTGGTTCAAATTGCAATGATTTCAGAGCTGACCTCCAAACTCATCTGTCAGGTCAGCCATTAGCTACATAGACTTTGGACTGAAACCCTGACTATAAGCAGAGGCAATGGGAGGCTTTGGCAAGGCTAAAAACCAATCAAGTGACACTTTGGAAAAGAAATCCAAACATTTTAAGTTGTTTTCAAAGAAAAACAACAACTCACCTGGTAAGTATCCTATTCTTACATAAATGTCTGCCTATAATGTCTGTTGGGAGAAACAATCCTAGGTTCTAACACTTCAGAACTTACCTAGATTGAGTCCTTTATGGTGATCTCTGTTACGGAGACCACACTATGGTTTTATAGATAGACAAGAGTAGAAAACTTTACAAAGGACATAATTCTGGCTCTTCTCCACAGAACATGACGTGAAAGAACCAATCAGGAGCCCAGCTACAAGTTCTGCGTCTTCCAGTGCTTCCAAGACATCAAGAGAAGTACAAATAGTTATAATGCCATTTCAAGACAACTTTGTATTCAGGCCAAAGCACTAAAATGCTCATCAAATCGCATTTCCAAGTCTGGACTGAGTCAGCTAAATTCGAGAGGTCAAGACTCCCACAAAATGATAAATAAAAGAGTGGTGTGACAAGATGATTCTGTTGTGGGTCATTAGGGGGAAGGTTTGAGATGTCTGTGTGCACAAGGGGAGCACGTGGTTACTTACCTAACAGACATTACACCTGGCCACACCTTATTACTATCAATGTTCACTTGACTTTTATTAATGTGGATACTCCAAAACAGTGGTTCTTACCCTCTTTGATCTGGGGCCAGCTCATTATCACCCTATGTCCATAAGGACCACTTCTGAAGACCAAGACATTTTCATCAGGATGATAGTACACATGAAACCCAAAATGTTCATCTAGTCCTGCACTGATTTGAATAGAGTATATTTAAACTGCAAGTACATTCATTAATAACTGTAATTAATGACAGCAGTTCAATTAAAATATTAGGCTTTCCTCATCCCTCTTTGTTCCCGAGTCCAGACAGATAATCACATGGATCGTTATAGGTTTTTGATGTTTATCTGAGGTCATATAATGAAGCTAAAGTGATGATTTTTGACTTTCTAGCTAATCATAGAGGGTTTTATTTGGAAATGTATCAGTCAGTTGTAAGATATCCATGTTCTGCCTGAGAAAAGCTTTATCGCATAAGACAAACAGATCAGTGAGGATCTAAATGTTGGTGCAGCAGGTGCAAAGCACTGGGGCCTACAACAGGTTAGGGGGGCATCTGCTATTGACAGTAAATGAGGAATATGAATTTATTCTAAAAAAGGAGAGAAAGAAGCAGGAACTGAAAACATGAGGATATAACCAGAACACATCCAGATCTAATGATGTGATGCTAATAGGTCCCCTGTCTTATTAATTCACTATAAATCACCCAATTGTTCCAATCCCTCTTATATTGGGAAGAAGGGGGTTCATAGACACAAAATAGGCTAAGTTTAGGAGGATATAAAACACAGTGGGGGATCCATATTATAAGGAGGGTCTCCATTCACTAGCTCGGCTACTGGAGAGGTATACTATAAGTATGAAAAAGGAGAGAAGTGATAGGAGGAGGAAGGAAGAGAGATAAAGAAGTAAAAAAGATTGGAGGCGTACAATATAACTAAAAGCCCCCATTGATTAAACGCTACCCAAGGTCTGGTTGGAAAACCCAGATAAGCCACAACTTCTTCTAGCATGTATCAAGGTTGTTAATCTAGTGCTGTGACATACTGAAGCAGAGCATGATCCCTCCCTTCAGAGAGTGGGCCGCAGGGCAGTATTCCAATATGATAACGACCCCGAACACACCTCCAAGACGACCACTGCCTTGCTAAAGAAGCTGAGCCTAAAGGTGATGGACTGGCCAAGCATGTCACCAGACCTAAACCCTATTGAGCATCTGTGGGGCATCCTCAAACAGAAGGTGGGGGAGTGCAAGGTCTCTAACATCCACCAGCTCTGTGATGTCATCATGGAGGAGTGGAAGAGGACTCCAGTGGCAACCTGTGAAGCTCTGGTGACCTCCATGTCCACGAGGGTTAAGGCAGTGCTGGAAAATAATGGTGGCCACACAAAATATTGACACTTTGGGCCCAATTTAGACATTTCCACTTAGGGGTGTACTCATTAATGGCTGTGTGATGAGTTATTTTGAGGGGACAGCAAATTTACACTGTTATACAGGCTGTACACCTATTACTTTACATTGTAGCAGAGCGTCATTTCTTCAGTGTTGTCACATGAAAAGATATAATAAAATATTTACAAAAATGTGAGGGGTGTAGTCACTTTTGTGAGATACTGTATAATATTTGAAGAAATAAACTTGAAAATAGAGGCAGTATTATTTTATATATACCTGAGTATAAGCCGAGGCACCTATTTTACCACAAAATGCTGGGAAAAATGAGTGACTCGAGCCGAGAGTGGGAAATGTGCTGCCCCCTGTGTCCCTCTTGTGCCTTCTGTGTCCCCCTCTTGTGTGCCCTTTTCTTGTGTCCCTCCACTCTCTCCCCTGTGTCTCTTCTCCCCTTTCACACCCTGTGTCTCTTCCCCCTTCTCTGTGTCTCTTCCCCCCTCCCTTATCACCCTGCTCAACCCCCCCTCCTCATTCTCAACCTCCCTCCTCAACCCCCATCCTCATCCTCAACCCCCATCCTCATCCTAAACCACCCTCCTCAGCCCCCCTCCTCATCCTCCCTCCTCAACCTCTCTCTTCATCCCCAACCCCCCTCCTCAACCCCCCTCCTCATCCTCAACCCCCCTCCTCATCCCCCTCCTCAACCTCTACCCCGCTCCTCATTCTCAACCCCCCCATCCTCATCCAAAACCACCCTCCTCATCCTCAACCTCTCTCTTCATCCTCAACCCCCCTCCTCAACCCCCCATCCTCAACCCCCCATCCTCAACCCCCCTCCTCATCCTCAACCTCTCTCTTCATCCTCAACCCCCCTCCTCAACCCCCCTCCTCATTCTAAACCCCCTCCTCAACCTCAACCCCCCCATCCTCATCCTCAACCCCCCCATCCTTATCCTCAACCCCCCCATCCTTATCCTCAGCCCCCCATCCTCAATACCCCCCTCCTCAACCCCCCCATCCTCAACCCCCCATCCTCAACCCCCCATCCTCATCCTCAACCCCCATCCCCCTCCTCAACCCCCCCATCCTCATCCTAAACCCCCTCCTCAACCTATCCCCTCAGCCCCCTCTCCCTCAGCTCCCTCCTCAACTCCCCTCCTCCTCAACCTCAACCCACTCTCCTCAACCCCCATCCTCATCCTCAAACCCCCCATCCTCATCCTAAATCCCGCCATCCTCATCCTTAAACCCCCCATCATCACCCTAATCTTAAAACCCCCTCCTCACTTTACCCCTCTAAATACCTCCCCCTCTCCCTTTCCCCTCAATTACCTCCATCTGCAGCTGCTCCTCCACTCCTCCACGCTCCTTCCTGCGTCTTGAACCGGCCAATGCTAATGACGTGGCACGCATGTGATGTCACGTCATTAGCATATGCCGGGTCCCGACGCAGGAAGGAGCGTGGAGGGGCAGCAGCTGCAGATGGAGGTAAGTGAGGGGAAAGGGGGGGGGTATTTAGAGGGGTAAAGTGAGGAGTGGAGTTTAGAATGAGGAGGGGGGTTTAGGATGAGGAGGGGGGGTTAAGGATGCAGACTCTGTAGGGCTGAAAGTGCAGGGAAGTGTCCTAGCCTATCAGGGACCACGTCTCAGCAGCATGTTGCAGAGAAATGGTCATTGATTGGTTAGTATGAGACACTGCCATTACTACCGAGTTTGTATATTTGTAAGCTGCAAAGGACAAACCCATACAGCCACTATTTGTTTGTTTTTAGGCAGTAAAAAACAAAGCATATAAGCTCTTCTTAACAGTGGCCGCTGGTTACTTTCCAAGTTGGTATGGCAGAAGACAGAAACCAGGCCCCTCCCCTTACATTGACGCCATCCAACAATATAAAGCCCTCCCCTTCACAACATGTTACCTCTATTGGGCCTGCCCACTGACACAGACTCCACGCACTTATTTGATTTTTTTTCTGTCACTTTACTTACTTTTTATCTTGATGAGGGTGAGGTGGTGCTGGTTCTGCTCACTATTCTTATGCTGGGAATTGCCTGCCTTGTCTTAATGACATGCAATACATGTTGGTCACTATTCTTATGCTGGGAATTTGCCTGCATTGTCTTAATGACATGCAATAATTAAATAGAACACATACAATACATGTTAGATCAGGATGTATGTTCATGGCGGCTCATAGAAATTGACAAAAGTGATCCCATAGAGAGAGACAGGGAGAGATAGAGTGAGAAGGAGATAGAGAGAGCGAGGGATAGAGAGAGTGTGAGGGATAGAGAGAGTGTGAGGGATAGAGAGAGTGTGAGGGATAGAGAGAGAGAGGGGTAGAGAGAGAGAGGGGTAGAGAGAGAGAGGGATAGAGAGAGAGAGGGAATAGAGAGAGAGAGGGGGAATAGAGAGAGAGAGAATGGTGCAATAGAAAAGGAGATAGAGAGAGTGAGGGATAGAGAGAGAGAGGGGGAATAGAGAGAGGGGAATAGAGAGAGAGAGAAGGGTGCAATAGAGAGGGAGAGAGAGAGATAGATAGATAGATAGAGAGAGAGAGAGAGGGATAGAAAGAGAGAGAGAGAGAGAGATAGATAGATAGATAGATAGATAGAGAGAGAGAGAGAGAGGGATAGAAAGAGAGAGAGAGAGAGGGATAGAAAGAGAAAGAGAGAGAGAGAGAGAGAGAGAGAGAGAGAGAGAGAGAGAGAGAGAGAAAGAGAGAGAGAAAGAGAGAGATCCCTCCGCTCTATCTCTCTCTCTATCCCTCTGAGCCTAGGGCAGTTTTTTTTTACAACTGTACCAATAATGATACAGGCAGCTGCTATGATAGCAGCAAATAAACTGGAAAAAGTATAAAACTGCATAAATAAAAAAAAATTAAATGAGCAAATAGATTTATTAAACAAATTAAGACTAAATGGCACGTGGGAGGAACATCCTGCACCTACAAAAAGACAGGGTGATAATTCACCAACAACAAACCATCACAAGAAAGTTGCACCCCAAGTTGGTTCTGCATGACTAAATACTGTTTTGTTTCTCCCTCCATTGTAAAGATAATTTAAATAGCAGGTGGGAGAAGCCATCTCAGATCTCCCACATGCTATTTAGACTATCTTTAAAAAAAGACATTTTAATAAATCTATGTGCTTTTGAAATATATATATTTATTCAGTTTATTTGTTGCAAAACACATATTTGAGTGGTTAATTAAGCAGTGTCTACAATATATTACTAATTCTGACCTTCAGCACACAGACTGCTTCAATACATTCAAATTTGTAAAAAAAAAGTATATAAACTATAGATTTTTTGCACTAAATAGAAACCATTTTTTCAGTATCAAATTAAAAGCAGATCATCATCACAAAACTACTAGGTTTCATTATGAAGTTGCCTCTATCTACCTATCTAGATGCAAGGTGGCTTGGGAGGTGCAGGGTGCGGTGGGGAGAGAGTATGAGGGAATATGAAAAAGAGTACAAGACACAGAGAGAGAGAGAGAGAGAGAGTGAATAAGAGAGAGACAGAGAACACGAAACAGAGAGAGACTAAGAGACAGAGAGAAACTGTACTCACCCACTGCATCTGGACTGCATCCGATTTACACAAGTAAAGTGTGTTATTTCCTGTGTGCAGTGATTTGGTGCAGGTGAGTGGGGAGTATTTTTACCTGGGTTAAAATTGCATATACATTTGGGCCTTGTGTGTGACTGTTTACAGGAGGGCATTCAAAGAATTATGAGTCAGTCCAGTGGCGATCTCACTCAGTGTACATTCTGTCATATGTATGTACTGCTGGAACAGATGATCCAGGGTCCATACCTCTGTGAGAGGTGTGAGCATTTTGCCTCTCTGGAAGCTCAGATTGGAGAACTGGAGAGGAGGATTGCAGCACTTAGTGATATTGCTCCACTGGAAAGAGAGTTGGTGCTCACAGAGCACAGTTTAGCTGGGCCTAGCATGGAGGGTGGAGCTGGGGCTAGTGAGGATGTCCAGGGAGGTAGATGGGTTACAGTTAGAAGGGTATCAGGAGCAGGAGGCAGGCCAATACTGAGTTGGCATGCACCAACAAATTTGCCAGATTGAGTGAAACTGTTGGGGATGTCCATTCAGGAATGGCAATGCCAGATAGAGCTGTTCCTTCTAACAGCCGGGAGAACGGTTCTACTGGAGGAGTGAGAGGGCAGAATAGGCAGAGCAACAGACAGGTTTTGGTAGTAGGGGACTCTATTATTAGGAAGGTAGACAGGGATATTTGTCACCCAGATCCCAGCAATCGAACAGTTTGCTGTCTCGTGTTCGGCATGTTGTGTATTGGGTAGATAAATTATTGGGAGAGGCTGGAATTGAACCGGCGGTCTTGGTACATATCAGTACCAATGACAAAGTAAGTGGAAGATGGAGTGTCCTAAAAAAATATTTGAGAGAATTAGGGAATAAGCTGAAGGGAAGGACCTCCAAGGTAGTATTTTCTGAGATACTACCAGTGCCGCATGCTAGGAGGAAATCAACAAGGCTTGCAAAAGGGCTATCAGACAGGCTAAAATAGAAAATGAAAATTTAGTTGCAAAAGAGAGTAAGACTAACCCTAAAATATTTTTTAAGTATATTAATGGGAAGAAGGCGAGGAAGGAAGCTATAGGAACATTACAATGTGACACAGGCCATCTGACAATTAGTGACCAGGAAAAGGCAGATGAACTTAAATAGGTTCTTTTCTTCGGTATATACAAGGGAGGTACCAGTGGTTGGGTCACTGCACCATAATGGGGCTACACTACCTTCACCAAATAACTGGTTAACGTAGAAAGAAATCCAATAGAGGTTGGAAAAAATAAATGTCAATAAAGCCCCAGGTCCTGATGGAATACATCCAAGGGTACTGAGGGAACTGGGTTCTGTAATAGCCAAATCAGTATATCTAATTTTTCAAGATTCACTCAACACAGGGTCACTACCAGATGACTGGAGAAAAGCGGAGGTGATACCTATTTTTAAGAAGGGGGCAAGAGCAAATCCAGGGAATTATAGACCAGGGAGCCTCACTTTTGTGGTGAGGAAGCTTTTAGAAGGGTTAATAAGGGATAATATACAAGAGTATGTATATTCAAACAGCATTATAAGTAGGAGCCAACATGGATTTACGAGGGATAGGTCATGTCAAACAAACCTAATTAGTTTCTATGAGGAGGTTAGTAGGAATCTGGATCACGGTAACTCAGTGGATGTAGTATTTTTAGAATTTGCAAAGGCTTTTGATACAGTGCCACATGGGAGACTATTGTGCAAACTAAAGGATACAGAAATTGCAGTAAATATATGCACATGGATTGAGAGCTGGCTAAAAGACCGGAAACAAATGGTTGTTGTAAATGGAACATACTCGGATTGGACTAATGTGGGGAGTGGGGTTCCTCAGGGCTCAGTATTAGGTCCTCTCCTTTTTAACATATTTATTAACGACTTAGAAGAAGGATTGAAAAGTAGTGTCTCCATTTTTGCTGATGACACGAAGTTGTGCAAGGTAATTAAATCAGAAAATGACGTACTTTCCCTCCAAAGGGATTTGCATAAATTAGAGAAATGGTCAATTAAATGGCAGATGAGATTTAATATGAATAAATGTAAGGTTATGCAACTGGGAAGGAAAAATAACCATGCAATCTATAAACTTAATGAAGCAAATCTAGGGGTATCAGATATTGAAAGGGATTTGGGAGTACTTGTGGACAACCGCCTACGTAACAGTTCTCAATGCCAAGCAGCAGCTGCAAAAACAAATAAACTATTAGCATGTATTAAGAAGGGTATAGAAGCAAGGGAAGCAAATATAATTCTGCCACTATACAAATCCCGAGTACGCCCTCATTTGGAATATGGAGTACAATTTTGGGCACCAATTCATAAAAAGGACATTTTAGAGCTGGAAAAAGTACAGAGAAGGGCAACAAAACTAATAAGGGAAATGGAGGGGCTAAGTTATGAAGAAAGACTAACCAAATTAAACTTATTTTCTCTAGAAAAAAAGGCATCTAAGGGGAGATATGATTACCTTATATAAATACATCCAGGGTCAGTGTAAAGATTTGTCAAGGGAGCTTTTTGTGCCAAGAGGTTTTCAACTGACAAGAGGACATCCTTTGAGGTTAGAACGAAAAAGATTCCACCTTAAATAAAGAAAAGGTTTCTTCACAGTAAGGGTGGTTAATCTGTGGAATTCACTACCAAAGGAGGTGGGGACATCGGATTCAATAGATAACTTTAAAAAGGGATTGGACATATTTTTAATTCAAGCAGGCATTTAGGGTTATCCTGGTTATTTAGAGAGGGAGTATTAATCCAGGAAGGAATTAATTTTTTTCCCCTTTTAAGACAATTGCCCCCCCAAAAAATAGAAGACTGAGCACGATATAATTATTTTTTAATTTTTTTAATATTATTTAAATTAAACAACTAATTTAGTGATGGGGGATTAAGTCAGTGCATTAATTTTGGGAGGACAGCTGCCCATTTGCCCCTATGCACCAGCCGCTCCTGCTTTTTAATGAAATAAAGTACATAAAAGTACATAGATACACAGGGATATTATCTACCTAGTAAAATCCATGTCCCTTTAACTGAAGCATGCTGCCACATTTCACTTGGATCTGTTCTATTTCATAGCCCTATCCCGTCAGAACACTGGGGTGTGCGACTGCGCCACAGCATCACCTGGTCGTGTAAAAAGTTACTGCAGGCAAAGAACTATTCCATCCTCCGACATTGCGCAACTCGAGCAGCGCTGAGTCGACAGTGAGGCCATCGCTATGTTCAGTGAGGGCACTCGAACCCCCAGGGCCTCGGGGGCGCCTCTCAAAGCGCAAAGCCTCTTCTGTCTTATGAGTCAGATCGGAGGATGGAATAGTTCTTTGGCTGCAGTGTATTTTTTACACCACCAGGTGGTGCTGTGGCGCAGCAACACACACCCCAGTGTTCTGACAGGTTGAGGCTATTATTATTATTTATTATTATCTTTATTTATATCGCGCCAACATATTCCGTAGCGCTGTACAGGGGTTTAGTACATGGCAAAAAACAAACTTAACACCTTAAAGAATGGAGGGCCCTGTTTTTGAGCATATCATCAAATGTACATAGTGCTTGTTTCCAAGACCGACACACGATTGAAAACTCGCAAACGGCTATGAAATAGACCAGGACCTTTCACTTTCCATAGAGGAATGAATTGGACATTGGAGAGACCTTTTTGTTATACAGGGTAGGGGCTATGGGGTAGCACAGAAGCAGTTTTTGGCCCATGGGCTTTCTTCACTGTTTTGGTCACCAAAAGGGTTCATGATAGGAATAGCTTCAGAAGCAACGATTTAAAGTATTGGAGCACTAAAGTGGCCTAACCTTTTATTTAATTGCCTCACTCCTTATCTGCCACTTCCCTGCCATAAAGGCTTTTGTTTAAAGCAGAACTTCATGTCAATGTAATTGAAACCAATTAGGAAATGGAACACCTGGCTCAGTAATAATTAACCTATAGCCTATGACATATATAAGCTGTGAGATTTATATGATTTGAGGGCTGTGACGATACCAAGATCTTGATAGTTTAAAAGCATTTGTCTGATATATTGGTGTCAGACCCTTCTAGTACTCAATAATAAGAGATCAGCCTGTGTGGAGCGGATCAGAACTCCTTCCGGATCAGAACTCCTCCCGGATCAGAACTCCTCCCGGATCAGAACTCCTTCCGGATCAGAACTCCTTCCTGCTAAACTATTCAACCCACTAAATCATGAATTGAGTTTGAAACATCTGAAAAGTCTTTGTTTTACTGGTTCATAATATTTTTAGATTAGTATTTTTCTCATTCCTGATGCACATTAAACTGATGTCGGTCCTTTCCCTCTTCCCCATCGCAAAATCTGACAGCTGCAGTTCCGATTTTAGCATATAAGGCGCGCCGACAGAAGAGGCCTTGAGCTATGAGAGGAGCGCCCGAGGCCCTGGGGGGGGCCAAGTGCCTGCGCCGAACATATTGATGGCCTCGCTGTCGATTCAGCACAGTCGAGTTGCGCCACGTCGGAGGGGAGAATAGTTCTTTGCCTTCCCAGGAACGTGACGGCACCCGTAAACTCACAGCACCCTCTGGGGGATGGCACATGTAACTGCAGCTGTCAGTGCTGCAGAAGAAATGCACAGGCAAAGAGGGATATATCCCTGATGTCAACTTAATAATAATAATAATATACAGCTTCTAATATATTCATCTATATGTATTACCATGTACATGTAATGATACTGTAACGCAGGGGTTTCCAAGTTTGGTCCTGGTGGGCCGCACACAGGCCTGGAGACTTTCACTTCTTCAGTCATGCTGATTGACTCACCTGTGCACAGTAAGGAAATCCTCAAATCCAGGCCTGTGTCTGGGCTTGCACATCCTTGCTCCACTATTTTGGTTTCTGGTTCTCAACTTCCTGAGATGGAAGGAGACTTTGAATGCTCAGGAAGATGCTATGTTCATAATAGGAATGTGGCAGCTATAACTGCCAGTAATTCCATCAGACCTAATGGAAAGCTCTTTTGTTTAGAAGGACACACCCTGCTGCAAAAGTGATAGTAGGACCTACTATATTTTCATGTGTAATACTTCAAAAGGGTACATTAAAAAAAAAAAGATAACACAGTTGTAGTTTAACATACCTGACAACCTAAGGAGCGTTTTATCTACTAGTTTCATGGTCCACTAAAGAGAGACATTCAGGTGAGGTGGGTTGAACACAAATACAAATTAAAGGGATATGGAAGGCTCCTGGGTGTCACTATATATATATATATATATATATATATATATATATATATATACATATATACACACACACAATATCCATGTGTATCTATTTACTTTTATGTACTTTGTTTTATTAAGAAGTGCCTAGTTTTACTGCCTTAAATAAAAAATAGTCCCTGTATGGGTCTGCCCTCTGAAACGTATGTGGACACAGACTCTGGATATGCAGTGCAAAGCAGCAGGTAGTAAATGTTGCTGAGAGCTGGTCACTGATTGGTTAGTATGAGACAAAGTGCAGCAGTGAGCTGCAGAGGGCAAATCCAAGCAGGTAATATGTGTTTCATTTAAGGCAGTATAAACGGAGCTTAATAAAAATTAAAAAAAAAAAATATATATATATATATATATATATATTTTTTTTTTAGGACCCTCCATTTTTTTGCAGTTTGTTAATATTGTATTTTCCTCTATTATATATATATATATATATATATATATATATATATATATATATATATAATCCCATATATAGTTGTCAGCAATGTGGGTTGTTGCTAACGTTTGCGGGCATAGCGAGCCCGCCGCAACTGTGGCCCTCGCAAAGCTGGTGGAGATGAGCACCATAGGCGTTCATTTCTACGATCCCCTACAACTTTCGGGCTGCATTTGCGGAGGAGGAGGCTCTACGGCGTCTCACAACCGGTTACAAACAACCACACAAGCGGGACTTTGAAAAAAATCAAATAAACACGCAATGATTAACTACGGACTTACACAAGAATATACCAGCCGCTGGACTTAAACATTTTTTTTTTGCGCACTTACACAAAAACAATTACGACCCGCTAGACATCCATCCATTAAGGACTCGCAAAAATACGACCTTAACGGACAACCCGCGCACAGCGGCAGACATTAAAAAACACAAAAATACACACCAAAATAAAATAAAAACCTTACCAACAGCAAGGGGGGACACGCAGGACCTCTGAAACACAACTTAAACCTCGAAACCAGTCAAATTTACAAAGTTTAGCTACTCGAAAATCTACTAAGCGACAGAAAACATGATCGCCGAAAAAAACTAAAACAAGGCTACACAAACCCTAAAGCCGCTAAATACCACAAAGCAAATACGGCTTTTACAAAAACCTGTGTGACCTACAACATACACCATTAGCAAGGACGCTAAATCATCCACACCCGCCTACCACATACACATTAGACGCCATTTTACAACACTAACTTACAGAATTCGGAAATACACAGCTACACTAACGGCTTCCCCTCGTGCACGCAGCCTATTTACACTACAAGCTGCATACATTGCTGACACTTATACCTCAGCCCCACAACAGTGCAAACCGACATTGTATGCTGCAGGAACATCAAAACAGATTGTCAGCTCTTCAGCACAATGCTTCCTGCATGTATTACTTACAAATAGGTAAAGTATATCCTTTATTCATTTACTAATTATTTCATTAGCATCACATAAAACATATACATACAAAAAAAAAAAAAAACACTATCGCAAGAAACATTCACTGCGTGCCTCACAACGAGCGCCAATGCTGCTCATACCACACAAACTACACCAGGGGACAGCCTTGCAATAAGCGCAAACAGTAGATCAGCGCCGACCTTTCAATGACACCAAAAGTGCCTGTGATAAAAAAAAAATACAACAACCAAGAGGCTCGCAATGAGCGCCGAGATCTCAGACCACCACAAAAAATAATGTCTGTGCCAAACAACATTCCTTGACTTTTTTGATGGGCAATTCGCTAATATATATATATATATATATATATATATATATATATATATATATATATATATATATATATATATATATATATATATATATATACGGTATATAAAGAGAGAGCTTGTTGTATATGCTCAATAAATCGCCAGCACTGAAATCGACAGTGCCAGCAAGTAGCCGCTAGATGGCGCCGCCAGGTTTCAGGGAAGGCCTATAAATCGACAGCAAGGCCATCACTATGTTCGGCGTGGGCACTCGGCTCTCGAGGGCGCCTAATAGCTCAAGGCCTCTTCTGTCAGCGCTCCTAACATGCATTGTGCAGCACTAGTGGGAAACTCGTCAGCACCATCTAGCAGTTGGCAGCGGCACTGCTGCTGACAATCTTTTGCATAAGGGAAAAGGGAAAGGACCGAAAGTCTAAAAATAAGTTGAAAAAATGTATTTCTCGCTCAGGTTTCCCAGAAATACAGTTATTGGGATCTATCCCTCTTCACCTTTCTTCGGCAGCACTGACAGCTGAAGTTACAGGAGCCATCCGGCAGAGGGCGCTGTCAATTTTCGGGCACCGTCATGTTTAATGTAAGGCAAATAACTATCATCCTCTCCGATGTGGCGCAACTCGACGGCGCTTGGGCGACAGCGAGCCATCGCAATGTTCGGCGCGGGCACTCATGAGAGGCGCCTCGGGGACGCCTCTCATAGCTGAAAGCCTCTTCTGTCGGCGCGCCTTATATGAAAATCGGCAGCGCCATCTGTCGGTTGGCAGCAGGACTGCAGTGAGTAGATTTTGTGACGGTGAAGAGGGAAAGGACCAGTTTTAGTACTGCATTCTGGGAGACTGGGAGCGGACATGCAAATAAGGATACAAAGTATTTTACTCCAGCTTTAAATCCAAAACAGCATTTTATACATGGCTCCTTTCAAGCATGTGCTTGCTGAATTACACAGCTGATAGATAGATAGATAGATAGATAGATAGATAGATAGATAGATAGATAGATAGATAGATAGATAGGTAGAGGGATCGATAGATGAAAGATAGATATAAATATAGACATAAATATAGATAGATAGATAGATAGATAGATAGATAGAGGGATATAAATATAGATAGATAGATAGAGGGATATAAATATAGATAGATAGATAGATAGATAGAGGGACTCCTGGTGACAGTGAGGTTATGTCCTATATGATGATATTATAATGTCAGTCCCAGCACATCCCCAGCCTGGCTCCTGGGCTCCCCCTCAGTGTTAGGGGCTCAGAACTTTACTTTCCCAAAGCTGATTTGTGTTTGTGACTTCACAGGGAGGGGCTGTGGGAGAGGAAGAGACTCACACACACACAGACAGGCACACACCCACCCTCACACACACTAATGCACAGGCACTGCTGGGACACACAGGGACACTGCTCACAGCTTCTGGGGATTACACACTAACAGGAGCAACTGCACCCAGGACTGGGGACATGGAGAAGTATAAAGGTATTACTGGATGTGTGCTCTGTGTGTGATAGTAACAATGTATCCCACTATAATATGCTTAGAATGATGTTACCACATGAAGTAGCTGCTATTCTAATGGGATACAATATATCTATTAGCAGCATTGTATGAATGTATCTCACTGTAATGTACAATATATAATTATGTTATCACATAAAGTAGCTGCTGTCCTTATGTGTTACAATATGTATTAGTATTATGTGTTACAATATATATTAGTATCATGTGTTACATGATATAAGCTTCAGTTCTGTATTTGTAAACTTGTACTGAAAATCTTATTGTTACATTGTTAATACTGTGTTGTATTAATATATCACCCTATAATATACCATTTTTAATATATAACTATGTTACCAAATCAAATAGCTGTTATCCCTATGTGTATAACAGCAGCAGTCCTGTATGGTAAACTCTTACTAGAACTCTCAATGTGTAATTGTTAATGCTGCATTGTGTTAATATATCACACTATAATATATAATATATATAATACTGTAGCACAGCAGCAGTACTCTATGCAAACTCTTATTGATCATCTGATTGTTATATTGCTAATGCTGTATTAATATATCACCCTATAATATATAATACTTTAGCACATACAGTATATGTATTAGCATCAGTACTGTATGTAAACTCTT
Source organism: Discoglossus pictus (assembly GCA_027410445.1). Classification (NCBI taxonomy): domain Eukaryota; kingdom Metazoa; phylum Chordata; class Amphibia; order Anura; family Alytidae; genus Discoglossus; species Discoglossus pictus. The sequence continues at coordinate 111,337,584 of CM050171.1, forward strand.
ATTGATCATCTGATTGTTATATTGCTAATGCTGTATTAATATATCACCCTATAATATATAATACTTTAGCACATACAGTATATGTATTAACAGCAGTACTGTATGCAAACTGATCATCTCATTGTTAATGCTGGAACTGGATATGAGATTTTTTTGTATATCCAGAGAGATTTTCTTAGTCTAGTTTTGGATTATTAGATATTTTTTTGGGTGAAGGTCCTGTTGTGATTCATTAGAACTGGGTAAATGTTTAACCCATTCAGTACTAAAGAGGGGCTGCAGGCGAATGTGACACAGAGGGGCTTTATTGGGAATACCAGCAGTTATTGGGTTTGTGCAATACATGCTCAGTTCTTGGATGTGTGTATACTTGTAGTCTGCATGTGCCTGTTGATTTTCTTAACCCATTCACTGTCACTATTTTTTTTAAATGTTTATCTAAACAAGAAGAAATGGTTAAAGCATCAGCTGCCCCCCTGATTCCCAAGATCCCTTCAGGTATAATGTTCCCATGGGCTTGTAAGCACTAATCCAGTGACAAATGCAATGCCACATTCCTCATAACAAGGAAAATATCATGTGTGTGTTTGTGGAATACAGATCACTTCTGGAGAGGTTATTTAATTAAATATACATATACTAAAAGAAAAAAGCATTGCAAAAATATTGTCTTGAGGCAGGACTTACACTGACTGCTAATATTTTTAGATATTTTATGCTATCATTTTTAATCATGGCTGTTTAATCAGTTGCATTTTGCTTTTATTCTCGCAAAGTTCATATTTCATGTAAATACTGTCATATAAGGAGAAGTCACACTGCTGCTCACTTCCATTGTGTATGTACTATGGAAATGACCAGTAGGTGAGGCTAGTTTATTGTCAAAGTGTGTACCTGTGTGTGTATATATATATATATATATATATATATATATATATATATATATATATATATATATATATATATATATTATATACAATGTTGTTGTTCAGTCGTGTCTGACTCTCCGTGACCCTATGGACTTCAGCATGCCAGGCACATCTTGTGTCTGGCAGTGCTTATCCATAAGGTTTTTTTGGTAAAGATACTGAAGTGGGTTGCCAGTGGACCACAATTTGTCTGACCTCTCTGCAGATCTTGGGTGACCCTACATGGTTTAGTTTAAAGCTTTATTGAGGTGCACAAGCCACTTCACCATGACAGGACAGCAAATCCAGAAGGGATATAAATGTATATGTGTGTATATATATATATATATATATATATATATAGATAGATAGATAGATAGATAGATAGATAGATAGATAGATAGATAGATAAAAATGCCTTGAAGATTTATCTGGCGTTTGCATGCAGTCTGGATGGAGCATGCAGCTCTCCTGACAACTTTCTTCTGCATTATAAACAACATTTATACTGTTTAAACAGTGTAGGGTTCTTTTTAAGTGGTGTTAAAAAATATTTACCACAAATATTTTGGCTTTGGTTTCTGAAACGTATTTGGTAATTACCATTTCTTTGGAATTGAACTTTAAGAATGACCTCTTGTTATTAAGTAGTATTAGATATGTTTTATGTCTAATGTGTAGCCTCCGTTTAGTTCTTTTTCATAAGAGCTCTCATATTTTTTTCAGCTTAACCTGATAAACCATACAGTTAAAGGGCAACTTCCACTTAAACATAAAAGGACTTTGTCAGTAAGTTAATTTAATTTTAAAAAGCTGTCTATACATTGTACTAGATGTTTTTCTCTACTGTAAATCATTTATGAAATATTAAAATGTATTTTGCTCTCCAACAAGATCTCTCAAAGGGAAGTAATTTGTATATAGTGGTGTTGTCCTAATATGGTCAATGAATGATGGCTGCTCTTAAAATTATTTATTAGTAGTGAGATATCTGACTACCCATGATATCTGCTCCCTAATTATATGCAAAATAATAAAGATAGTTAATTAACATTTCAATGTGATCCTCCACAGTTGAGTTGTGTGGTGTCAATTTGCAAGACGAGTTCCCTGGTGGTCCAGCGGTTAGTATTCGGTGCTTTCACCACTGTGACCTGGGTTTGATTCCAGTCAGGGAACCAAGAGGTCATACCATCATGAAGCCATACAGGGTTAGGCCTGGATGGGAGACCACCTAAAAATACCAGGAGTTGTATGCTGTGGCCCACTGGAGAAGAAACTGGCAACTCACTCCACACTCTCTGCCATGAATACCAAGTGGATCAGCATGTTTTTTTGCAGTCTGTGAGGTGATGGAGAGTCAGACATGACTGAGTGATACAAACACAATTTAATAGACCTAGGTTAATGTGTCTAAATGATCCCAGTTAGCAGTTTTTCTATCTCAATATGTCTTTTCTATTGTCTATTGCCCATGGAATGAAATAGCTACGTACAAGTATCCCTTATATCATATGACAATGCTGGTACACAGATGTGTAATTAAAAAGAAAACGCAGACTGAAAAATTTGTACATACCTCACGTGGGTCAATTCCCAGTCCCTCCCAAATGTCCCTCTTTGAAGACACAGCCACACATTTTAGCACGTATCCCACTATTCTTGCCAGATCATGTTCCTCTTTCTATATATGGTTCCTCATTGTTTTCTCCAAGATGCCACTATACAAATCCCTAGTACGCCCTCATTTGGTATATGGAGATCAGTTTTGGAGTTATGGAGTTTTCACTTCATAAAAAGGACATTTTAGAGCTGGAAAAAATACAGAGAAGAGCAACAAAACTAATAAGGGGAATGGAGGTGCTAAGAAAGACTAACTAACTAATTTTCATTATAAAAAAAAAGCCTTCCTAAGAGGAGATATGATTACCTTATATAAATATATCCAGGGTCAATACAAGGCTTTGTCAGGGGACCTTTTTGTGCCAAGAGGTTTTCATCTAACAAGAGGGCAACCCTTGAGACTAGAAGTAAAAATATTTCTCCTTAAAAAAAAAAAAGGAAAGGGTTCTTCACAGTAAGGGGGGTAAGATTGTGGAATTCTCTACCAAAGGAGTTGCTGACAGTGGATTCCATAGATAACTTAAAATATATTTTTTATATATTTTTGAATAAAAAGCGAATTCAGGGTTATGTTGGATATGAGACAATTGGCAATGTTTTAATGTTTTTTTTTTTTGTTTGCCTTCTTAGTCTAGTGGAGAAAGGTAAGAAGTTCCAAAGAATAGGGGTAGCACGAGGCAGGAATGAGAGGAGGTGATAAGAGTGGAAGAAAGAAGAAGGTCGTTAACAGGGTGGAAAGGACGGTTGTGAGAGTATGTAGGGATGAGAGTAGAGATATAAGAGGGTGTGTTATTGTTGAGGGCTTTATATGTTAGGGTCAAACTTTTTTTAATTTTTTTCTGGAGGCTATTGGAAGCCAGTGGAGTGGGTGACCGAGAGGAGCTGCAGACATTGAGAGTTGATTATGGTAGATCAGTCTAGCGGAGGCATTCAATATGGACTGGAGTGGAGAGAGACTGGAGATGGAGAGGCCAGCAAGGAGAGTTGTAGTAGTCGAGTCGAGATGTGATAAGATCGCGAACTGTAATTTTGCTTGTGCCTGGTGAGAGTAAGTGCCATATTTTGGAGAAGTTTTTTTAGGTGAAAATAACAAGATTTAGTGACTGGTTGTATATTTAGACAACAGAACTGGGAGGTGGGCGTGATGATGGCATTATCAACAGTGAGAGATATGTGATGAGTGGAAGCTGTGAAAGAGGGTGGGAAGATTAGGAGCTCCATTGTTGAGTTTAAGTTGACAGGTGGACATCCAGGAGGATATACTATAGAGGCAGTTGGTGACTTTAGCTAGAAGAGATGGGGACAGATCTGGTGCACAGAGGTAGATGTGGGTGTCATCTGCATAGAGATGATACTGAAATACAAAGTGTTTTTTTTTTTTCTAATGACTGCACAGGTGACATAAATGACACTGGGCTGTATATATTATTTTTTAATCTTGAAGATCCATTTGAGAACATCTCTAGCTCAATGTTATCCAACTTTGATTGAATTTGCCTCCAATAAATGGGTCTTTATATGTTTGTGCATCCCCCTGTAATACATTTTCAGCTCCATTCCATGTTGGAGGGTCAACCATTGTTATACCATTATAGACATTAGATTTAATGATACTAAATAATCCAAACATCTATTATTATTGATAAAGGGACAGTCGTCTCCAAAAGTTCAAAAATAGGAATGCACTGTGTTTTTTTTTTATATAATAATAATAAAGACTCATTACATTACCCCAGGACAAATGAATGGATGAAGCCATTGAACTTACTTATAAGGAAGAAAGAACATTAATTATCCAGTGTATTGAGAAATTAAGCCCATATATCTATCACTTAAGGCAATTGCTTGTCATTCAATTTTCTTCACAAATAGATTGACATTTTCTTTTTACAAATGTTCTTGTTACATTTATTTTTTACATTGGGAAAGGTATTTAGAATTAATTGACAACCTGGTGTCCTCTAGGCTTCAAGCTCCACCCTTTAATGTCTTTTTTTCATGTATCCGTGAGTATATGAAGCCTGCAGTGGAGGCCAAAGATGTGAATGAAATTGATTATCTGCCATTCATAGAATAAGGAATGTGATGGATAGAAATATATGCCAAATATTGTGTAGCCTGTCAGCTACTTTTAAATGTGTTTTAAATATTTACCTTTTTAAATCAAAGGTAAATGGTAAAAGATTAAAGAAAAACACATATTTTAGGATTTGGCAATATGGGCCAAAAATTGATGGTTCCAATTTGAAAAATAGTGAGAACAGTTACTTTATAGACTTCATAAATTATTTCTGATGTCCTAAAATGTCATTTGTGGATGTGATTTACATGAATTGGAGACAAATCATTTCAAGAACAGTTTGGATAAAAGCTCTGAGAGAAGATGTATGAAAGAACGTTATTGGCCGGCGCAGAGGCAGCCCCAGGCACACCGGGTCTGACACAGCGCTGCGTGACCCGGGGAGCCTGGGCGCTTCTGATTGGCTGGGGGAGGAGGAGGGACTTCCACCCGTTTCGTGGGCTTCCTCCTCACTCCACGCCGGCCATTGAGCTCATTCCCTCCCTCCCCTTGAGTTGGTGGTTGGTTAGGAAAGTAGCAGATATACTAATAAGGTATGTCTAGGGGGTGAGGTTGGTTGAGCGAAGTTCAGGGAGCTTAAGTTAGGTTTAAAAAAAAAAAAGGGTGTGGAAAAGAGTTGAAGGGTGAGGATTTGGGGATTTCTAGGTTAGGATGCAATTAGGAATAACGTTGGTTGGCGGGAGGTGAGGCACTGGGAGGCTATGGGCGCGGGCCCAGGGCTTGAGGTTACTGACCGGGCCGGGCTCCTCCTCCGGGATGTTTATTTGAGCTGTGATGTAACAATATTAATTATGTTAATTGGTTATTGGTTTATGGTTGCTTTAATAAAGCTGTGGTCCGTAATTTTCCCAAGAAACGCTGGATCAGTGTGTTTATTTATTCTAATGCCCAATGGATCTTGCCAGGGTCATGGCAAGTTGAAGGTTATAGTAAGCAAATATTAAAATGAGTTAACTAATAAGACCTTGCATTTAACAGTTAGCATGACCTCCTCCCACACACATGAATATTATTCCTTGCAAAAATCTGCAATGTTTACTTGAGGTTAAATAGTTATTATAAAAACACATTTAGCTAAATTTGTCAGACTTTATCTTTCATTCAGCTCTTCCTCCCACGAATGTTTGAGATCTCATCATTCCCATCATACAACTAAAGTCTGGTAGACATTTGCAAAATCCAAATTTCCGAAAATCTCTTCCTACAAAGCATGATGGGACTGCAGCATGTGGCGTCAGTGCTTGTCCGCTCAGCCCAGGACAGCGCTATACAGATTGTATCACTCCTGTGGAGTAAAATGTTCAAGCTAAACACTAAAAGGTCACTTAATGAAGTATAAGAACTTAAGGATCTTGCTGTACAAGTATTGATGGATAAAAACTGGGTTTGTGTATCCTGGTCCAGTATTTTAATGTTATCACATATCTATAGATGTTGACTTGGGGAATGTTGGGGACGTTTGCAATGTTGGTCACGCACTTGTGGCCCTTGTGGGACTTAGGCTGCAATTAGCACCAAAGGCACTCATTGCAAGGTTAACGATGAGCACCGCGGGAGAGGCTGCAATGAGCGCCAAAGGCCCACAGGACTTTAAAACAGCATAGACATTAACACAAAAGGTGCTCATGTCCATGGCCGCGAAAGCTGACAAAAAACGGAGCACTTTGTCGCTGATCTTGAGGCACGCAGTATACTAATTTAACTGCCGAAATTGGTTCAAGCACGTAACTCAAAAGACCTCAAAAAACAGCAAAATAATAATAAAAAAAATAAATAACACACAGCATAGGAGGAGAGCCAGGAAGCCTGGGAGAAAAGTTACAAGCGATTTTGAGCCGTATTTGGTGTTTTTCTGTGATCGTAAGTCGGCTAAGCGAGGGGAAAAAAGGTAAACATTTTGAAACGGGATGAAAACGAGGCTGACCAACGCCAGGCACACAGGACTTAGAAAATACATGACAGCGAAGCCAGTAACACACATGAACAATACCACAGGACTTTGAAAATAAAACCAACGGCAGTCAGCACGCGCCATGCAAAGATTTAGCAGAGACACAGAGGAGAAAGACACAGGGAAGGGGCAGGAGGGAGATGGTGGAGACAGACACATGGCATTCCCAAGCACAAAACTTGCAGGTTAAAGAACCCTCCAATGAGTCTCAAAGCCTCTCATTGCTGGGCTCGCGATGAGTGCTAAAGGCGCTCATTGTGAGGCCCGTAAAGTAGATGGAAGGAGAGGCTTGTAATGAGCGCCAAAGGTGCTCAGAGGGGGCAGAGCCTTGCATTGTGTGGCAAACAGCATTGCAGGCTTCAAATTTTATTGCCATAATTTCTGACGGACAATTCCCTAGTATGCCTCATAAATATTGAGGATTTTACGTGAATTTGACTATTATCTACGTATTTTTTTATAAAATAAATGTTATTGATCTGTACGATCAGGATCTCCTGGCGCTTCCTTGTCCCCCTTCTTTTTTTGTTTTTTATAAACACTAAAAGAGCCTACTTTTTCTAGTGGAATATTTTACTTTAAAAATCATACATATTTTTAGGTTAACTTTCTTAATCTGTTCTTTCTCTACCTTGTTAACAAATGACTTAAGTCAAATACTGTTTTCCATGTCAACCCGATGTGCTTGCTTAGCCTGATATTTCCTTTTGCCATATTTCATTTGGTTCAGTTGAAGCTCGGTGCTGATGTTATAAGAACTATCAAAATATTCTTTGATGGATTCAGAAATAAAAACATTGCTTTGACACATGGCATGTACTCATCCTAATTGGCCACAGAGACCTAATCTGCTTTTGGCAACAGTATTTTTGGATTATATACTCAAACATTTTTAGTGGAGATGATGCCTTTTCATTGGATTGGATTGCAAGTTCTCAAGGCTATAACCCCTTTATAAATGTAAGTTCTCAGGGTTTATAGTCTGGAAAGCTTGCAATCTGATCCCATCTCTTCTCCACTTTTCTACAGCCACTAAATTTAGAATATGCTCATTGTATTCTTGAAAGACAAGCTTAAATTGGAGCAATAACTTTGCAGCGGAGGATATATTTTTTACCTAATGTAGCCTTTTTGTTCCTTTCTCGATCAATGTTGTAATGTAATATGGAAAGAACTTTGCTCATTCAGAAATGACATTATTAACTCGATAAAGTTTTCATGTAGCCTTCACTTAGATTAAAGATGGCCTGAGCCATTCCCTTGTTTTGATCCAAGATTCTGAATGTTTTCGTACAGGAATTTCAGGACCCATAATAGATTGAGGGATGTATACCCAAAATCACTTGGATAGCAATGTTTGGCACAGTCGTGCCCTGATCATGTCACATATGCATAACTACTTTTGGTTTTTTTTGTGCCCATTTTCTTCCTATAGTGGCTAAGGTGTTGTGATGGTTATTAATATTCCAACCAGTAAATCAGAAGAGTATTAGGAAGTTTTAAAATAACAAGTATTCATTTTTGAAGCACAATATTTGAAAAATACAGCCACCTCCTTACCTAGATGTATTGTCTCCAAGCACTTCTTCTCTTGATGAAGGGCTTTACAACTACCTAAACTATAGGGTTAACTTGGACACATGTATGAACTCTAATACTAATAAAGAAAAGGAAAATCAGATGGAATATAGTTACAGCTACTTTTCTGTACGCCCATCCCTCGACATTGGGTCTAATACATGTCCCTATCAATGTTACACTTTGACCCTAGGTAGGACGTTATGAGTGTTGGTGCCATTCATCTCAGACGTAAATAGGTTATGGAGAAAGTGGTGCAAATCCCAATGGAAACATGACATGTAGTATCATCTTCTTCATAATGGTCTGGATCTCCATCATCCTTTTAGGGTGGTAGTCAGTCATTCCCTTCTGCAAAGTTTGTGGTCAATGTCAGAGCCAAAAGACCAGATTATTATTAATATGCTTTATTTCTGGTGCCAATAAATTCCACAGAAATATTACAAGTAGTACAGGAAATACATATATCTTGATCAGTGACACTCTAGATATAGATCTCAATCTATCAGTAGATGTCTAAATGGCGACCACAGTAAATCCTATGTCCCTGGTGATCTTTTGGTGTTTAATCAGTCAAGAAGACCATCTCTTTGCAACATCATTTATTATTTTTCCTTGGTGAGCCTCTGAATGCACAAGTCAAGTTCTCACCATGTTAACCTCTAACCTCTCTCACTCCTCCTTAGGTCTGGGACATTTGCAAATGCTCAGTGTTTTGAAACAAAATTCCCAGGACTAAGAGCAAGCACATTCCTGATGTTGGGGGCGGAAGGAGTGAGACATCTCCCAAGTAATATGGTGTCTTATCACATGAGCTGGGTGCAGTGACAGAGCTAGTACTCACAGCAACTCACAACTAAACAGGAAATCTACTTAAACAATAATATACAAACTAATGTTTATTTATAGAAAAAAACACCTGAAACCTGCAAATTCAGCTTTCTTTCTCAGAACTATATTTTAATGGAAATGTTATTTTTGTTCATGGTTATAATGTTGCAACTATCTAATGAGTGAGACTTGTAAATTTAGTTTTTACCCTACCCCTCTTTAGAGACACCAAAATGAAACAAAATGGTTCAAGAGTGTGTTTTAAATGTGACTAAATTTCATATTTGAGTAAACCAAGATAAAATGGAGTGATAGTTAGACAGAACTTAACTCTTTCACAGTGATAGCTCTTCATTTCTTATTTTATTCTATGGAGCATATTCAATAATAGTCTTGTTCAATAACTTAGGGGTGTCTCTCCATCTTCGCGAGCTTGCACTCACGTTAGTGAATTTAGTCGAGAGATGGAATAAACGAGAGCAAGGAAGACAGAGGTGGAGTAAAATAAAGTAAGAGACATTGGCCCCTATTAAATTGTCCAAACTGTAGTTGCTGTAGCCTGTAATGTAGCCTGCAAAAGTTATTGCTATTAAACTGGTGTCTTGTAGCTACCCGCAATCGATATGCAGGTTACAGGTTGAAAATCCCTACGGGCTGTCAAAAGCGTAACTCAGACCCAGCCAAGCCTTTGATCTGTCAAATCGCTATTAAATTATTTTATTATTATTATTATTATCTTTATTTATATTGCGCCAACATATTCCGTAGCGCTGTACAGGGGGTTAGTACATGGCAAAAAACAAACTTAACACCTTAAAGAATGGAGGGCCCTGTTTTTGAGCATATAATCAAATGTACATAGTGCTTGTTTTCAAGACACAGACACACAATTGAAAACTCGCAAACTTTCAATCTAAGAGTTTAGGTGTGATACAAGAGGGTGACAAATACAAAATGGCAACGTGAATGCAATTTGTTTCGTCAATTGGAGGTGTCTGTGTGTTGTAATGTAGATTGTGGGTGGGAGTGCTTTTAAGCTGTGGAGTGTGCAGTTGTAATTATAAAGGCTGAAGGTGATATGATTTTTTAAATAGGTGTGTTTTTAGTAATTTTTTAAAGGTTTTGAGGCAGGAAGTTAATCTAATGGAGCGAGGCCAGGAGTTCCAAATAGTAGGGGCTGCACGAGAAAAGTCTTGAAGACGGGAGTGAGAGGAGGTGACTAGAGAGGAGGAAAGAAGAAGGTCGTTAGCAGAACGAAGGGGGCGGTTGGGAGAGTATTCTGAAACGAGAGCAGAGATATAAGGGGGTGCACTGTTGTTGAGGGCTTTATGCGTTAAGGTCATGATTTTAAATGTGATTCGGGAAGCTATGGGAAGCCAGTGGAGTGATTGACAGAGAGGAGCTGCAGACACTGATCGTTTGGTATTGAAGATGAGTCTAGCGGAGGCTTCATTATGGATTGGAGGGGAGACAGACGAGAGATGGGGAGGCCAGCAAGAAGGGAATTGCAGGAGTCGAGTTGAGATATGACGAGAGCGTGTATTAGAATTTTAGCTGTGTCTTGTGTAAGATAATGATGAATTTTGGAGATGTTTTTTAGGTGAAACTGACAAGATTTAGTTATCGATTGGATGTGAGGAATAAAAGAGAGGGCGGGATCCAGTAGAACCCCAAGACAACGGGCCTGGGAGGTGGGAGTGGTGATGGTGATGTCAACAGTGAGAGATATTTGAGGTGTGGAAGCTGTAGTAGAGGGTGGAAAGATTAGGAGTTCAGTCTTAGACCTGTTGAGTTTGAGTTGACGGGTAGACATCCAGGAGGTTATGCTAGAGAGGCAGTTGGAAACATGAGCTAAAAGAGAGGGGGATAGATCGGGTGCAGAGAGGTAGATTTGAGTATCATCTGCATAGAGATGATACTGAAATCCAAAGGATTTTATGAGGGTGCCAAGGGAGGAGATGTAGATGGAGAAGAGGAGGGGGCCTAAGACAGAACCTTGGGGAACGCCAACAGACAGAGGGAAAGGTGAAGAAGAGGTGCAAGAGAAGGAGACGCTAAATGTACGATCTTTTAGATAGGATGTGAACCATAAAAGAGCTGTGCCCTGGATGCCAAATGAACGGAGAGTTTGGATTAGAAGAGGGTGGTCAACTGTGTCGAAGGCAGCAGAGAGGTCCAGGAGAATTAGAATGGAGAAGTTACCCTTTGATTTGGCAGTTAGCAAGTCATTGGTGACTTTTGTGAGGGCTGTTTCTGTTGAGTGTTGGGCACGGAAACCAGATTGGAAGGGGTCAAGAAGGGAATTGGAAGAAATAAATTGAGTGAGGCGATTGTAAACAAGCCGCTCAAGCAGTTTAGAAGCCAGGGGAAGTAGTGAGATAAGGTGGTAGTTGGAGGCAGAAGCTGGGTCAGATGAGGGCTTCTTGAGAATGGGTGTAATTACGGCATGTTTTAAGGAGGATGGAAACCTGCCAGTGATTAGGAGAGGTTGAATAGATGTGTGAGAGCTGGGATAAGTGCGGTGGATAGGGAGGAATTAGCTGTGAATAAATAGGATCATGTGGACATGTTGTAAGGTGAGAGGTTGATAGTAAAGTAGATACTTCATCCTCGGTAACAGGGTCAAAGGAATCCATAGTGGAGGAGGGATTGGGGAAGGGTAAGGGTTGAGTGTTGTCGGCTTGGGGAAGGGATGGTGGGATAGGGCCAAGCTCGGAGGAGAGCTCATTTCGGATAGTTTCAATTTTAGTTTTAAAGTGGCTGGCAAAGTCATCAGCAGTTAGACAGGAAGGGGCAGGAGGCGAGGGTGGGCAGAGGAGCGTGTTAAATGTAGCTAATAAACGTTTAGGGTTGGAGGACAGGTTTGATTGCCAGGATCTATATAACATGGAAATTACAATTCCTCAAGCCCGCAATTGCTTTCACACCTGTAAATGGCAAATGTAGCCAAAAACCCTAAGAGTACCAGATAGGACCCGCAAGGGGGTTAAACACCTGATCATCGCACGGTAAATGCAAATAAAAAAATCAATACTGCACTTTAATTGATGGAGAAAGTGATGAAAGACATTATAATTCATTGCACAACAGTCTCAAGCTCACAAATCTGCAACCAAATAAATGTTTTTGATGTGTAATTGCCATGTTATATAGATCCTGGCAATCAATGGGTTAATACATATCATTGAATTCGCATGGACTAGAATAGTGGGCATATTTTATGCCAACAAGGGACATAAGTGATGCTTCTTTTTCCTTTTTCCCTGCACTCAGTAAACATTGTGTTCTGGTTTAATGTTGTTAAAAGTGAGATATATATACATTTAGGGATTTACATTTCCCCCCCTTGTATTTTCTAGTACTTCGTATTTACATACACCATTCCTTCTCTTTTGTGCTTTTTTATTTTTAACTATTTTTCTATTAGTGCACTATTCTTTAAAGTGAGTTTCATTCCTATATATAAAACTTTTGTTGCATACCGATGATTAGCAAATATTTTGCATATGAGGCCTGCATAGATCTATCATAGATATTATAGATACTTCTGCCATACTTATAATAGGCCACATTATTATGACAATATTAATTTAATACTTGCTATATCTGCTTTACTTGTCAAATTAGGTTGCCACTAATTATATCCCAGAATATTGTGGGATAGTGACACCTATTGACGTTGATCAAATTTAAGGATTGATACACATTCTTTTAAATATATTACCATCGTTTTTTCCTGGATTTTATTTGATTTTCCCAATTCCCCAATTAAAACCTAATCCATTTATAATATTTAGTGTTCACCACTAGGGAATTATACAGGTCACTGTATTACATAAAGACTAGAATAGAAGTTTTTTTTATTTATTTATTTTTTAGATTCCAACATTTCTGGATTGCGAGTCCAATCTTAAATCGGACTTCTAAACTAATTGATTGTGGTTTAACCTCCATGTTTTACTGATGTCAGGATGACGGTCTCAATTACTATTGGCTGTTCCTAAATCGGTAGTTACAGCCTTGCTTAATTGATCATGCCCTGAAATGCTACTTATGGTTACTTTGTTTACGGTTTTGGCTTTCAGCCTTGTAGTTGCGGGCCTGTTCAATTGATTCACTCTGTAACTGCTGCAAATTCCATAGTGGCCTGTGTAACTGAAAATGGACTATATATTTCACTTTCTGACGTTTCATATTGTATTTTTCCTGTTCTTATCCCCTGTACGGCGCTACAGAATATGTTGACGCAATACAAATAACAGTTAAAAATAATATTTACTATGGTGAAGGCGTTCTTGCTATTGGTGTGTGTATACTATTCAGTAGAGCCTATTCACTAAAGTGTTTTCTACAATTTGATATAAAGGCTGCCTAGGATAACATTGGCATTGTAGTTGTCTTATCGTGCTAGTAAGGAAGCTGTCTCCTTAACAGCCAAATAAAATACAGGAATAAGACTACTGGGTAATAGATTGGGAGTGGATAACGGGGAGAGACATGTTATCCAAATGAGAAAAATGGAATAGCTGAAGCTACGTATGTGATGATGTTTGTGGTTCAGTTCTAGATATGGGATATCCAGAGAGAGATAAGGATGATAGACGGGAATAATAAAATATATCTATTGTGAACAAAGGGATTGGGCCATGTATACTAAAGTTGATTTTATGGAGAACTCTTGAGGGGCCCCGTAAACCACCCAGGCCTCCTGGTTTGGGGGTAGGGTTTCCCTTGACCTGGCGGGACTTGGGTAGGTTAATGGGAGGAGGCTAGCTGGAGGGCGGAGCCACTTATAGGCTCATTTGGAGCCATCAGCACCATTATGCCCTAGCTAGCCATGGGAAAAAGATTCAGAGGTTTATTTATAAGTAAAATTCTATTGGGTGGTTGTTTGTTCTATGTATTATGATTTATGTTTATATATATATATATATATATATATATATATATATATATATATATATATATATATATATTTATTTATTTACAGGAAATAATTAATAAAATTAGTATTAAAAACAATTATATGTATAAAAAATAAAAATAGCAGTGAGAGGCTCGCAATGAGCGGCAAAGGCACTCAGCGCGGGCCTTGCAATGAGCGCTGAGGGTGCTCAGAGGACCAAAAGTACACAAGGGGAGAGGATTGCTATGAGTGCTGAAGGTACTCAGAGGACCAAAATCCTTACAATGTGGGCAAACCGCATTACCTGCCTTACAATTTTATGACGGTCATTTTTTTGATGGGCAGTTTTCTCATATATTTTTAATGTTAACTATACATGAATTATGTTTTGTCACAGCGGTGGATGATGAGGGGAGTCGCTGGGACAATGGTCAAATGAGTGAGATCCTACCCTACGGTGGTAAGGCTGTTCCATCATAGTAGGCCCTAGACGTGGGGTTCAGGGCGTAAGGTGCACTGTCTCTGGCCAGGCTCCTCCCCTCACGTGTTCATTGGTTAATTTGTTTACTGTTTATTGATTATGGTTATTACCACATTTATGTTTACCAATAAATGCTGTCGTCTGAGTCTAATCATTATCTCCAACTAGCGAATTGCTCGTCAAAAATGACGGCAATAAAATTTGAAGCCTGGCAATGGCGTTTGCCACAAATTGCAAGCCTCTCCCCCTCTACTTAACTGGCCTTGCGATGAGCGCCTTTGGCGCTCATTGCGAGCCTCTCCCCCTCTACCTTTTCCCCCCTCTACTTGACGGTAGGCGCTCAATGAGAGCCACTCCCCCCTCTACTTTACTAAGCACCTTTGAAGCTCATCATGGGCCTCGCAATGAGCGCCAAAGGTGCTCATTGCGAGCCTCTCCCCCATGTGTCTCTTCCCCCCTCTCCACCCCTGTATCTCTTCCCCCCTCTCCCTCCCATGTGTCCCCTTTCCCCTCTCTCCCTCCCATGTCTCATCAACCCCTCTCCCCCTCCCGTGTCTCTTCCCTCCCTCCTGTTTCTTTTCCCTTCTCTTCCTCCCTGTGTCTCTTCCCCATCTACCTTTCCTGTGTCTCTTCCACCCCTCTCCCTACACTGTTCCTTTTCCCCCTCTCCCTCCCCTGTCTCTTCCACCCCTCTCCCTTCCCTCTTCCACCCTGCTCTCCCTTCCCTTGTCTCTTCTACCCCGCTTTCCCTCCCCTGTCTCTTCCACTCCACTTTTCTCATCTCTCTGACCCTCCTTCCTGTCTGTCTCTCTGTCCCTCCATCCTGTCTCTCTCTCTGTCCCTCCTTCCTGTCTGTCTCTCTGTCCCTCCTTCCTGTCAATCTTTCTCTCTGTCCCTTCTTCCTGTCTCTCTCTGTCCCTCCTTCCTGTCTCTCTCTGTCCCTCCTTCCTGTCTCTCTCTCTCTCTCTGTACCTCCTTCCTGTCTGTCTCTCTCTCTGTCCCTCCTGTCTCTCTCTCTCTCTGTCCCTCCTGTCTCTCTCTCTCTCTGTCCCTCCTGTCTCTCTCTGTCCCTCCTGTCTCTCTCTCTCTCTGTCCCTCCTGTCTCTCTCTGTCCCTCCTGTCTCTCTCTCATGTCTCTTCTCTCTGCCTGTGTCTCTCCTGTCTCTCTCTCTCTCTATGTGTCCCTCCTGTCTCTCTCTCTCTCTGTGTGTCCCTCCTGTCTCTCTCTCTCTCTGTGTCCCTCCTGTCTCTCTCTCGCTGTGTCCCACCTGTCTCTCTCTCTCTGTCTGTGTTGCTCCTGTCTCTGTCTCTGTCCCTCCTGTCTCTCTCTGTCCCTCCTGTCTCTCTCTGTCCCTCCTGTCTCTCTCTCTCTGTCCCTCCTGTCTCTCTCTCTCTGTCCCTCCTGTCTCTCTCTCTCTGTCCCTCCTGTCTCTCTCTCTGTCCCTCCTGTCTCTCTCTCTCTGTCCCTCCTGTCTCTCTCTGTCTGTGTCCCTCCTGTCTCTCTCTGTCTGTGTCCCTCCTGTCTCTCTCTGTCCCTCCTGTGTCTCTATCTGTGTCCCTTTTGTCTCTCTCTGTCTGTGTCCCTCCTGTCTCTCTCTGTCTGTGTCCCTCCTGTCTCTCTCTGTCTGTGTCCCTCCTGTCTCTCTCTGTCTGTGTCCCTCCTGTCTCTCTCTGTCTGTGTCCCTCCTGTCTCTCTCTGTCTGTGTCCCTCCTGTCTCTCTCTGTCTGTGTCCCTCCTGTCTCTGTCTGTGTCCCTCCTGTCTCTGTCTGTGTCCCTCCTGTCTCTCTCTGTCTGTGTCCCTCCTGTCTCTCTCTGTCTGAGTCCCTCCTGTCTCTCTCTGTCTGTGTCCCTCCTGTCTCTCTCTGTCTGTGTCCCTCCTGTCTCTCTCTGTCTGTGTCCCTCCTGTCTCTGTCTGTGTCCCTCCTGTCTCTGTCTGTGTCCCTCCTGTCTCTGTCTGTGTCCCTCCTGTCTCTGTCTGTGTCCCTCCTGTCTCTGTCTGTGTCCCTCCTGTCTCTGTCTGTGTCCCTCCTGTCTCTGTCTGTGTCCCTCCTGTCTCTGTCTGTGTCCCTCCTGTCTCTGTCTGTGTCCCTCCTGTCTCTGTCTGTGTCCCTCCTGTCTCTGTCTGTGTCCCTCCTGTCTCTCTCTGTGTCCCTACTGTCTCCCTCTCTCTGTCTACCTCCTGTCTCTCTCTCTGTCTACCTCCTGTCTCTCTCTCTGTCTACCTCCTGTCTCTCTCTCTGTCTACCTCCTGTCTCTCTCTCTGTCTACCTCCTGTCTCTCTCGGTCTGTGTCCCTCCTGTCTCTCTCGGTCTGTGTCCCTCCTGTCTCTCTCTATCCGTGTCTCTCCTGTCTCTCTCTATCCGTGTCTCTCCTGTCTCTCTATCCGTGTCCCTCCTGTCTCTCTCTCTGTCTGTGTCCCTCCTGTCTCTCTCTGTCTGTGTCCCTCCTGTCTCTCTCTGTCTGTGTCCCTCCTGTCTCTCTCTGTCCCTCCTGTCTCTCTATCTGTGTCCCTTTTGTCTCTCTCTGTCTGTGTCCCTCCTGTCTCTCTCTATCTGTCCCTCCTGTCTCTCTCTCTATCTGTGTCTCTCCTGTCTCTCTATCCGTGTCTCTCCTGTCTCTCTATCCGTGTCCCTCCTGTCTCTCTCTGTCTGTGTCCCTCCTGTCTCTGTCTGTGTCCCTCCTGTCTCTGTCTGTGTCCCTCCTGTCTCTGTCTGTGTCCCTCCTGTCTCTGTCTGTGTCCCTCCTGTCTCTGTCTGTGTCCCTCCTGTCTCTGTCTGTGTCCCTCCTGTCTCTGTCTGTGTCCCTCCTGTCTCTGTCTGTGTCCCTCCTGTCTCTGTCTGTGTCCCTCCTGTCTCTGTCTGTGTCCCTCCTGTCTCTCTCTGTGTCCCTACTGTCTCCCTCTCTCTGTCTACCTCCTGTCTCTCTCTCTGTCTACCTCCTGTCTCTCTCTCTGTCTACCTCCTGTCTCTCTCTCTGTCTACCTCCTGTCTCTCTCTCTGTCTACCTCCTGTCTCTCTCTCTGTCTACCTCCTGTCTCTCTCTCTGTCTGTGTCCCTCCTGTCTATCTCGGTCTGTGTCCCTCCTGTCTCTCTCTATCCGTGTCTCTCCTGTCTCTCTCTATCCGTGTCTCTCCTGTCTCTCTATCCGTGTCCCTCCTGTCTCTCTCTCTGTCTGTGTCCCTCCTGTCTCTCTCTGTCTGTGTCCCTCCTGTCTCTCTCTGTCTGTGTCCCTCCTGTCTCTCTCTGTCCCTCCTGTCTCTCTATCTGTGTCCCTTTTGTCTCTCTCTGTCTGTGTCCCTCCTGTCTCTCTCTATCTGTCCCTCCTGTCTCTCTCTCTATCTGTGTCTCTCCTGTCTCTCTATCCGTGTCTCTCCTGTCTCTCTATCCGTGTCCCTCCTGTCTCTCTCTGTCTGTGTCCCTCCTGTCTCTCTCTGTCTGTGTCCCTCCTGTCTCTCTCTGTCTGTGTCCCTCCTGTCTCTCTCTGTCTGTGTCCCTCCTGTCTCTCTCTGTCTGTGTCCCTCCTGTCTCTCTCTGTCTGTGTCCCTCCTGTCTCTCTCTGTCTGTGTCCCTCCTGTCTCTCTCTGTCTGTGTCCCTCCTGTCTCTCTCTGTCCCTCCTGTCTCTCTCTGTCCCTCCTGTCTCTCTCTGTCTGTGTCCCTCCTGTCTCTGTCTGTGTCCCTCCTGTCTCTGTCTGTGTCCCTCCTGTCTCTGTCTGTGTCCCTCCTGTCTCTGTCTGTGTCCCTCCTGTCTCTGTCTGTGTCCCTCCTGTCTCTGTCTGTGTCCCTCCTGTCTCTCTCTGTGTCCCTACTGTCTCCCTCTCTCTGTGTACCTCCTGTCTCTCTCTCTGTGTACCTCCTGTCTCTCTCTGTCTGTGTCCCTCCTGTCTCTCTCTATCCGTGTCTCTCTCTATCCGTGTCTCTCCTGTCTCTCTATCCGTGTCTCTCCTGTCTCTCTATCCGTGTCCCTCCTGTCTCTCTCTGTCTGTGTCCCTCCTGTCTCTCCCTGTCTGTGTCCCTCCTATCTCTCTCTGTCTGTGTCCCTCCTATCTCTCTCTGTCTGTGTCCCTCCTGTCTCTCTCTGTCTGTGTCCCTCCTGTCTCTCCCTGTCTGTGTCCCTACTGTCTCTCCCTGTCTGTGTCCCTCCTGTCTCTCTCTGTGTCCCTACTGTCTCCCTCTCTGTGTCCCTTCTGTCTCTCTCTCTCTCTGTCTGTGTCCCTCCTGTCTCTCTCGACCTGTGTCCCTCCTGTCTCTCTCTGTCTGTGTCCCTCCATCTGTGTCCCTCCTGTCTCTCTCTCTATCTGTGTCTCTCCTTTCTCTCTATCCGTGTCCCTCCCGTCTCTCTCTATCTGTGTCCCTCCTGTCTTTCTCTGTCTGTGTCCCTCCTGTCTTTCTCTGTCTGTGTCCCTCCTGTCTCTCTATCTGTGTCCCTCCTGCCTCTCTATCTGTGTCCCTCCTGTCTCTCTCTGTCTGTGTCCCTCCTGTCTCTCTCTGTCTGTGTCCCTCCTGTCTCTCTCTGTCTGTGTCCCTCCTGTCTCTCTCTGTCTGTGTCCCTCCTGTCTCTCTCTGTCTGTGTCCCTCCTATCTCTCTCTGTCTGTGTCCCTCCTATCTCTCTCTGTCTGTGTCCCTCCTGTCTCTCTCTGTCTGTGTCCCTCCTGTCTCTCCCTGTCTGTGTCCCTCCTGTCTCTCCCTGTCTGTGTCCCTCCTGTCTCTCCCTGTCTGTGTCCCTACTGTCTCTCCCTGTCTGTGTCCCTCCTGTCTCTCTCTGTCTGTGTCCCTACTGTCTCCCTCTCTGTGTCCCTTCTGTCTCTCTCTCTCTGTCTGTGTCCCTCCTGTCTCTCTCGACCTGTGTCCCTCCTGTCTCTCTCTGTCTGTGTCCCTCCATCTGTGTCCCTCCTGTCTCTCTCGACCTGTGTCCCTCCTGTCTCTCTCGACCTGTGTCCCTCCTGTCTCTCTCGACCTGTGTCCCTCCTGTCTCTCTCGACCTGTGTCCCTCCTGTCTCTCTCGACCTGTGTCCCTCCTGTCTCTCTCGACCTGTGTCCCTCCTGTCTCTCTCGACCTGTGTCCCTCCTGTCTCTCTCGACCTGTGTCCCTCCTGTCTCTCTCGACCTGTGTCCCTCCTGTCTCTCTCGACCTGTGTCCCTCCTGTCTCTCTCGACCTGTGTCCCTCCTGTCTCTCTCGACCTGTGTCCCTCCTGTCTCTCTCGACCTGTGTCCCTCCTGTCTCTCTCGACCTGTGTCCCTCCTGTCTCTCTCGACCTGTGTCCCTCCTGTCTCTCTCGACCTGTGTCCCTCCTGTCTCTCTCGACCTGTGTCCCTCCTGTCTCTCTCTATGTGTCCCTCCTGTCTCTCTATCTGTGTCTCTCCTGTCTCTCGATCTGTGTCCCTCCTGTCTTTCACTGTGTCCCTTCTGTCTCTCTCTCTGTCTGTGTCCCTCCTGTCTCTCTCTATCTGTGTCCCTCCTGTCTCTCTCTATCTGTGTCCCTCCTGTCTCTCTCTATCTGTGTCCCTCCTGTCTCTGTCTGTGTCCCTCCTGTCTCTGTCTGTGTCCCTCCTATCTCTCTCTGTCTGTGTCCCTCCTGTCTCTCTCTGTCCCTCCTGTCTCTCTATCTGTGTCCCTTTTGTCTCTCTCTGTCTGTCCCTCCTGTCTCTCTCTGTCTGTGTCCCTCCTGTCTCTCTCTGTCTGTGTCCCTCCTGTCTCTCTCTGTCTGTGTCCCTCCTGTCTCTGTCTGTGTCCCTCCTGTCTCTCTCTGTCTGTGTCCCTCCTATCTCTCTCTGTCTGTGTCCCTCCTGTCTCTCTCTGTCCCTCCTGTCTCTCTATCTGTGTCCCTTTTGTCTCTCTCTGTCTGTGTCCCTCCTGTCTCTCTCTGTCTGTGTCCCTCCTGTCTCTCTCTGTCTGTGTCCCTCCTGTCTCTCTCTGTCTGTGTCCTTCCTGTCTCTCTCTGTCTGTGTCCCTCCTGTCTCTCTCTGTCTGTGTCCCTCCTGTCTCTCTCTGTCTGTGTCCCTCCTGTCTCTCTCTGTCTGTGTCCCTCCTGTCTCTCTCTGTCTGTGTCCCTCCTGTCTCTCTCTGTCTGTGTCCCTCCTGTCTCTGTCTGTGTCCCTCCTGTCTCTCTCTGTCTGTGTCCCTCCTATCTCTCTCTGTCTGTGTCCCTCCTGTCTCTCTCTGTCCCTCCTGTCTCTCTATCTGTGTCCCTTTTGTCTCTCTCTGTCTGTGTCCCTCCTGTCTCTGTCTGTGTCCCTCCTGTCTCTGTCTGTGTCCCTCCTGTCTCTGTCTGTGTCCCTCCTGTCTCTGTCTGTGTCCCTCCTGTCTCTGTCTGTGTCCCTCCTGTCTCTGTCTGTGTCCCTACTGTCTCTCTCTGTGTCCCTACTGTCTCCCTCTCTCTGTCTACCTCCTGTCTCCCTCTCTCTGTCTACCTCCTGTCTCCCTCTCTCTGTCTACCTCCTGTCTCCCTCTCTCTGTCTACCTCCTGTCTCTCTCTCTCTGTCTACCTCCTGTCTCTCTCTCTCTGTCTACCTCCTGTCTCTCTCTGTCTGTGTCCCTCCTGTCTATCTCGGTCTGTGTCCCTCCTGTCTCTCTCTATCCGTGTCTCTCCTGTCTCTCTCTATCCGTGTCTCTCCTGTCTCTCTATCCGTGTCCCTCCTGTCTCTCTATCCGTGTCCCTCCTGTCTCTCTCTGTCTGTGTCCCTCCTGTCTCTCTCTGTCTGTGTCCCTCCTGTCTCTCTCTGTCTGTGTCCCTCCTGTCTCTCTCTGTCCCTCCTGTCTCTCTATCTGTGTCCCTTTTGTCTCTCTCTGTCTGTGTCCCTCCTGTCTCTCTCTGTCTGTGTCCCTCCTGTCTCTCTCTGTCTGTGTCCCTCCTGTCTCTCTCTGTCTGTGTCCCTCCTGTCTCTCTCTGTCTGTGTCCCTCCTGTCTCTCTCTGTCTGTGTCCCTCCTGTCTCTCTCTGTCTGTGTCCCTCCTGTCTCTCTCTGTCTGTGTCCCTCCTGTCTCTCTCTGTCTGTGTCCCTCCTGTCTCTCTCTGTCTGTGTCCCTCCTGTCTCTCTCTGTCTGTGTCCCTCCTGTCTCTGTCTCTGTCTGTGTCCCTCCTGTCTCTGTCTCTCTCTGTCCCTCCTGTCTCTCTCTGTCTGTGTCCCTCCTGACTCTCTCTGTGCTACTCCTGTCACTCTCTCTCTGTCTGTGTCCCTCCTGTCTCTCTATCTGTGTCCCTCCTGTCTCGCTTTCCCTCCAGGCTGTCTCTTTCACCACAGTCCCCAGCATGTCTGCCGGTCCCTCCCCAGGAAGGAGTTGAGAGCAGCAGGGGGGAGGAGTTGAGAGCAGGAGGGGGGAGGAGTTGAGAGCAGCAGGGGGGAGGAGTTGAGAGCAGCAGGGGGGAGGAGTTGAGAGCAGCAGGGGGGAGGAGTTGAGAGCAGCAGGGGGGAGGAGTTGAGAGCAGCAGGGGGGAGGAGTTGAGAGCAGCAGGGGGGAGGAGTTGAGAGCAGCAGGGGGAGGAGTTGAGAGCAGCAGGGGGGAGGAGTTGAGAGCAGCAGGGGGGAGGAGTTGAGAGCAGCAGGGGGAGGAGTTGAGAGCAGCAGGGGGGAGGAGTTGAGAGCAGCAGGGGGTGAGTTGTGCGAGACCGCAAGCGTGATGTGGGTCTAATTATTATGGTTTACTAGACCAACTGGGCCATGCTTGGGTCATGGAGAGTATCTCCATTCCTGTGTTACAATGTTGGGCTAAAAAAATGTTTAACATTATTTTATGAAATATGGAGTTTGCACAGCTAGAAAATCCAAAAAATGCAAAATAAAAGTATAGACTGTGTAACTACAACTTTATTATATAGGTTTAAAACTTGTAGTGGAAATATCAGTAGATGATAAGTGCACATGGCTAAAATCTCTGCTTGGTGAAAAGGGGCTATTATTTGTAGGGTTTTTAGCTGCTAAGAACATTTTGTAGCAAATGTCACTTGAGGGTAAACTGGCATGAAGTCATGTGTCTGGGGTTAAACTTGGCCACAAGCTGTATCATACAATAATTAATTATTCTTTGATTCTGGATCATTCTTTATTTACAGACTTCTAAAAATATTAGGCCATAAGTACTGTAGGGTGAACTGACTGAGAAACGACAAGACAGCTAGTTTCTTTAGAACTTCTCTGTAGATCTTCAGGATGAGAGCCCGACATTTTACCATGCTATTACCATTCATCACATTATTACATTTCAAAGTCTGTCCCTACTGTATGTTCACTGGGATCACTTGATCATAAACATGTAACTGATCACTAGATCACAAAGGTTGAGAGCCACTTACCTATAGGATAACATAAGAATGAAGAGGTCCTACAACACTCCACCCTTTTCATACATCTGGTTTCTTATGGAGGCACATATGATAACGTGTTTGAACCATGTGCTTTATTTGAATATTAGGTCTATGGTTGGGGTTAGGGTTAACGTTTGGTTCTAGGGTTATAGTTGGGGTGAGGGTAAGTTTGGGTTCATGAGGAGAACATGGGTGGATGCGTAGGAAACCACAACTAATTATTGACCAGATCCATATATTTATGTGCAGAATAACAATTAATTTAAATCTCTGCTGTGTGGGTTATGAAAGTGTTTTAACCTATATGTCTGTTTAAATAATCAAATAATATACTTGATATTCTCCTTCTCTTCCCTGATCCAATATATATATATATATATATATATATATATATATATATATATATATATATATATATATATATATGTGTGTGTGTATATATAACATGCAATATTCAGTGCTGTTTCCATTTTGCGGGTAGAAGATTCCTTTGCATTTAAAATTCCTCACACCTTAGGGCAGTGATCAGTAGAAACCAAAATGGTAGATTTCACTACATTTATATTGCATATAAAATATAATAAATAAAAACTATTTTGTCTGTTATCAAGTGTAGTCCTTCAAAATGGCATGTTTTAAAGGTCCTTTAACGTTATCCTTCTGAAGTCCGGATAGTTGGCAGGCTGCCCTAATACAAATTATGGGGATGTTTTGCTTTTTTTCTCCTTTCACTTTACTATAAATAGCTCTGCGTGATTTACTGTAATGGGCCAGATTGTGTGATGGCCCTCCCTATTGTTGGGCTAAACAAGCCCAGCACGGTCCCACTCCTCTATTGTTCTTACTTCATCCTCCAATGCCTGTCCTTCAAAGGCATTGATTGTTTTGATTCCCAACCCAACCTCGTCTGAAATTAAAATAAACATTATTTTTAGAGGGCCCTTGGGTGGAAATGTTCCCTGCAGAACAACTCTATTGTTTTTGGATGTGCACTTCCTGCTCTTAAAAGCAGCAGGCCCATTTAATTAGATGTATTTATGAAATTTAAAGTATTTGCTCATGTTGCCGATCCTGGAAATTGGTTTTTATTGGAAGATAAGAGATTTTTTGCTTTCAGAAGACTCACGTTGTTGATATAACAGTCCTGTTTTGTAGAGAATACATGTGTAGGGTCAGGGTATGTTGTTGTGGAGATTAAACACTACTGTATGGCCTTGAGAAGGAGTAGGTAGAAACTGGAAAACCACCCACCGTCTAGTATTTCAGCTTTTCATTGGTGAGTCAATCACTGCCTTCTGGTTGACTCATCTGGGCATGCTTGGAAGTCTTCAAACACTGGCCTGTATGCCTCTTCTTAATACTCTGTTTCTTATTGCTAAATAGTGCTGGAGACCACCCAGTCTTGGTTGGCCACCACAGGGAGAACAATAAAGCAAGGAACTATGTATCCATACATTGGAACAATCAATTCAATCTTATTACCTACCATCTCTTCAAACTTGTCTGCGTAGGCACAGGTCCATTTGGCCTATGCATCAAATTGCTACTAGTGTCACTCTATTGCTCTCTAATCCGGACTCTTCTATAATACTTGTATAGACCATGAACCACATATACCGCCAATGAAGAGATAAGCGATGGGCATGATAGAACCCTTCCCAAATGGCTCTATGTCCCAGATAAAGTCCCTTTATATTCTAGTAGATCATAACTTAAAGGCTGTAATGTTCTGAAAACATTTTGACCATTATAACGTTTATTTCTTAAAAATTGCACACTGTGGATATATTTGGTTTTATACAATTCATAAATAAACATTGATTCATTTCATACGTGAACAAGGAAGGGGTGGGATGGGTGAATGGGTAGGTTGTAATTAAATGGTTTCCTCTCAGATATTCAAATTAAGATGACATGTATATGGACTTTCCAGCCATGGCAACCAAATCTGCATATATATTCCACATTTGTCATTTGCAATACTAGATATATTTTCATTTATAAATATTTTGTTGTCATTTTACTATACTAAACCAAGATAAGCCCAAGGCTTTCCATTGGGACTCTACATTAATTCTCCCACTCATACAGATATAGGAAAGCAGAGAGTTTTGCTCATAGTTAAACCATCCACATATACATTGAACAAAGTGTTCTAAGCAATTAGCTTAATTGGAAGATGGAAAATCCTTGAAAGCAATTAATTTAGTATTATTCCATATTCTTTTTATTTTTGGACATGTCTACCAAATTGTATTTAAAATCTTGTGGTTTATAAATCACTGGCGGATGGATAATATCTGCGGGACTGCAGGAACCATATATATTTGGTGTAACAAACAGGGTAATGTAATGATTACATGGTCTTGGTACTCTATATCTTCTAAGAAAGTCTATATTTCAGTTCAAGTCAGAGGAGTTTTGGTGAGAAGGCAAGTGATATATTTTTCGAAGCGAGGTGCCGCATTTGCGGAGGTGGAGGCTCTACGGCGCCTCACACGCGGTTACAAACACCCACACAAGCGGCACTTTACCAACAATACGAACCGCAGCAAATATACGGACTTAGCACACAAAAATACGAGACGCAAAAATACAACCTTAACGGCCGAACCGTGCGCACCGGAAAACAGCCAAAACACAATAAATACACAGAAAAAAGCGCGAGAAAAAATGGGGCTACAGGACCATAAACACGCAAAACAGCACCAAACACATATGGCTTTTCCAAAAAGCCGTACGAGGTAAAGATACACTTTTACTAAGGACGGAAAATCATACACACCAGCGTAACACATACACATTCGCGCCATTTCTCAATGAGGAAGTACACAGCTACACGAACAGCTTCCCTTTGTGCACGCACCACATTTACACTACACACTGCACACATTGCTGACGCTTACACCTCAGCTCCAGAACCGTGCAAAACTACAGTGGATGCTGCAGGAACATAGAAACAGATTGTCAGCTCTTCAGCACAATGCTTCCTGCATATATTACTTAGGAATAGGTAAAGAATATTCATTTATTCATTATTTCATTGCCATACAACAATACATATACACAAAAAAACACCTCTAATAACAAACAAACAAACAAAAAAAAACAGCTGCACAATGGGCGCCGAAGGCGCTCATTACGAGGCATGCGATGAGCGCCAAAGGTGCTCAGCGCAAGCCTCGCAATGAGCACTGAAGGTCCTCACGCTAAAAACTGGATATAGCAACATTATCTGCCTTACGATTTCATGCCCGTCATTTTTTGATGGGCAAGTCGCTACTCGGTTAATAATCCGCAAATGGAGCAGCGGAGTCTTTCATTTTTTTAATTGTTATTTTTCTGGGCAGTATTTACACTTCTAATGACAAGTTACAACGGTTAACATGTTGTGTACATTGGAGCAACACCAGTTTACTACATGGCAAGTGAGAGCCTTTATCAGCTGGTGAGTGAAGAGCGAGTGAAGAGCGTTGGCTCCCGGTCCCGGAAACCCTGATTGCAGCTTAACGATTAATCACAGTAACAAGACTAGAGGGAAATGAAGTTGGCATATGATATAAGAAAGAAATAGAAGAGGGTAGATGAGAGCGTGTGACACCCTGTTGTAAATACTCTAATGGTTATTTCATTTTAACGCTTTATTCTAAAAAAAAAAGGCCAGAATAATAAATTCAAGTAAACCTTGGCAAATCTTGTTACTGTATAAATGCTAAAACCAGTATTTGCACAGATAATTTTATACTATTTAGGAGAATCAAATAACATTAATCTGTTTGTATATACAAACTTTTAACATTAAAAGGGAAAATGAAGCTTGTACAACGATGGTCAAGTTTTCCAGGTTTGGTTTTTAGGTGACTGGCTGCTGCAACCAATCACAGACTGCACTGGCTGCTGCAACCAATCACAACCTGAACTCTACTGCACTATGATGTAGAGTTAAAATCAAGTGAATAACTTGTACAAACATTTTAATTTGATGCTATTTTTATGGTTTTAAAATGGTCATGTTTTCGGGTCTAGTTTTTTGTGGTTCAGTCTTGTGCGACTTTTTTACTGACCCTATGGACCGCAGTACACAAATCTGTCAGCCACTGCCCCTCTGAGCTCCCTTAAGACAATGTTAATTGCTTCAGTGACGTCATCTATCCATCTCTGTCTCTACCGTTGCATCAGTCTTCTCCTGAGAACCATGTCTTCTCAAGATATGGCCAAAATATTTGAGCTTTAGCCTCATGATTAATCCTTCCAGTGAACAGTTTGGCTTAAGTTTCTGTGCATTTATTGATTAGATCTTCTTGCCGCCCAAGGGACTCTAAGCAGTTACCTTGGTGTTATCTCCAGATCAGCTGTACTAGTTAATATAGGGTTAAAAGGCTAAGCGCTCTCAAGTCTTGAGAGGATCATAAATCTCAAGCTGTCTAGATGCTTCTGTGATAATCTTATTGTAATTTATTTTGTCTTTTCTGAACCGTTTAGATGTAAACGGTCTACAAGGAGTGGTAAGGGAGAACAGCTGGAAAAATAACTGGGTCATACAAAAATTCTTATAAAATAGTGAAATATACATTAGCTTTTAAAGAAAAAAAAGGACCATTGACGTGGTCAATGAGGACTCCTTTTAAGGTTTACCTCACTCTCCATTCTTACTTCGTTAACATCCTCTTTCCTCCAGGAACTAAATCAGTAGACCATCCTTTTTTGCTTTTCCATGATCTACTAACTGTTTTGGGTATTGGTATCATGAGGGACAAATCTTCCTATGTTGCTCAATTACAGATCATACATAACTTCCTGCAGGACATAAAGGGGTAGATTATTAAGCTTCACAAGGGCTGCGATGTACTTTGCTGAGGCTACTATGACAGTTTTCTCCATAAGTATTAGACCACAAAGCCACTGTGAAGGTTAGTGTATCTGGCAGAAATGGTCCCAATGCATTAACGATAGTTTCTTTTTTTCAAGTACCGCCAATGTCCATTGTAGTGAACCACTGCTGTATATCCATTTCATCCATAGGAAACATTGAGGAAGTCTCCGTCATATAAACTCTTGGCAGTAGACATTAATTACATTAATTACAAAAAAACAACAAAAAACAAACAACAAATATCTGAATAGTAACACACCCGGTTTATTACTTTGTGCTACCTCCTAATGTGGGATTAGATGTCTACTCTTGCCAGCCCCAGAGACATGGTACAATAAGTACAGCTTGGCAAAGGTCCTTAAAGGACAAAAAAGAGATAATATGATTGTCTGTCTGAATGTCACCTGGATAACTCCTGTCTGTATGCGATCCATTCAGCAATTGTTTCTGTCTCGGTGCAGTAGTGCTGTGATTTCAGGATGTGTAATGTGTAAAACACACGGATTATGCTCATGTGGCTTCTCTATTTCCTTTGATATAAGTGGGGTTATTTATCCCTTAAATGGACTCTGTAACCCTAAGATCAAGCTGTTTTACGTTATTCTTAAAGAGCACAAAAAAATGGAAACATGTTGCGTTATCCATTTTGTGAATCAATCTTCTGAATTCCATGTTGTTGTTGCTAATGAGCATCTTGTGCATATTAATTAGCTGCTTTGAAGTGCTAATTGGGATTACAGTCTGCTTGTCTGTCTCTGCAGTGGCCAGAACAAAGTTCTGCAATATTATCTGGCAGTTTGACACCTCTCCCACCCTTATCGAGCACTGTGAGCAGCACATTAGCATACTACGATGCTCATTAGCATACTGAGCCACACATTAGCATAGATGGGCCGCAAAATCAATTCTAAATATTTCAGAAATTATTTGCTGTATAATAAACTGCTTGTACATTGCATAACTGATTTTGAATTATCTTTAAAATGAAGTCAACTGCCTGTAAATCCAAATCAAGACCAGTGTTTTGGGGTTGTCACTCCACCTTTGACATGTATTAGTTGATCACTGTCATGACTACATTGTTTAGTGACTGTAATATTACCAAGGGCGCATGACATTGTTGCATTGTGATTACATATTATTGTTGTGTGGTTTATATGTTGCCTGGACATTGTTATCATGTATACTAGTTATAGTATGTTATAGAGGAAAAATGTGATATAGAACAGGAAAATATATGAGGAAAAGGTAAAAATGCTCTGCACATAAGCTTAACTGCAGAACATTTCATCCTCACACATACAGACCTTGATAAACAGCAGCCAAGACAGATGTCTGCACTTAAGGAGTCTTAAGCAAACTCTGGAGATTGACATCAAGTTTTTTTGCCCTAGCTAGCTATAGGCACCTGTCATGTAGTTTAGACATCTGGTGAGTTTTATCTCAAGAGCTTCTATGGCAACCAAGGCTGCAAGGCAGGTGGAACTTAGTGCTGACATCACACAAATACACACAAGTACACAAGGGCATGGTATGGGAGATAAAGTATAAATATTTTGGTTCTATGATTCAATAAATGTTCAGTTCTAGTTTCACATATCCACAGTGTGAGGCTATTTTTGTGTTTGTATCCTGAATTGGGGAGTGGTCTTGCTGGAGGCCACTAGTAACCTGTATCCAGTATTCTCTGCCTGTACCTTTCTGGGCGTTGTCCTCTTCAGAAGCCAACTTTTGTGCCAGAGAGAACAAGAACCACACAATTCTTCTTGGGTAGGTATGAACTAGGTTCATATCAAGCCCCCTTGAAAAAGCAGATTGTAACAATCACTCCCAACCAGACCAGAAGTTCAAAAGAGTGGACGTCTGGTACACTCATTTGGACATAATTTTGAATGTATAGGAATTTAGGACCAGAAGGAGGATGGGGTACCAACCCTGGTCGATAGGTAATAGCTTGCTTAGCTGGGATGGGCCTTGGGGGGCTGTCCTTCTGCCATGTCTGGTTTTATAGCTGCAGATGTCCTGCAAAATATTTACTATATTCCATGACTGATTATTTTTGTTCTTCCTAATAAAATACAGTGCTTACACAGGGACACAGCAGTGTTACAAAACCTAGTACTTGCCACCTGTATTCCTTTCACCAGAGATAGCAACACTAATGAATAATAGATGACGTGTAGAGATTGGGAGAAATTGGGTCAAATAATGGGTGTGAAATGTCAATTTTAAACTAAGCTTTTTTAGCCTACTAATCAGTTGCAAAAATAGCTTGTTTTAATATACATATTTTCAATAATACAATTTAATTCATCCATATGTATAAGTGGATGGAAGCTGATCTTTATATGTACCCTGGTCCATCTTGATCGTTGACTTAAAGAGACCTCCTGATCTATCATGCCTCAACTTCCAAGGGTTCTTCCTGCATGAAGGAATTTAATACATTTAAATTATTTTGTTTGTTTTGCCTCATTACAAGTTTTCTCCATTATCAACACTATTTTTTTTTAAATATCATAATACAAATATTGGACTGTGGTGTCCTTTTCATATTTGTTCTGTTCTGCAACATCTTCCAGACTGGGCTCAGCCTTAACATCTGCACACAAACCCCCTATTCTTATAATGATAGCAGACCCAACTATAGAAATGGTTGCATCATATTTAAAGGGTTAAAGGTTTAGCCTCAGACCAATTTCCAGTCTGACTCCCGCTTCGCGCTTACAAATAAACAATTGTCTGCATTTGCTGCTCTATTAAAGAAAAAAATCATGAAAAGCTGCATTGTTGGCGAGTTCCTCTGACTTCTTCCACTGAAGGGGAGGGAAAATGAAATACTGCAAGAAATCAAAATCAGCTCATATTTACATCCCCGTGCCCAGGATAATTACAGCCATGGCATTGTGTGAGACAATGTGGCTATTTGTCCAGAGTAAATAATGGCACAGTGACCGCTTGTTCATGTCTATCAGTGTGCATGCACTTACAGTACAGAAAACCGGCACCTATATACAGTCCTATACATAGCTTATATACACAGTTACTTACCCCCTTGGGATTTTTTGTGTTTTGTTGCCTCACAACCTGGAATTAACATGGATTGTTTGAGGATTTGCATAATTTAATTTACAGAACATGCCCACAACTTTGAGATGTTTTTTTTTTATTGTGAAACAAACAACAAATAGGACAAATAACAGAACAAGTCAATTTGCATAACTATACACCCCCCTAAAGTCAATACTTTGTAGAGCCACCTTTTGCGTCAATCACAGCTCCAAGTCGCTTTGGATAAGTCTCTATGAGCTTGCCACATCTTATCACTGGGATTTTTGCCCATTCCTCCTCTGCAAAACTGCTCCAGCTCCTTCAAGTTGGATGTATTGTGCTTGTGAACATCAATCTTTAAGTCTGACCACAGATTTTCCTTTGGATTGAGGTCTTGGCTTTGACTAGGCCATTCCAACACATTTACATGTTTCCCCTTAAACCACCCAAGTGTTGCTTTAGCAGTGTGTTTGGGGTCATTGTCCTGCTGGAAGGTGAACCTCCGTCCTAGCCTCAAATCACGCACAGGTCTTGCTCAAGAATATCCATGTATTTAGCACCATCCATCTTTCCCTCAACTCTGACCAGTTTCCCAGTCCCGGCTGCTGAAAAACATGGATGGTGTTCTTTGGGTGATGTGATGTGTTGGGTTTGCACCAGACATAGCGTTTTCTTTGATGGCCGAAAAGTTTAATTTTAGTCTCATCAGACCAGAGCACCTTCCTCCATACATTTTGGGAGTCTCCCACATGACTTTTCGCAAACTGAAAATGTGCCATTTATTTTTTTTGGCTGAAAGTAATGGCTTTCTTCTGGCCACTCTGCCATAAAGCCCAACTCTATGGAGGGTACGGCTTATTGTGGTCCTATGTATAGATACTCCAGTCTCTGCTGTGGAACTCTGCAGCTCCTCCAGGGTTACCTTAGGTCTCTGTGCTGCCTCTCTGATAATGCCCTCCTTGCCCGGTCCGTGAGTTTTGGTGGGCGGCCGTCTCTTGGCAGGTTTGCTGTTGTGCCCTGTTCTTTCCATTTGGTTATGATAGATTTGATGGTTCTCCTGGGGATCGTCAAATATTTGGATATTTTTGTATAACCTAACCCTGACTTGTACTTCTCAACAACATTGTCCCTTACTTGTTTGGAGAGTTCCTTGGTCTTCATGGCAGTGTTTGGTTAGTGGTGCCCCTTGCTTAGGTGTTGCAGCCTCTGGGGCCTTTAAAAAAAGGTGTGTATATGTAATGACAGATCATGTGACACTTAGATTGCACACAGGTGGACATCATTTCACTAATTATGTGACTTCTGAAGGTAATTGGTTGCACCAGAGCTTTTTATGGGCTTCATAACAAAGGGGGTGAATACATACGCACATGCCAATTTTTTGTTTTCTATTTCTAACAAATAGTTTTATGTATATATTTTAAAAATGTCACTTTCCCAACTTAGACTGGTTTGTTCTGATCCATCACATAAAATTCAGATTAACAAAACATTGAACTTAAGGCTGTAATGTAATAAAATAGGTAAAAAGTCAAGGGCGTGAATACTTTTGCAAGGCACTACATGTTTATGTGTGTGTTATATACATACATATATATATATATATATATATATATATATATATATATATATATATATATATATATATATATACTGTATATGTGTGTGTGTATATATATATATATATATATATATATATATATATATATATATATGTGTATATATATATATATATATATATGAGAAAAAAGGGGAATAGTAGGGATGCACGTATACTATAAATCGTAGATAGAAAAGATCCGTAAGTTGCTATTATATAGGATAAGAAAAGAAGAAAAGGAAAGGCAACTGTTATACGGATCAGAAATACAAATGTATCAATGTGATTAACATATAATGAAGGAGGCGATGGATAGGACACAAAGGATCTCAATGGTTGCATTAGAGAATATATTTCAGGACATATTTGAATAAATCAAGGAGTCCACTCATAGAATGGCCTATGGGGTATGCAGATAGCACAACCAAATGGCCAAACCATTCAAATCATAGTAGACTCCAGCAAGCAACAAATTACAGCAGATAATGTGAAAGCAATAATGCTTTATCCTCAGATAACTAATCTGTAACCCGAAGAAAACAGAAAAAAAGGGAGGGAAAAAACAAGAATACTAAAGGAGTGATAAAAAGTATATTGTGCTAGAGACAGGTTAGATGATTACTCATGTGAGTATCAGGCAGGTGTAGGGAAAATAGTTCCCAAATTCCCCACTAATATGTAATGGCTCAAAATAATTGATTACAATAGTCTCCATAAGGGAGGACTTCCAAAAAGTACACTAGGGCATCCTAAAGGGAAAAACAACTCAGTAGAAAGATCTCTGCATATGCACTATAGTCTAGAAAAAAAGGAGATCTTATGTGTGTACAATGTTAATATGCACATAATGATGTAGATAGCCCTGACCTAATAAAGGACTATAGTGGCTAAAAAAGCAGTGACTGCGTTCATATGTGTCTATATACTGGCTAAGTAATATCCTGTAAAATATCCCCTAAAAAAAAATGGACAGTAACTATAAAGTAGTGCTGACCTGTCACAGAATGTACATATACTAATCCAGAGGAATATAATGTAGTTTAGCCACTAAAGATGACATAAGTGTATACTGGAATACATCTTATCATATATATATATATATATATATATATATATATATATATATATATATATATATATATATATATACACATACATACTACAACTGTCTAATTTACACTGAATGGACGTTACCCTTATCAATACCCCAGCAAATACCCAATAAATAAAAGATCTGCACTGTAAATGACGGGGAAAGCGATGAAAGACATTAGAATTAATTGCACAACGGTCTCAAGTCGGCAATAAAAAATAATTTATTCTTATGTTTCATTTCGGGGTTAAATCGATCTCGGGAATCAATGAGTTAATACATATCAGGCCACCCACATGGACTAGAACAGTATCGCCAATCATTTCTATTTTGTACATCGAATTGCTGGTTTGATCACAAATCGGACTAAATGCTAATTGATTGACACGTAACCTCCTTGTTTTACTGACGTCATGATGACGGTCTCATTTTCTATTGTCCGTTTCTAAATGGGTAGTTACGGCCTTGCTTAATTGATCATGTGCCCGCCTTGAAATGCTTTATACGAGTGCATGGTTTATGGTTTCGGCTTTCGCACCCTAACTTTCGGGATTGTTCAATTGAATAGCAACGGAATTGTAGCAGAGTCTAAGCCCGCAGCAAAACCATAGACATACAGCCTGTTTTTGTTCCCTGAGTACCTTCGGCCTCTACCCTTGTGTACTTTTGGTCTTCTGAGCACCTTTGGGGCTCATTGTGAGCCTCTCCCCGGCTCTTTTTATATATATATATATATATATATATATATATATATATATATATATATATATATATATATATATATATACATACATACTACAGTGCTCTGCTTTTTCATGTATATATTGATGTATATGTGTATATATGTTTCCTTTGCTATGTTGTGTTTATTCCCCATATATGTATTTACCTGATGATGTCAGATGCTGTCTCCACTCTCTCTGCATCTGCTGTTATTATTCAAACTGAGGGTTCCATCTCATGTAGTATTGCTTGAGATTTGATAAAGGGAGGTTAAGCCCGTCATTATAAATAAGACGTTTCTCCAATACAAAAGGTATTAAATTATATTGCAATACTCATTATTAATCTATGCATCTGTGTTCCTGGGTAAAAGTCTTATGCGCCTGGCGGTGTTTTCCGTGGTTAGGGGTCGTGTAGCCTTGTTTCTCTTTTTTCGTCCATCATTTTTTTTTTGTCGCTTAGGCGGCTTTTCAATATCCAAAAGTGAGGAAATTGCTTTTAAATTTTCATGCAACCTCACTCCCAGATGTCCTGGCTGTCCTTCCGAGCTGTGTGTGATGTTTATTTAATTTTTTATTTATTTTTTTATTTTTGGATTTGCGATTTGGCCATTAACTTAAATTTTTTTCGACCTCAGGTTTTTTTTTCTAAGTGCCGCAGGTCGTATTTTTTTTTACCGAAGTCCCGCTTTGCAGTCTTATGTGCCTGGAGGTGTTTTCCCTGGTTAGGGGTCGTGAAGCCTCGTTTCTGTTTTTTTTGGCCGCCATTTTTCTTCTTGATTTTTGAGTGGCTAAAATCTGCAAATTGTGTGTAAATTGTCGTGCAACCTCACTCCCAGACGTCCTGGCTGTCCCCCCGTGCTGTGTGTGATGATTTTTTGTAATCTTTTGTAATTTTCTTTGCGTTTTTGTATGTGCGCGGTTCGGCTGTTAAGTTCGTATTTTTTTGACCTCGTATTTTTTTTTTCTATGTGCCACGGGTCGTTTTTTTTCTTTCTTTCTAAGTCCCGCTTTCCTTTTTGCAAAGTGTTACGGGCCTTATTTATTTATTTCAAACTGCTACGGGTCTCGCATTGTGAATGGTGTAATTGAGATTTGTGTTGATGTGTAGTTCTGTGGGTCGTACGGATGAGCGCCTACGGCGTTCATCTCCACCTGTACAAGGAGCGCCTTAGCAACAACCCGTATTGCTCACAACTATATATGTGATTATCTGCTTTACATTAAAACCAACTCAAACAAAAGCACAATATATTACAGTCCAGGCATTCCTAAGGCTCTCTGCCCCTCTTTTTCCTGTAACCTATCAGGACAGATGTACACTATAGA
This sequence comes from Discoglossus pictus, assembly GCA_027410445.1. Classification (NCBI taxonomy): domain Eukaryota; kingdom Metazoa; phylum Chordata; class Amphibia; order Anura; family Alytidae; genus Discoglossus; species Discoglossus pictus. Next base: position 111,372,912 of record CM050171.1, read on the forward strand.
TCAGGTGTGGGCGAGTTCGGTCCTAGAGAGCCCCACACAGGCCTGATTTTGAGGATATCCTTGCTGCTGTGTAAATGTGAGACTATCACTTCAGTCATCCTGACTAACTCACCTGTTCACTGAAAGGAAATCCTCAAATCCGGCCTGTGTGGGGTCTCCAGGACCGATCTTGCCCACCCCTGCTATAGATTATTACTAATACATAAAAAAAAGTTTGTAATGGTTAAAATGTGATCTTTTAAATGCATGCTAGGAATTTTTGGAGTACAGTGGCCCTTTATGGGACTAAGCCGACACATGAGCTCCGCAATGCTGGCTCACACAAGGTGCCTGGAGCTGTTTGCAGATAGAATCTGAAATATACATTATATACAAAAAGTGGAATTCTTATTACTATGTGTTATTCTGGAAATGAATTTAATTTAAAGAGCATTACATACTGGTTCTACATTGTACTGTCTGTTTTTCTCTACAATAAATAATTTCTGAAATATTTTACATTGATTTTGCGGCTCCTGTATGCTAATGTGCGCCTCTGAGAACTTGCTAAGTAGAGGGGTCTAACTGCCAGATAACATTGTAGCTTTTTTCTTCTGGTCGACTGCAGAGACAAGCAAACTGTAATCCTAATTAGCACATTAAAGCAGTCAATCAACATGAGTGTTACGCTCATTTGCATATAAATACAGCAACAACAACATGGAATTTCATAATTTATCAGCTAGTTTGTAATAAGTAAAAAAAAAATAATAATAATAATATGCTCCTGCAGGACCCTGGAGGGATCCATGATATATATGTGGACGTTGTGTGTGTCAGGAGCGTTTACATTTCTGATGAACTATGGTTGCATTGGATGATGCAAGGGGTCTGCTTCTGGGCCAGTGCGAGCTAGCGCTTCAAGTCTAATTGAATATCGATTATTTAGCGCTCGTAAGATTCAAGTTGTGCTAAAACTAAGGCTCCAAAATTGCGTCTTTGGCTGGCCCCTAGTGATTGTGGGCGGGGGAACTCGTTATCGGATTGTATGTGGCAATATTAAAAGTGATTTTTAGTGTGTATAAATTTACGAATAGGGCCCAGAACCTTAAAAAAATTTCCCCCCAAAAAAATATGTCCATGGCTTACACACTTGCTTATATTGTTCGTTTGGTACATACTTGACAAACAAGTGAGTCTTGATCTGAGTGGTCCTTTAATGATCTAGTCTTAACCAGCTCATTATAATTGATGTCCAAGACTATTACACCTGAGACACCACCAACACCACCAACCTCGGACTGGTACAGACTTGGCACGGTAGATACAGTTGCTTCTGGATACTCTTGGCCCCTTGTTATCTGTAATATATTTAGTAACAATGAGAAGGCAAAGATTAAATGTAACAGAATAATGACTCAATGTCTTTGAAGAATAACCATACTACTAAGTGCCCAGAAGATTCCTGCAAGCCACGGTGCAATAGGCATTTTGCATAAACTTCCTCATGAGAAGTTTAGTCACTTAATTTATAGCGTCTACCTTAGTATTTTCTTGCATATACTTAAAGAAATATGGAAGATTTCAGATTTTTTCTAGGTATATAATAAAATCCAGAAACCTTCCATATTCCTTTTATAGGTCCACTACACCCATATTTAAAATATTCTATTTTGAAAAACTACACTTGAAAACGGGCCTGTATCTACTTTTTTGGAGCCCCTAGGCAGTGAAGAGGAGAAGCCTTTTCTGTACGTGTAAGTCCCCTTCCCTTTGTAGCTGTCTTGTTGTGGGTGGGAACCCCCAAGTAGCCAGTCTATGAACTACAATATTTCATTTTTTTTAAAGCCAGGAACCATTTTTTTTAAGTAGTGGCGCCCCTCACATGGAAGTTCCCTTGGGCGGCTGCCTAGTTGGCCTAATGGGTAATCCGGCCCTGCTTGCAAATAGGCAACATTTTTATTAGAATGTCTAAAAATAATAACGCCTCTAATTTGTTACCTTTTTATATGCTGCATTGGTACCTACCATTTTATTTTCTGCTGATCAACTTCCTGCTGTGGGAGGAGACTTTGAATGCTGAGAATATGCCTAATAGAAACATGATTAGTTTTCAATGTCACACCTTCCTGTGACAGTGGGAGACCTAATCAGTTCAGTAAAGACTGATCACATATTATAATTGTCAAACTGCACAAAGCGTGGGGCCGCATTTGCGGAGGTGGAGGCTCTACGGCGCCTCACTTGTGGTTAAAAACAACCCAGAAAAGCGGGACTTCGAAAAAATAACCACCACGCTGCGGGACTTAGAAAAAAAAAAATACCACTCGAGGGACTTACGAAAATCGAGATCTTAAATATATGAAGTTAACAGCCAAAACGCGTACATCAAAAAACAAGAAAAACACTTAAAAATAAAAACAAAATATAACAAAAACATCACACACAGCACGGGGGGACAGCAAGGACGTCTGGGGTGAGGTTGCACGCAAATTAAAGTCCAATTTAAGCACCACTTGAAAATTAAGCGAGAAAAAGAATCGCGACCGGTAAAAATGAAAATAAGGCTACACGACCCAGAAAACACCGACCAAACAACAATTACGACCCGCGGAACCTAAAAAAAAAAAATGAGGTTGCAAAAATACGAAGTTAACAGGCGAACCGCACACATCCACAAACACCAAAAGCACAACAACAAAAAAATACAACATAAAACAAACATCACAAACAGCACGGGGGGGGGGGGGGGGGGACAGCCAGGACGTCTGGAAGTGAGCTTCCACGCAAATTTAAGTTGCATTTAAGAAGTTTCGCCACCTGAAAATTGGCGAAGTGAGAAGAAAAATGGCAGAGAAAAAAAAATGAAAACGAGGCTAAAGGACACAGAACCGCAAAAATCGCTGCCAGGCACATACGAGCTAGCTAGGAATGGAGCACATAGAAAATATACCATTACAACGGACGGAAAATACTTGCAAGCCAAGTAACAACTAGAAAAAAAGCTGCTATTTTACAACACTAACTTACAACTCATAACATTACCATTCTAAAATGCTGCTTTACCCGCCTAAACAAATGGTTTGGCCTCACGCACGCAGCCTATTTACACTGCACACTTGCCACATTGCTGACACTTTCTCCTCACATGTTCAACACTCCAACTGTACATTTTCAGATGCAGGAAAATCCAAATAGATTGCTAGCTCTTCAGGATATTGATTGCAGCATATTAACTATAGGTAAAGTATATTTATTAATTCATATTACTTTATTAATTCACTGTGCTCCACATTTTTTTGCCATTTTACACTGTACTTATAGATCTGTCTTCGCGATGAGCGCCAAAGGTGATCGTTGCAAAGCAGGACAATTGAAGTACACGGGGGATAGGCTCACAATGAGCGCCGAAGGCCCACAGAGGAGCAAAAGCCTTACATTGCATGGCAAACAACATTGCCATGGCTAAAAATGTTATTGCCCCGTAATTTTTGACGGGCAAGTCGCTAGTTGCATATAAAAGATAATATATAAAGATTTTACTTATTTGTTTATTTACTTATTTTTCACTTTATAAAAGCATTTGGTCCATTACCAAGCGACACTTATAATATTAATTGTGCATCATGTTCTGTATGTTGTATGTTATAAGAGCTGTACGTGCTGCGGTCATTTCTATTGTGTTCTGACCAATACGTGAGACAAGTATTTCCCTTTTTATGTCGCCTCTTCCTTAGTTATGGTTTTGTACTTATTCGCTTAGGTTATCTTCTTCATTCTAAGTGAGTGATACAAAATAACAGACACTTTGTAATATAGAGACAATTATCTTAATTATAATCTTACTCCTTAAAGTAACATCCTTTAAAAAACACAGTTAACCTCATTAATCTCCACTGATGCACCCTCTCCCCACCTCGCATTGTACTCAGCACTACTGAAAGGAATTAGAAGATTTCAACTGTGATAACATTGGATATCTTAGTAAGGCTTGAGTATTGTTAATGTAGTTGAAATGTTCCAATTACTTTCAGTACTGCTTAAGATAACGAAAGAAGTAGGAAGGGGTATAGAAGTGGGCATTAATGATATAAACTGTATTTTTTTATAATTCTGAAGCAAAACATTAAGGAGTTATTTAGCACTGGGTGTGCTGTGTTGTTATGCAAATGATTGACACCGGAATGCTAATTAGCTGCTTCATCTGTTTGTGTGTTATCATGCAGTTGTGTGTTATCATGTAGTGCCATTGCTCCTTGTGTAGTGCTTTTGCTGCTCGTGTGGTGCTATCGCTCCTCGTGTAGTGCCATTGCTCCTCCATGTAGTGCCATTGCTCCTCCATGCAGTGCCATTGCTCCTCCATGTAGTGCCATTGCTCCTCCATGTAGTGCCATTGCTCCTCCATGTAGTGCCATTGCTCCTCCATGTAGTGCCATTGCTCCTCCATGTAGTGCCATTGCTCCTCCATGTAGTGCCATTGCTGCTCGTGTGGTGCCATTGCTGCTCGTGTGGTGCCATTGCTGCTCGTGTAGTGCCATCGCTGCTCGTGTAGTGCCATCGCTGCTCGTGTAGTGCCATCGCTGCTCGCGTAGTGCCATCGCTGCTCGCGTAGTGCCATCGCTGCTCGCGTAGTGCCATCGCTGCTCGCGTAGTGCTATCGCTGCTCGCGTAGTGCTATCGCTGCTCGCGTAGTGCTATCGCACCTCGTGTGGTGCTATCGCTCCTCATGTGGTGCCATTGCTCCTCATGTGGTACCATTGCTCCTCATGTAGTGCTATTGTGCTTGGATCTTCAACTTGTTAAACCCCCCCCCCCCCCATATCATATTTTTTTTACATTCCTACGCCCTTGATCAGAAGTATGGAAAATTCTGCCTTGTCATCATTTCAGTGCGGCGTGCCCATGTTGAGAACAGGTTTTCCCGAGGATTTGTATGTTCAGCATGTGTTCTTGTTATGTGGTCTTCAGAAGACAATAGATCTGCCTTTTTGGCTGCAGTTTAGAGCAAACTCTAAGCAATTCCTGCTGAAGCGACTTGGGAGATGCCAACTTTATCAATCCATTACCTAATTGCTTAAAGGAAGACTTTGCCTGCCCTTTGCTGACAATGAACATGTTGAAATATTTGTATTTAATGCAGATTATGTGTCAGACTTATTTCTGCAATAATCAGTGCACAAAATAAGTAAAAAGATCTTTGCCTTTTATTTGGATTTAGGAGCCAGTTTTTCGCACAGATTAGTCTCGCTCAGCAAAGTTCCAGTAGAAGAAATGAAAAGTACCCATATAAATGTACATAAGTGCAATTGGTTGTTATATTATCTGAAAGAGATCCTAGCTCTTTATAATGTGGGATTATTAGAAAGGCTGATTGACAGACACAAATTACACACTTCAGTGTCAATTTACTGTAATTTGATTTTTTTTTTTTTAAATCTTAAAATTCAATTGATAATGAACTTGTTACTATAATACCCAAGGGAAGTATCGCCTCAACACAAGTGACATGAGTCCACTAATATATATAATTTGTAGTAATTATAACTTTTTTTTTTTTACTGTGTTCATAGAGGAAGTGAAGGGCAGAGAATGCAGAATATGAATGAAAATGTCACAGCTTAGATCTGTCTGATTGACGCTTGAGTTGCCTCTTGAACGTTTGACCCATTCAGCTCACAAAGCAGTGACACAACTTGAGCTTTAAATGGCAGCTTCCACATAGAGCAGCAACTTGTAAGTTTCATAATTATAACCAATAGTTAATCCTTTGTAACAGTGATATAGAAGATACCGGAGGTGGATTTTTCCTTTTAAGTTATATCATATTTGGAATATCTGCTGATTCACTTTAAACAGCCACTGAAGGCATCCAAACTGGTCACCCAATATAGATAGAGCAGTGAAAATAAAGTAAAATAATGTACCTAATTATGCCTTGTCACCCATATATATTTGTGTTTATATGGACAATAGCCTGCGTACTGTGCTGTACATTGGAGTCTAGGAAGCTGGCTGTGACTAACAGCTCCATCAGTTAGAACATCCTAGCATGTTTGCAACAGCGGTGATGTCACTGTTGGAGGTTGTCATAGGCTCTCACTCCCCAGAGACTGATTGGAGGAGGCAGTATGCTTCCCCTACATCGTCTTACAGCATTATGTCCTGCTTACAGACCCAAAGACTCACCTTGCTGTGTGTCTATCTACCTGTGTCCTAGCAACTTTTGCTGCAGGTAATAAAGAAAAGCAAGTGAAATGTATTGAACAGAATAAAATGTTGGTATGTACATTTACACAGCACAATTTATTTATCCTTTTGAGTTCAAGGATGCTGAGACTGTACTGAGATTCACACAACGGTGTCTAAAACACAGGCATGTAAATCTTGAAGGAAAATGGGATAACTGGGGGATATGTTATAGGCAGAAACCTGGGAGAAATGGAAGGAACAGATTTTTCAGATGAGATCTCTATTCACATCCGCTCAAATTGCCCCATGAGAATTGAACTCCGTTCCCATTCGATTGGATTACTTGCCTCCTCATTCTAGACAGATTAGTGGTCCATTATGGAATTCTCCTTGACACAGAGTAATCTAAATATATAATTAAATGCTTTATGTTCTTATCCTGCTTAGTTGCTGATTTTGGTATTTTAGTTACATACATCACAAGCATGTGAAGATTTTACCCAACTTCAGTGATCCAATTACTTTAATTCGGGTGGGCCATAGTGCTTCACTACCCAGTGTCATGGAGCTTTCAGCATTGATTGGCTCTCAGATCAGAATTTGTCAGACTGAGATCCTCACAGTTCTGCATTTCGGGCCACTTTTTTTACATTTAAAAAGGATTTAATATATATATATTTTTTTCAATATTCGTAAAATATGTTAGTTGAAAGGTTTGTAGCATTGGGTCTAAATATGGTTTAATTTAAAATTGTACGTAATATAGGTAAACGTAGATTGAATATTGCAATTTTTACCTGTCAATCAAACTTACTTATCCACAAAGTGTGTGAATGAACTAACCTTAATAGGTTAGTTCTGTGGACATGATAACCCAATCTGAGAGCAACCTCTTTTAGCCACTTGTGCCCTTCACAGGGATAAATATATCCTGTAGTATATCAGTCTGGTCCCACTCACTAGAGTGACCCAGCCCTGAAATACCAGGCAATTCTTCCCCGAACAGGAGAAACAGCAAACCTCTGATGTATGTTTCGGCCTTTATGGGCCTCGTCAGTGAGGTGTAGCTGATAACTCCCTAGGGCAAAAGAGGTTGCTCTCAGAGTGGGTTATCATGTATATAGAACTAACCTATTATGTTTAGTTCGTTCTCTGATTGAGCACCTCTCACTTTGTTGTTTTGTTTATGCAAATTACCCTTAGGGATTAATCTCCCTAAGTGGTATAGGTGACTCCAGACGTGGACCCCTTGCTCACTGTGCCATAGTAAATTCAGCTACACCTCACTGACGAAGCCAAACGAAGGCCGAAACGTACGTCTGGGGTTTGCTGTTTCTCCTTTTCAGGGTAGAATTGCCTGGTATTTCAGGGCTGGACCACTCTAGTGAGTGGGACCAGACTGATATACTACAGGATATTTCTCCCTGTGAAGGGCACAAGTGAGTTAAAAGAGGTTGCTCTCAGTGTTGGTTATCATGTCCATAGAACTAACCTATTATGGTTAGTACGTTCTCTGATTGAGCACCTCTCACTTTGTTGTGTTGTTTTGTCAGTGTAAAACTATGTGCAACTGAAATATTGAATATGGTCAGATCCCTTGGAGTAATTTGGTTGATTAGGTTATTTACTCACTTAAGTCAGGGAATGTTACTGTGGTCTGTAGATTTAATTTACATAATAACATCTTCATTTACATAATGTAACATCTGCTGTGTCCCTTTTTTGGTGCATTTGTAGGAGATCTTCAATGCGTATCACTGCCTTGATATATGCTGCGCTGACATTGATGGAGTTAATGCTCTTCCTGTTGCAGCTGATAACACTCTCTTTGAACTTGCTTGCTCAGGAATCTCTTTGCACCATGCCCAGAGCCATTGCTATTAATAGATAAATGCAGTCTTGCTAAATCGTTTGTTGGAATTAAACTTGTCAAACTTTTATAGTCTTAATCTAATTAACTTAATGCTCGTCCTAAAAGCATTAATGGCATGATAAGTAGCAGCCGCTGTTGCATTTACCAGTTGTAACACTGCTTTGCTGGCCATGGTATGAGCAGCTTTGCCAGCTGATGGAAAGGTGTAATCAATGCCGTATTTTGTGGTCACCAACTTGAACTGTGGGCAACTTGTTGACCTTTGTATCATTCTTCATTCTTGTTTTAGTTAGCGGAATTGTTTGCATAGTCAGGATGATTAATTTTAATTTACAACAGTTTAATAATGTGGTAGCTTTACATTATATTATGATACTAGTAACTTGCCCATCATAAATGATGGTGTCCTTCAAATGTTTAATTGTCTATCATGTGTGTCTCTGTGCTATCTCTGTGTGCCCACTCTCTCTCTCTCTCTCTGTGCGCCCACTCCCTCTCTCTGCGTGCTCACTCCATCTGTCTGCGTGCTCACTCCATCTGTCTGCGTGCTCACTCCCTCTCTCTCTGTGCCCTCTCCCTCTCTCTGCGTGCCCTCTCCCTCTCTCTGCGTGCCCTCTCCCTCTCTCTGCGTGCCCTCTCCCTCTCTCTGCGTGCCCTCTCCCTCTCTCTGCGTGCCCTCTCCCTCTCTCTGCGTGCCCTCTCCCTCTCTCTGCGTGCCCTCTCCCTCTCTCTGCGTGCCCTCTCCCTCTCTCTGCGTGCCCTCACTCCCTCTCTCTGCTGCGCTCACTCCCTCTCTCTGCTGCGCTCACTCCCTCTCTCTGCTGCGCTCACTCCCTCTCTCTGCTGCGCTCACTCCCTCTCTCTGCTGCGCTCACTCCTTTTCTCTGCTGCGCTCACTCCTTTTCTCTGCTGCGCTCACTCCCTTTCTCTGCTGCGCTCACTCCCTTTCTCTGCTGCGCTCACTCCCTTTCTCTGCTGCGCTCACTCCCTTTCTCTGCTGCGCTCACTCCCTTTCTCTGCTGCGTCCACTCCCTTTCTCTGCTGCGTCCACCCCCTCTCTCTCTGTGCGCCCACCCCCCCTCTCTCTCTGTGCGCCCACCCCCCCCTCTCTCTCTGTGCGCCCACCCCCTCTCTCTCTGTGCGCCCACCCCCTCTCTCTCTGTGCGCCCACCCCCTCTCTCTCTGTGCGCCCTCTCTCTCTGTGCGCCCTCTCTCTCTGTGCGCCCTCTCTCTCTCTGTGCGCGCCCTCTCTCTCTCTGTGCGCGCCCTCTCTCTCTCTGTGCGCGCCCTCTCTCTCTCTGTGCGCGCCCTCTCTCTCTCTGTGCGCGCCCTCTCTCTCTCTGTGCGCGCCCTCTCTCTCTCTCTGTGCGCGCCCTCTCTCTCTCTCTGTGCGCGCCCTCTCTCTCTGTGCGCGCCCTCTCTCTCTCTCTCTGTGCGCGCCCTCTCTCTCTCTCTCTGTGCGCGCCCTCTCTCTCTCTCTGTGCGCGCCCTCTCTCTCTCTCTGTGCGCGCCCTCTCTCTCTCTCTGTGCGCGCCCTCTCTCTCTCTCTGTGCGCGCCCTCTCTCTCTCTCTGTGCGCGCCCTCTCTCTGTGCGCGCCCTCTCTCTGTGCGCGCCCTCTCTCTGTGCGCGCCCTCTCTCTGTGCGCCCTCTCTCTGTGCGCCCTCTCTCTCGCGCCCTCTCTCTCGCGCCCTCTCTCTCGCGCCCTCTCTCTCGCGTCCTCTCTCTGTGCGCCCTCTCTCTGTGCGCCCTCTCTCTCGCGCCCTCTCTCTCGCGCCCTCTCTCTCGCGTCCTCTCTCTCGCGTCCTCTCTCTCGCGTCCTCTCTCTCGCGTCCTCTCTCTCGCGTCCTCTCTCGCGCGTCCTCTCTCTCGCGTCCTCTCTCTCGCGTCCTCTCTCTCGCGTCCTCTCTCTCGCGTCCTCTCTCGCGCGTCCTCTCTCGCGCGTCCTCTCTCGCGCGTCCTCTCTCGCGCGTCCTCTCTCGCGCGTCCTCTCTCGCGCGTCCTCTCTCGCGCGTCCTCTCTCGCGCGTCCTCTCTCGCGCGTCCTCTCTCGCGCGTCCTCTCTCGCGCGTCCTCTCTCGCGCGTCCTCTCTCGCGCGTCCTCTCTCGCGCGTCCTCTCTCGCGCGTCCTCTCTCGCGCGTCCTCTCTCGCGCGTCCTCTCTCGCGCGTCCTCTCTCGCGCGTCCTCTCTCGCGCGTCCTCTCTCGCGCGTCCTCTCTCGCGCGTCCTCTCTCGCGCGTCCTCTCTCGCGCGTCCTCTCTCGCGCGTCCTCTCTCGCGCGTCCTCTCTCGCGCGTCCTCTCTCGCGCGTCCTCTCTCGCGCGTCCTCTCTCGCGCGTCCTCTCTCGCGCGTCCTCTCTCGCGCGTCCTCTCTCGCGCGTCCTCTCTCGCGCGTCCTCTCTCGCGCGTCCTCTCTCGCGCGTCCTCTCTCGCGCGTCCTCTCTCGCGCGTCCTCTCTCGCGCGTCCTCTCTCGCGCGTCCTCTCTCGCGCGTCCTCTCTCGCGCGTCCTCTCTCGCGCGTCCTCTCTCGCGCGTCCTCTCTCGCGCGTCCTCTCTCGCGCGTCCTCTCTCGCGCGTCCTCTCTCGCGCGTCCTCTCTCGCGCGTCCTCTCTCGCGCGTCCTCTCTCGCGCGTCCTCTCTCGCGCGTCCTCTCTCGCGCGTCCTCTCTCGCGCGTCCTCTCTCGCGCGTCCTCTCTCGCGCGTCCTCTCTCGCGCGTCCTCTCTCGCGCGTCCTCTCTCGCGCGTCCTCTCTCGCGCGTCCTCTCTCGCGCGTCCTCTCTCGCGCGTCCTCTCTCGCGCGTCCTCTCTCGCGCGTCCTCTCTCGCGCGTCCTCTCTCGCGCGTCCTCTCTCGCGCGTCCTCTCTCGCGCGTCCTCTCTCGCGCGTCCTCTCTCGCGCGTCCTCTCTCGCGCGTCCTCTCTCGCGCGTCCTCTCTCGCGCGTCCTCTCTCGCGCGTCCTCTCTCGCGCGTCCTCTCTCGCGCGTCCTCTCTCTCCCTCTCGTCCTCTCTCGCGCGTCCTCTCTCTCCCTCTCGTCCTCTCTCGCGCGTCCTCTCTCTCCCTCTCGTCCTCTCTCGCGCGTCCTCTCTCTCCCTCTCGTCCTCTCTCTCTCTCCCTCTCTCTCCCTCTCGTCCTCTCTCTCTCTCCCTCTCTCTCCCTCTCGTCCTCTCTCTCTCTCCCTCTCTCTCCCTCTCGTCCTCTCTCTCTCTCCCTCTCTCTCCCTCTCGTCCTCTCTCTCTCTCCCTCTCTCTCCCTCTCGTCCTCTCTCTCTCTCCCTCTCTCTCTCTCTCTCTCCCTCTCTCTCTCCCTCTCTCTCTCTCTCTCTCCCTCTCTCTCTCTCTCTCTCCCTCTCTCTCTCTCTCTCTCCCTCTCTCTCTCTCTCTCTCCCTCTCTCTCTCTCTCTCTCCCTCTCTCTCTCTCTCTCTCTCTCTCTCTCTCTCCCTCTCTCCCTCTCTCTCTCTCTCTCTCCCTCTCTCTCTCTCTCTCTCCCTCTCTCTCTCTCTCTCTCCCTCTCTCTCTCTCTCTCTCCCTCTCTCCCTCTCGTCCTCTCTCTCTCTCTCTCTCGTGCCATTTTTGTTTTTTGTTGAAAGTAATGGCTTTCTTCTGGCCACTCTTCCATAAAGCCCAACTCTATGGAGTGTACAGCTTATTGTCGTCCTATGTACAGATACTCCAGTCTCTGCTGTGGAACTCTGCAGCTCCTCCAGGGTTACCTTAGGTCTCTGTGCTGCCTCTCTGATTAATGCCCTCCGTGCCCGGTCTGTGAGTTTTGGTGGGCGGCCGTCTCTTGGCAGGTTTGCTGTTGTGCCATGTTCTTTCCATTTGGTTGTGATAGATTTGATGGTGCTCCTGGGGATCATCAAAGATTTGGATATTTTTTTATAACCTAACCCTGACTTGTACTTCTCAACAACATTGTCCCTTACTTGTTTGAAGAGTTCCTTGGTCTTCATGGCAGTGTTTGGTCAGTGGTGCCTCTTGCTTAGGTGTTGCAGCCTCTGGGGCCTTTCAAAAAAGGTGTGTATATGTAATGACAGATCATGTGACACTTAGATTGCACACAGGTAGACATCATTTCACTAATTATGTGACTTCTGAATTGGTTGCACCAGAGCTTTTTATGGGCTTCATAACAAAGGGGGTGAATACATACGCACATGCCAATTTTCTGTTTTTCTATTTCTAAAAAATAGTTTTATGTAAATATTTTTCTCATTTCATCTCACCAACTTAGACTATTGTGTTCTGATCCATCACATAAAATTCAGATTAACAAAACATTGAACTTAAGGCTGTAATGTAACAAAATAGGTAAAAAGGCAAGGGGGTGAATACTTTTGCAAGGCACTGTAGATCTACTGAATTTTGATAACATGCAACATCATCTAATGTCAAGCAAAATGTACATTATTATATTAGACAATATTACTCAAATGTTGTATATTCAGTAAAGTTGCATTGATGTTTCTTTGCATAAAACAATTATTAAAGGGTGAATGGTGATTTTTACAAGCTGATAACATGACATTGATGCAAAAACGATATTCAACTCATTCAGATGACTTTGATACTGTGAACAAATCCAGCCTAAGTCTAAATATAAATGCAGCAAATAATACACATTCAGTACAATGACATGTAAAAGGGCACAGGAAGGAAGTTTACATATCGGAGACCTAGCAAAAGTTCGCAAATTAATTATGAGTGGAGGAATAAATAGTACAAAAAATGATGCAGTAAATATCCGGGGAAAAGTGGCCAGATTTGGCCAATGACCTACATATTTATAACACTCACTTAAAAAGATTAAACATTGGCCCTTTAAACTTTTTGGGAAGCCAGAAATAGAAATTGAGTTGACTTGCTTTGAAACCTTAAATATGTTATATTAAAGTGCTAAATATTTAGCACTTTAATTGCATTGAACAGCATTTTTGTAAAAGCTGGTGCTCTACAAATAAAATATAATAATATTAACCTTTAAATAACATCCATTTTACATTCTGTGATCAGTTCTCTTGAGGAAACGGAGAAAGGGTACAAGACTAAAAGGCCATGAAAATCTTTTATTTATTCTTTTATTTTATTTTTAGAGTTGCAGCAGATTCTGTAGACTTAGGAGTATAATAAACAATGGATAGACACTTACATGCATTAGTAAGCAGATAAGACAAGACACACAACTGTATATACACAACGTTACATGAGGAGATGATGGCCCTGCTCTTGGGAGATAATAAGACATAGGGCCTCATTCATTTGCAATTTGGCCAATTGAATAGGGCTCTATATAAGCACAGAGCGTATTTTTTTACAGAAGTTTTTAGTTAGTGAAGACCTTGCTTTTAGATAGAAGTTCACTAACTAAAAACGTCTGTAAAAAAAATATGCTCTGTGCTTATATTGAGCCCTATTCAATTGGCCAAATTGCAATTGAATGAGGCCCATAGTAAGGGAAAGAACTTGAGGTAAGGAGACTGGTCGTTGGATTAATGATGAGGGAGCGGTCTGCAAACCAGAATGGGTATTCTTATATAAAGTTGTGGATGATTGTGTTCAGGAGGTAGATAGTAACCTTCTCTGCAGGTGGGTTTTCAGAGAACAGTTAATATTTGAATAGTAGGGGCCTCATTCAAATGTGATCTGGCCAATTGAATAGGGCTCTATATAAGCACAGAGCATATGTTTTTTACAGAAGTTTTTAGTTTGAACTTCTATCCAAAAGCAAGGTCTTCACTAACTAAAAACTTATGTAAAAACATATGCTCTGTGCTTATATAGAGCCCTATTCAATTAGGCAAATCACATTTGAATGAGGCCCTAGGTTAGAGCCTTTAGAATGAGGTAGAGATTTTAAGAGAATGGAAGCTGACCTTGAGAAGTCAGACCATGTAAGGAGATAATGGTAGAGGATGAGAAGTGCAAATCGTGGGCAGAGCAGAGAGACCAGTCTCTGAAGGCAAAAGTTGAGATGTAGAGCACTGAGGGGGTATTAAACCATCTTTTAATTGAGGCAATGGAGTTTGAATATAATTCTTGAGGGAACAGGGAGCCAGTGTAGAGGGGATCGGTAGAGGAGGCGGTAGCAGATGACAAGCATAAGGTGGATGAGTCTGATGGAAGCTTTCATAATAGACTGGATTTGGGATGGGCAGTTTAGTGGGGGTTTTTAGTTTTTTTTGGTATCTGAAACATTTGATAATGTTTCAGAATGTGACCTAGAGCTGAATAAACTGACTTGAATGTGTAGTTACCATAGGGGTTTGTCCATTTAATTTCCCACTATTCACAATGTTTATGTTATTCACATTGTCAGGTAAGGCACCAGCTACACTGTCCACTAACAGGATTTTCTTGACGCTCGAGTATGTATCGCCTAAATAAGACTGTATTCTGTTCAGTAGTAACATGTGTTACCATTTATATAACTGATACAATGGAGAACAGTTACACAATAATTCAAAAGGAGACATTGCACCAGGTTCAGTCCTATGCCAACTTCCCTCTTAGGGGTGACCAGTCAGGATGGCTCCCACGTAGACGAAGCTTACTGGGAATCCAGAATTGAGGATACCATGCTGGGCTCTTAACATGTGGGACAAGGACATTCCTACCAGCTACCTGACTTACATGCTTATTATTCGAGCGGTGGTCAAATACATGGCACTAGGGACAAATAACATATTAATCTGCATTTTGAGGTCAACCACGGATGCTTAGAACTGCACTGTATTGCGGGCAAGGGCGTACGAACCGATCTCGGTGGAGGGTGGTGGGGGGGGAGGGGGGAATACAGTATATACACATTTTATATATATATATATATATATATATATATATATATATCCATCCTCCCTCTCACCCTCACCTCCCTCTCACCCTCACCTCCCTATCCCTATCCTCCTCACCTTACCCTCCCTATCCACCTCACCTCCCTCTCACCCTCACGTCCCTATCCCTATCCTCCTCACATCCTCCTCACCTCCCCCTCCCTATCCCTATCCTCCTCCCCTTCCCCCTCCCTATCCTCCTCCCCTTCCTTCTCCCTAGCCTCCTCCCCTTCCCCCTTCCCCCTCCCCTTCCCCGTCCCTATCCTCCTCCCCTTCCTACTCCCTATCCTCCTCCCCTTCCCCCTCCCTATCCCTATCCTCCTCACCTCTTGTGCCTTGCGCCCCTGGTACCTCTTGTGCCTTTGGCTTCTGACAGTCAGGTCTTTCTGCCGATCTGGCAGTTAAAGGCACAGGAGGTGCCTATAATTGGGGAGCCTCAATTCTGGGGGTGGGGGGATGTGTCTCCCCTATCCCTCCCGTTTCCTTCGCCCCTGATTGTGGGCTGTCCTAAAGTCCACCAGTACAAATAAATAGCAAACATGATAACAGATAACTGAAGGTTTTTTTTTTGGGGGGGGGGAGCTCAACCTGAGTTACCCTGGTCTTGACTTTTAATGCAATGCAATGGGATATCTAAGCCCAAATAACACCATCCACTTAATTACCAATAGCAGCACGTAACATCTGTATAGAAGACTTTCCATAGACTTGAGTGCTGACATTATTTTGGGGGCTCACAGAATAAATAATAATTTCACCAAAACTCAAAGCTGCTGGCACAGATGCTTACACAGATGTCAGTTTCCAGCATTGAGACTCCCAGACTCTTCTTTAACGAAGAGCAAATTAAATACTTTAATGGATAAAAAGATATTTTGGGAGAAAAACAACTATTTCAGCAGTCAACAGAAATACATTTTTTCCACCCAAAGAACCACAGACTGATAAGGATGAATGAATTCAATTATGCAGAAAAAATAGCCCAGTATCCAGACCCAGATTATTTGATCTGTAGCTGGAGGCATGTGTATCAATTGGCTTATAACTAGAGAATAGGGGGAATTCTGCTTTATAAATGTATTCTTACATCATGCATGTGAAGCTGTTCTACATACACAGATGACATTATAAAATCACTCACATGCAAAATGAAATTACAGCTTTATTTCCATTCAAATTCATCTCAATACTTTATAAATGTATTTAAGTGCCCCATAAAAACAACTGTCTGGTGGTTCTCCTTTCTTGTGTGAATTGAGCATCCTGTCAGATGGAAGTTGTCCACTGTCTGTTATAGGACCACTATATTTAAAAAAAAAACTCCCATGTTTGTGACGTGTATAAGAAACTCACAACATTAGCAGTTGAGTACGTCATGAACATAAAAGTAGTTTTGCATTATACAGATTAATATTAAACGTTTTTGCTAAATTTCTATTCTGTCTGACTTATTTAGAGCTTGAAACCCGAGGACATAGATTTATTTCCTGAAACAAGGGAGGGGTGCAGGAAAGTTTTTAAAAAATATTGGAAATTTTGGCATTTGATACCTGCCCCTTCCCCCTGCATGTGCTCTGAAGCAAGCAACTTGCCTCAATAAATAAATGGATGTCTCCAGTAAACAGCAGAAGCATCACTTTATTTACTTCTAAAAAGCCCACAGAGTAACTTCTTTTCATCTCTCAGACTAAACGAGAATCCTGTTCTCTTTCATGAGAGATGCCATCTTGTAGAGCTGTACAAATACTAAACAAAAAGAGTCAGAGGCACTCGGTCTTAAAACAAACAATACTTATGTAGGTTTGCTCTATAGGTCCGACTCTGCGAGCAGCCTCTTTTATCCACTTGTACACTTCACAGGGATAAATATCCTGTAGTATATCAGTCTGATCTCACTCAGATTGATCCAGCCCTGAAATACCAGGCAATTCTACCCTGAATAGGAGAAACAGCAAACCCCAGATGTACGTTTCGTCCTCTCTTGGGCCTCCTCAGTGAGGTGCAGCTGTATTCCCTAAGGCACAGTGAGCAAGGATATATATTTATGTTTTTTTTTTTTTTTTATCTTTTAGAACAGTGTCATAATCCACACCACAGGGCTTCGCATTACTCATTTTGCTAACTAGCAGACAGTGACATGCTGTTTCTCTGAGGAGCATGAGCCATTGGCAGTGTGAAACCTCTCCTATGTGTATGAGAATTTTCCAGTTTCTACGTTTTTCTGTACAGACCATTGAGTAGAGTGTTAAGTGATCTTGTAAATGTCTTCTTTCACAAGTGAGAAACATTTAGTCTTAATGAAAATAACCAAAAGAGTTAAACAGCAGGTACATTGTTGCCATATTTAGTCTTGTGAGTTTGCCATGTTTTATAACATGAAACCTTATTGATGCCTTGATCTTACATTAGCAAGAGCCTTATAGCAATCTCAGACATGTTGGTATTCACTCATTGTATACATTTATCTCCACACTCTCTGAATTAGTTAATTTATTCTAATTAATTGTATTAAATTATTATTATTATTATTATCCTCTTTTAAGCACCAACATATTTAGTAATGCTAAATACAGGGGATTTATTAAGTACTTAAAACAAATATGACTCAAATTACATACTGGTACAGATAGTGAAGAGGGTCCTGCTCTAGAAAGAACAGCAGGTTGAGGGTATAGACAATTATTATTATTATTATTGTTATTATCTTTATTTATATCGCGCCAACATATTCCGTAGCGCTGTACAGGGGTTTAGTACATGGCAAAAAACAAACTTAACACCTTAAAGAATGGAGGGCCCTGTTTTTGAGCATATAATCAAATGTACATAGTGCTTGTTTCCAAGACACGGACACACAATTGAAAACTCGCAAACTTACAATCTAAGGGCAACAAGGAAGGGTGCTGCTTGTCTGTTGTCCAATGCGTCAGCAGGATCCATGCACATGTGGTTTCTTTCAACCGATGAGTTTTAGGGACTTCTTGAGTAATGTCTTGAAGTGTGAGGAGGTGATGACAGGTAACGAGACGTATATTGTGGGAAGAGCAGAAGGGGCGGTTAGGAGAGTATCTGGAGATTAGATCTAATATGATGGAGGGAGCAGAGTTGTTGCATCTCTGCAGGTAAGTGGCAGGTTTTTGAAGAGATTGGCAGTGGCAGAGTGGGGGCAGCTGATGAGGAACAACTGGTTATATGTATAAGCCTAGCAGAGACATTTTAGATGGATTAAGGTGAGGAGAGTCTAGTAAGGGGAATGCCAGGTAAGAGGGATTTATGGTGATCCATGCAGAAAGTGATCAGTGAATGAATTAAGATTTTGATTGTTTCTTGTGTGAGAAAAGGATGGATTATGGAGATGTTTCAATTACAATTGGCAGGTTTAGGTAAGTGACTGGATGTGTTTGTGTGAGTGTTCAGTCCAGATTAGTCCCAAGGCAGCGGACTTGTGAACTGCAAGGGCGATGTCTAGAGCTGGGTAGGTGGTTGAGGGTGGGCTTATGAAGTGCTCATTCTCTCATTTTTTTTTTTAGATTGTGAGAGGTCATCCAGAAGGATCCATCAGATATGATGCTGGAACCAAAAGCATTTCTTAGTTTGCCAAGGGAGACAGTGTAGATTGAAAAATGCAGTGGGTGGTAATGGTGATGAGGTGGAACCAAAATACGTAACACTAAAGGAGCTTTTAGATAGATAAGATTGGAACCAGTAGAGTGCAGTGTCATAGGGACTAAGGGAGCCGAGAGTCTGAAGAAGAAGTGAGCGGTCAACTGTGTCAAACACACGAGATTCCAGGAGGATAAGTAGAGAATATCGTTGTTTTTTTTTTTGCTGTTGCGATCGGTAGGTTGTTAGCTACTTTAGTAAGAGCTGCTTCAGTATAGTGTGGTATATTGTGACCAAATTGGAGAGGTTATTTTATGATATATCTCTTGATTAATATTTTTTGTGCTTCTATGCCCATATTTTTGTAGGAAAGTGTGCTTTGTTGTATTGGTTTAATTTGTTTGTATGCATATTTTCTAGTAACAAAGCTGGTATAATGCACCTTTTAACTAAAGTTGACAGATCTATTTTATGTCAAATTACCCTGAACTGACAAAGCTGTCTATATATTTATTTTTATTACTGTATCTATAAAATGTCACAACTTGCTTGGTGTGTGCACTATTCCAATATAACTATTGATTGTATCATATATCCGTTCTGAGCCAGTATAACGGAGGCCTGATGAACTTAGAGCTATGGTTTATCCACTTGGGATAATATGGTTTAAAGTAACCCACTTTTATATTCCTTTATTTTTAAAGTGACATAGCAGAGCTTCCAAATATGGTATAAATTAAAACTGCAGGTAATCAACTCAATGTTACAAAAAAATACATTTTACTACACTAACGTAATTTAGAAAATTGGCATTGTGAGTTGCCAGTCAACCTTTCCGATCCTCCCACAAGCCAATATACTAATCTTTTGCTAATAGGGTTAATCAGTAATTTGTGGCAATCCTCTCTCAAGGCATTATGTCTTTTGCCTTTTTTTTGCAATTGCCTTGAGTCTGAGCATGCCTAGTCTGATTTTTGTGTGCAGGTGACTGCACTCAAGACAATAGACCTAAATGCATCTGAGGCTAATCACTAATATTGCAATCGACTCTCATTAACAAAATATTAGTTTCTTGGTTTGTGTGTGGATCAGAAAGGTCCACGGACACCACAAAGCTGCAAGCTCCAATGTTAGTTTACTATATAAAATACATTTTTACATAACAATCAGTTGATAAAGTGTTTAAGTTATTTCATATTTTGAATCTATACTGTGCCCCTTTAATTTAAGTCTTTTTAACAATATTTTCCTCATGTCCTGGCTGATGCTTTATTTTGGCAGCTCTCATAAGATTGATATCTATGTCCTACTTTTTGGTTTCCTTAAAGAGATTTCCCCACTTAGTTCTGCTTTCCAAAAAAAAAATGTTTAGGGACAAATGTGCTGGAAATAGCTTGGTCTCCACCAAGAAGGGGAGACCATAACATCTGCAGCGACTTTCACATATCCACATTTCAAATCCTGGCTTGGATGGACATCTGTTGAGTCGCAAGTAATCTTCTGGTCCAAAAGAATAAAAGAGTACAGTGTGCTGCACTAATTGTGCCAAATAGAGGATCGTAATAGGCAATGAGGAAAAAGAAGCAATGAGTTGAAATGTACAGGTGCAAACAATAGGATATCTGCTGCTCCAAATAAAGAATAGAACTACAGGATTGCATACAGATTAAAAGGGAACCGACATAAACCATTTGGCTGTGTTGTAAACTAGAATCAACTTTCTGGGGTGTTGGAGCTTTGGAAAAAGAGAATAATCATGAGCAGATCTATTCAGTGGTGGAGCTAGTCCATATAGGGCCATGGTGCAAAATTATTTGGGGGTCCTCCTTGCACATTTCTATATACCCTTTAGGAGTCAATAATATATGTAGTTGGTCTGATCACCCATATGGTTATTGGATCATCTTTTGTTTAAAAATAGATGCTCTCCTCTAACAAACTAAGGCAAGTGCAAAAAGCAGCGGATCCCAATCTGCTTTGCACCTGCTGCACCGACACTAGCTTTGCCATTGGATCTAGTTTTTAATTTTAGGAGAAATAATTGGATTTCCGATCAACGACTTCTACAATGATCAGTTACGAGTAAACTGTGCTCTGTTTACTACAACCCAGTGCTATTTGGAGCAAGAACTGAATTGTTTCCTTACCAAATCTTATCTTCCAAAAAACAATTTAATTCATCTTTTTTAAGTTTTCCGCCTAACTTCATAGAACAATATTTATTGTGGAGACCTGAGCCTGTTGGAGCAATGCAAGGAGACCCACAGAGTTAGTGCAGTCTGAGAAATGTCCTGAAGACAGGAGAGGAGGTAATGAGGAAAGAAGCAGAGACAAGGGCAGAAATATAAGGGGGTGCCCTGTTATCGAGGGGCTTTATATGTTACAATAAGCAACCTCATCAGTAGTCTAAACTCATATTGTTTGATTTCTTGTTTTACACAAAGTGTTGTGAGCCTCCCCCCCTCTACTTTACAGGCCTCACGATGAGCACCTTTGGCACTCATTGCTGGATCCACAATAAGCGGTTTCGCCGCTGATTGCAGGCTGTGGCATGCGTTGCACGCATGCTCAAGCCCGTAACTTTGTGAACGTTACAGACAAACTCTCTCATCCCTGTGTCTCTTGCCGCCCTCTTCATCCCCAGTCTCTCCTTTCCCCCTCTCTCCCTCCCCAGTCTCTCTTTGCCATATCCCTCCCTCCCCAGTCTCTCTTTGCCCCCTCCCCAGTCCCTCTTTGCCCCCGCCCCAGTCCCTCTTTGCCCCCGCCTCAGTCCCTCTTTGCCCCCGCCCCAGTCCCTCGTTGCCCCCAACCCAGTCCCTCTTTGCCCCCAACCCAGTCCCTCTTTGCCCCCAACCCAGTCCCTCTTTGCCCCCAACCCAGTCCCTCTTTGTCCCCAACCCAGGCCCTCTTTGCCCCCGCCCCAGTCCCTCTTTGCCCCCGCCTAGTCCCTCTTTGCCCCCTCACCAGTCCCTCTTTGCCCCCTCACCAGTCCCTCTTTGCCCCCTCACCAGTCCCTCTTTGCCCCCTCTCCAGTCCCTCTTTGCCCCCTCTCCAGTCCCTCTTTGCCCCCTCTCCAGTCCCTCTTTGCCCCCTCTCCAGTCCCTCTTTGCCCCCTCTCCAGTCCCTCTTTGCCCCCTCTCCAGTCCCTCTTTGCCCCCTCTCCAGTCCCTCTTTGCCCCCTCTCCAGTCCCTCTTTGCCCCCTCTCCAGTCCCTCTTTGCCCCCTCTCCAGTCCTTCTTTCCCCCCTCTCCAGTCCCTCTTTGCCCCCTCTCCAGTCCCTCTTTGCCCCCTCTCCAGTCCCTCTTTGCCCCCTCTCCAGTCCCTCTTTGCCCCCTCTCCAGTCCCTCTTTGCCCCCTCTCCAGTCCCTCTTTGCCTCCTCTCCAGTCCCTCTTTGCCCCCTCTCCAGTCTCTCTTTGTCCCCTCTCTCTCTCCCCAGTCTCTCTTTACCTCCTCTCTCCCTGCCTCAGCCCCCTATCCCGGTGGCCTCACCAGGAATATGCTCTTCTGGTCTTCTTACGTTCATCCTGTCTCTCTGCACCTGTGCATCCTTCTGCAGAGGCATGGAGGCCAGGGTGGTGATGTCACCATTCGTACTTCCCTGCCTCTGCAGAAGGATACACAGGTGCAGAGAGACAAGATGAACGTAAGAAGACCAGAAGAGCATATAGCAGTAAGGTCAAGGGGATCGGAATGGGGGGATTCCTGGTGAGGCCACAGCGAGTGGGGCTGGGGGTGTTCCTGTGTGAGGCTGAGGAGAATAGGGGCTGCGGTTAAAAGCCTAAACCCCCCCCCCCCTCCATTTACGGTGTGATAAAAGATCAACGGAATTGCAGCACTAGTGTGATGTCCAGAAATAAAGTAAGTAAGGAGATATTGGTTTAGTGCTTTCAATATGTGATGTACATGAGGTGCAGAAAACTTGTATACATTCAATTCCAGAGAGCCCTGTTTTATGTCCCTCCATATGAGATTAATTTAATAGGAAGGAACTGTAACTGGCACAGAATCAAAGCACTTTGCTAAAAACTGTGCCATTTGGAGAGCGGCAGTGACAGCTGCAGAGCAGTAGAAGTCTGAGCAATGAGAATATTATCATTTCTTTCCATGCACTAAACCTTTGTGCTCATTAACTTGTGGCAAGTGGAAATGCTCATAGGTAGGGAGAGATTAAAAAACTAATTCTGTAATTTTCTGTATCATGATAATTTAAGGTGATGACCATTTAACTAAATGTAAAATAATAATAATAAGTTGTGTACTGACTCTGTAAAATGCAGAAACCTGGAGAGGAAGAGGGAACATGTATAAATAAAGGAGCGGGGAGGGGTGAGAGAGTATAGAGGAGGGGGAGAAGGAGATTGAAAAGAGAGGGAGAGAAAGTGGGCAGATAATGGGGTGCAGAAAGAGAGAAGAAAGCAGGGGAAAAGGTGGAAGGCAAAGGGAAAGTTGGAGAAGACAAGAAAAAAGAGAAGGGTTAGAGGGAAAAGTAGGAGTGAGACAAGGGGGTAACCTAGAGTGGGAAGAAAAAGGGGGGAAATGTAGAAGGAATTGGGAGAGGATGAGGAAGTAAAGGGGGCAAGGGGATGAAGAGAGATAAGTGAGAGAAGGGGTGAGGTAGAGGAGGGACAAGGAGGAGAGGAGAGGAGAAAAGACATGAATGAGAAGGGGTAGGATAATGGGTGAGAGAATAGTCGGAGAAAAGTGGTGAAGGGCATAGAGGGGTTATGGAGAAAAGAAAACCAAGCAGAGAGAATGGCGGAGAGAAATACAGGCAAAAGGGTTAGAGGAAGAGAAGAGAGGAAAAATATTGGAGAGATGAAGGAGGAAAGACAGAATGGGGAGTGAGGAGGAGAAAAAAGGCAGACAAGAGGGGTAATGCTATAAACCCTAAATATAATTGAATAAGCATGGGCAAGTTTTAATTACCCGGAAATAAACTGGATAAATGAGACCAGCAGTTCAGCTAAGGGGAGCAGGTTCTTGAGTACACTCAGGGATCATTATCTGGCCCAGGTTATACAAGAACCTACTAGAAATGGGGCCATCTTGGATTTAGTCATCACAAATAATATTGATATAATATCAAATATGGAAATAGGGCAACCTTTGGGAAACAGTGATCACAACACAGTCTCATTTGATATTGAATTAAAAAAACAACATTTTAAGGGGCCAACAAAAACTCTTCATTTTAAAAGGTCAGTTTTTAATGGTCTAAGGGCAGCAATACAAAGTATAGACTGGGACAGAGAACTGATAGGTAAAAACACTGAACATAAATGGACAACATTTAAATCCTTACTAAATATACATACACATCGGCATATATCATGTGGGAATAAAAGTAGAAGGAGTAAATCGCATCCAATGTGGCTTAACAATGACTTAAAGATCAAGATGAGGAGTATAAAACAAGCATTTATATTATGCAAACAAGAGGGGACAGAGACTGCTTTTCGGGAGTACAAGGAAATCAACAAGGCAGCAAAAACACTATTAGACTGGCTAAAATAGAAAATGAGAAGTCAGTTGCAAAGGAAAGTAAGACGAACCCTAAAATATGTTTTAAATATGTTAATGGGAAGAAGGCGAGGAAGGAAGCTATAGCAACATTACAATGTGACACAGGCCGTCTGAACGTTAGTGACCAAGAAAAGGCAGATGAGCTAAATAGGTTCTTTTCTTCGGTATACACAAGGGAGGTACCAGTGGTTGGGACACTGCAACATAATGGGGCTACACTACCATCACTAAATAATTGGTTAACGCAGGAAGAAATCCAAAAGAGATTGGAGAAAATAAATGTTAATGAAGCCCCAGGTCCTGATGGAATACATCCACGTGTACTAAGGGAACTGGGTTCTGTAATAGCCAAACCATTATATCTAATTTTTCGATACTCACTCACCACAGGGTCTCTACCAGATGACTGGAGAAAAGCTGATGTGATACCTATATTTAAGAAGGGAGCAAGAGCAAATCCAGGGAATTATAGACCTGTAAGCCTCACCTCTGTAGTGGGAAAGTTTTTAGAAGGGTTAATAAGGGATAATATACAAGTATATGTTTATTTGAACAGGATTACAAGTAGGAATCGACACGGAATCTGAGGGATAGGTCATGTCAAACAAACCTAATTTAGTTTCTATGAAGAGGTTAGTAGGAACTTGGATCAAGGCAACTCAGTGGATGTAGACTTTTTGGATTTTGCAAAGGCTTTTGATACAGTGCCACATGGGAGACTATTGTGCAAACTAAGAAATACAGGAATTGCAGTAAATATCTGCTCATGGATTGAGAGCTGGCTAAAAGACAGGAAGCAAAGGGTTGTTGTAAATGGAACATACTCCGATTGGACTAATGTGGTAAGTGGGGTTCCTCAGGGTTCAGTATAAGGTCCTCTCCTTTTTAACATATTTATTAATGACTTAGTAGTAGGATTGGAAAGTATTGTCTCCATTTTTGCTGATGACTAAGTTGTGCAAGGTAATTAAATCCGATAACAATGTACTTTCCCTCCAAAGGGATTTGCATAAATTAGAGAAATTGGCTACTAAATGGCAGATGAGATTTAATACGAATAAATGTAAGGTTGTGCATTTGGGAAGAAAAAATACCCATGCAATTTATAATCTTAATGGAGCAAATCTAGGGGTATCTGATATTGAAAGGGATTTTGGAGTACTTGAGGACAACCGCCTACGTAACAGTTCTCAATGCCAAGCAGCAGCTGCAAAGGCAAGTAAAATATTAGCATGTATTAAGAAGGGTACAGAAGCAAGGGAAGCAAATATAATTCCTCCACTATACAAATCCTTAGTACACCCTCATTTGGAATATAGAGTACAATTTTGGCCACCAATTCATAAAAAGGACATTTTAAAACTGGAAAAAGTACAGAGAAGGGCAACAAAACTAATAAGGGGAATGGAGGGGCTAAGTTATGAAGAAAGACTAACCAAATTAAACTTATTTTCTCTAGAAAAAAGGCGTCTAAGAAGGGATATGATTACCTTATATAAACACATCCAGGGTCAATACAAGGCTTTGTCAAGGGAGTTGTTTGTGCCAAGAGTTTTTCAACTGACAAGAGGACATCCCTTGAGCTTAAAAGGAAAAAGATTTCACCTTAACGAAAGAAAAGGGTTCTTCACAGTAAGGGTGGATAATCTGTGGAATTCTCTACCAAGGGAGGTGGTGACAGAGGATTCAATAGATAACTTTAAAAAGGGATTATATATATTTTTAAATATAAAGGGCCATCCTGGATAATTAGAGAGGGAGTATTGATCCAGGGAGGAATCCGATCACCAGTATCTTGGGTCAGGAAGGATATATATTTATATTTTTTTCCACCTTTTGCGACAATTGGCAAAGTTTCACTTGTTTGTTTTTTTTGTTTGCCTTCCTCTGGATCAATTAACAATTAATATTCATATTGCAGCTCAGAGGAGATCTAAAAAGCTTGAACTTGATGGACTAAAAGTTTTTTTTCAACCTCAATTACTATGTAACTATGTAATAACGTTCTAAGTGTTATATCTCTTCTAAGAGCTTTAGTCTCCTGGATCCTATAGGGCATTGCTGGCAGCTCCAGTCAGGTGTTATAGCAAGAATCCTGGTGGCGGATCACATGATCGAACCAGTAGCTCTGGTCAATCATTTTGTGTTCTGTTTATGACTGAATAATATTGACTTTTTATATCACATATAATAGTTGTCAAACTGCGAGACGTCATTACGTTTTGCGAGGTGCATACGACTTAGCCGATGAGCGCCAAAGGCGCTCCTCGATGTGAGCTTTGCAAAGCGAGGCGAGCCATTAAAACCGTAGCACTTAGCCGATGCAAGCCTCACAAAGCAAGGCGAGCCATTAAAATACGACACGCAGGACTTAGAAAAAAAAAGATACGAGACGCAAAAATTTACGAGATTAGCGGACGAACAAAAAACCTGAAAAACACACTAAATACACCCAAACAAATTCCAAAACCATCAAAGACAGCATGGGGCAACAGCCAGGACGTCTGTTACTGAGGTGGAACGCAAATTTAACTTGATTTAGACGATTTTCGCAACCTGAAAATCGCCTAAGCGAGGAAAAAAATGGCCGGCGAAAAAAATGAAAACGAGGCTACACAACCCCAGACCACTCAAAACACTGCAAACCGCGTAGCACTTTTTACACTTTTTATATACTGTATGAAGGTTTGTTTAAGACTTACAATGCCCATTGATGATTCTCATCAGAATACAATAGTTCCTCTCTGGAGAAAACCAAGCCATATTGTCTAAAATGTCTATTTATAATGAGGTAGGGTGTAGGCAGCGAGGCTCTCAAGGCTCTCTATTAGGTGGCCAGAATCCCATATATGTCTCTTACAGTATAATAACGTAAACCTAAGTTTGTGATCAACTGTACGGCTTATTTTATAACCGAAGCTGTTCATTAATGAAAATAATAGTGCTTATAAAATAGGGTTTTATTTATGTATTTATTTATTTAATATCTGGTTATCAATAAAATCGTCATTAAGAAAAAATAAATGTAGCTTTTAAAAATGACATACAGTGCCTTGCAAAAGTATTCACCCCCCTTGGCATTTTTCGTGTTTTGTTGCCTCACAACCTGGAATTAACATGGATTGTTTGAGGATTTGCATCATTTAATTTACAGAACATCCCCATAACTCTGAAGATGTTTTTTTTTTTTTATTGTGAAGGAAACAACAAATAGGACAAAATAACAGAAAAAGTCATTGTGCATAACTATTCACCCACTAAAGTCAATACTTTGTAGAGACACCTTTTGCGGCGATCACAGCTCCAAGTCGCTTTGGATAAGTCTCTATGAGCTTGCCACATCTTACCACTGGGATTGTTGCCCATTCCTCCTTGCAAAACTGCTCCAGCTCCTTCAAGGTATGAATATACTGTAAGTGTTTAAGACTTCAGCAGATCTGCTGCCCTCCGTCCCATATCAGGTCCAGGGGGAGGGATAGAATCTGTCCAGAAGGCTATCCGGATAGGAGTCCTTAGGTTTGCCTGCAGGCACAGTGGTTTATAGAGTGGGTACAAAATAATTGAGCATGGATTCCTACACAGATCTTTTCCCACAATGTGGGAAACTAATATGGATGAATGTGTTTGTTCCTGAGATTGTTGTTGTTTAGTCACTCAGTCATGTTCAACTCTCTATGGCCCTCAGCACACCAGGTACATCTGTCAGTCACTGCCTTTCTGAGCTCCTTTAAGTTCATGTTCATTGCTTCAATGATCTATCCATCTCCGCCTCTGCTGTCCCCTTCTTCACGTGCCTTCAATCATTCCCAGCATCAGAGTCTTCTCTAGCTAATCCTGCTTTCTCAAGATATGACCAAAATATTGAGCCTCAGCCCCATGATCATACCCTCCAGTGAACAGTTTGTCTTGATTTCCTGTAGTACTTTTTTTGGATCTTCTTCCAATCCATGGGGACTCTTAGCAGTTTTCTCCAACACCACAATTTTAAAGGCGTCAATTCTTCGCCACTCGGCTCTGCGATCCATATGTTACTACCGGGAATACCATGGTTCTAACTTCTGTTTATAGTTTAATATCTTTTTACTAGCTTTTCCAAGTTTGCCATAGCCTTCATCCCTAGAAGCAAACGTCTTTTAATTTCATGGCTGCAATCACCATCTGAAGAGGTCTTGGATCCCAGGAAAATAAAAGCTGTCACTGCCTCCACTTCTTCCTCATCTATTTCCTGAAATAATAAGGTTCAAATGTGAATTTTAAAAGCTACATAGAACTGATTGACTGTATTTATAATGAGTTATTAAATCATCAAAAGAAAACTTGCATGAGCGCTACAGTGATCCCTTAATTATAAAGTCAGTTATGCAGAGAGCCAAGTTACTTGATTATAAATAATTAACATGGAAATGCAGTTTCCATATTCTCAAAATGTCAGCACATTGAATTATTGTGTCACATACATTGTAAATTATCTAATAGAGTATGAACTTAGGAAATATGTACAAAATGCATTATAATGCAAAGAGTTCATTAACCTTTGTTGCACTATTTAAGGAAAATCACCTTTTGATATGGATTCATTTACATTTTTATTACTAAATTATATATTATTCGTGAAAGTCGCGGTTTAAACATTACTACAAATAAAAATAAGTGTTCCCTGTAACAGTAATGGTAAAAACATCAGTAGAAATTTGAAAAAAGTAGGTGGAAAAACTTCCAAAACAAACTGTAAACTTCCAATGTGAATATCCAAATGGTTGAAATGACATTTTTTAGGACCATTTAATGAATATTGGAACCAAATCTCCATATTATTTAGATAACATTAGAAAAACAATGAGGGTCTATCTAACGCAGTGTCGAGCAACCTCGAAGAGTCACATAAACATCTCCCAAGTCCTTAAAAGGGACGCACAATGTTTTTTAGCATATGATTTTACATGTAGTAAAAATGGTAATATCATTATGTGAGAGGTAGAGATGAATTAATTAGTAATAGAGATATAGATAATGATAGTATGTGTTTTGTAGAACAATAGAGAGTGATTTTCAAGTTGTTTTTATTATTAATATGCTTAATTTGTAATGTGCCAACCTAAGCCCCTATTTTATTTGTCAAAATCGCAATTATTGGAGCCCGTAAGGGAGCCCATAAATGTTACTGATATTTAAATTGCTACTTTTAGCTACTCGCATCCCCATTGCGAGTTACAGGCTTAAAATCACGGCAGTTGTCAAAAGCGACACTCCGTTCTATCTTCTCTGTTTGATGTTTTAAGCCCGTAAATGCTAAAGATGCAAAATCCATATTTAATTGCAGCAACTCAACAAGCCCGCGATTGCCTTCAAACCCGTCAATGGCAAATGTATTTTTTATTCTTTGTCTGAACTTAACTTATGTACAGCGCTGCGGAATATGTCGGTGCGTTATAAATGAACTATAATAATAATAATGTATCGAACAATTCTAGATAGGACTCGCAAGTGGGTTAAACACCTGTTTGTAACACTGAAAAAGCAAATAAACACACACTACTGTAGGTAAAAATACTGGGGAAGTAATGAAAGGCATTAAAATTAAGCTCGCAAATCTGCAATAAAAAATGATTTTATTTACTTTTTATTTCTGTGTTATATCGATCTCCGGATCGAGGATTTAGTACATCAGGCCATTCGCATGGACTAGAACAGTTGATTTATTTATTTTTATTGATTTCTACATTTTGGATTGCAAATCGGTCTTCTAAACACTAATTGATTGTAGTTTAAATTCCATGACGGTCTCATTGGCTCTGTCTAAATTGTAACTTACGGGCTTGCTTAATTGATCATGGTCATGCCCGGAAATGCTACGTACAAGTTCATGGTTTGCGTGTTGGGGCTGCAAGTCTGTACTTGCGGACTTGAGTCCATTAAATACATCTGTAACTGTAGCAAATTTCTAACCTGGAAATGTCCAGGAAATGCTACGTACAAGTTCATGGTTTGCGTGTTGGGACTGCGAGTCTGTACTTGCGGACTTGAGTCCATTAAATACATCTGTAACTGTAGCAAATTTCTAACCTGCAGACATACTTTCTGTTTGATGGTAATTACTGGCTTGCAATTAAATAGGGGCCATATTCTGTAGCAATATACATGGGTTAAGTACAAGGCAAAAACAATATTTACGCTGTGTAAGAATGGAGGGCACTGTATTTGAGCTTAAAATCAATCACACACAGGGCTTGTTCCCAGAGCACCAACACAATATTGAAAACTCACAAACTTGCCAATCTAAATTTCTCTCTCTAAATATAGAGAGATAAAGTGGACCTTGTATTGTTGACATGCTCTCCCACCCTAGAGAACAGGCTGGGGTCGCATCAGAAGTGTGAGGCACTTAGCCACCTGTTGCCACCACTGCTCTAACCCTCTCGCCACAAATACATTATTGTTGTTACCCTGATAGTCCAGACACTTATTTTTGTAGAATGAAAAAAAACTTAAGCAAGAGGATATTTACAAATAAAATATCTCCTGAGGGAAAGGGACTTTTTACAACCGATCTGATAATATGTTCCAGTTACAGTAACTCTTTAACATGCTCGCAGGAGGTAACCATATGGAAGATGCCTTGGGCCATGTGAGTCATCAATCTCATAAAATGATTTATTCAGAAGGATAAGTCTCTTTGTTTATGAACCATTAACCTGAGAAAGCTGTTTCCATATTCTGAAAATGTCAGCACAATGTATTAATGTGGCAGAGGGGGGTCACAGTGCATGGTAAGGACGTGCTGAGTGCTCCACAAACAAGTATCTTCTGGTGACCTTTCCTTGAGTCTCAGCAGGGGCACAGGGCGGGGGGCTGACATTTCTGTAACAATGATGCTTCACTTCTCAAATTCATTGGAGAGTATGAGCATAAGAATCTTGTCGCTAATCTGAGGAGGGGCTATAAAGAATTACAGGCTGGGGTATGGGAGCCCAAATAATTATGGGGAGGGTGGTACAGCAATAAAATAATCTGATGCCTTTCATGTAAAAAAACAGACTTCCTATCCACATAAAGATAATTATTGAATAATCTGGGGTGGGGTGGGGGGGTGTCCCCTCATCCCCTCATCCCCTCATCCCCTCATCCCCTCATCCCTGACCCAAGATCACTCCCACCAATTGGTCTCAGTATAGCGCTGTTTCCTATGATAATCAGTTTTACATTTTAATTTTTCTGCTGATTCTGCTGCTCCTAGGCGTAGGAGCCCCAAAAATCTGGAGGGGATAATTCAACTCTACTCCCAGGACAGGAAGCAGGGGCAGATCTAATGCTGGTGCACCCGGGGCAATGCACCAGTACCCTGCTCTGGGGGATCCCATTGCTAAATTGCCCCTCAAAAACTTTTTTTAAAAATGTGTTTAAATTCTTAATGCCCCTGCCCCCAAAATATAAATATTAGAAACAATTCCCAGCCAACCCCAGCTTCACATTTAAAATAACCCTTTTTAGCACTGGATATGCCCTTCCTGTGACCACACTGGGAGAAAAGTGCTATATATTTTATTATTATTATTATTATTATTATTATTATTATTATTATTATTATTATTATTATTATTTTATGGCTCAATACATTAAAAATACTTTGTATATCCGCAGTAGCAGTCCTTTTGCACTTTGATATTGTTATGTCCTGATATGGCACTCACATCTCTTATGTCTTTATTCCTGAAGTGGTAGTTGTCTAGTTTTGGAGCCAGGTATTGCAGTCTAGTCGCTCTCTCGCGTCTGCACATGTTTATTCTTATCAAGTCAGATGGCTGTGGACAGAAAACAATGCAGGTAAACTCCAATGAATAATTATTAACAATCATCACACTTAAGCTTGGTAAATGTAACAGGATGGTTGACGAGGAAAAAATGTATTCTGTAAAAAAATATGTATATATGTCTTTTACTAACATTTAACAGATAAAGTACTTATAGTAATTTATACCATATTTGGAACCTTTTACAATATAAAATAGCTTTGACTTGCTCTACAACAATATCCTTGCCTGGGGCAGTCCACCACTTTCTATTTAACCTAGTGATGTAAACTAGTATGGATCTCTTTGCATTGAGTTTTAAGTCTGTGGCAACAGGAATCTGAAAATGCCCATCTGAATATTACAAATATGTCCACAAAACAATCATTCATCCAGAAGTAGCAGTTTATAGGTCTCAGCTGTGACAGAGTGAACATGGCAGCCTTAAAGACAAACAAGTATTTTTTGGGTGTTTCATTATTATTATCCTTTATTTGTAATGAGCCAACATATTAGAGGGCCCTGTTTTTGAGCTTAGAATCTAGCATACAAAGTGCACAAAGTGATAGATGCACTGTGCATATTAAGGATGAAGGTGATAGGCTTCTTCCAACAGGTGTGCTTTTAGTGAGGTTTTGAAGGTCTTGAGATAGGAGGCTAGTCTAGTGGAGAGAGGCAAGGAGTTCCAAAGAATAGGGGCAGCGAGAGAAAAGTTCTTGTCACTGACATTTTTTCCTAGAGGGGTGTTGGCCCGTTGAGCTCATTAAAGGACAGACAGCTTGGCTCCAGCCACTGGAATATGTACGTAAACACCTCTATTGTCTTTGTAAATCTGCTTTTGTCCTATTATTTGCCAGATTAAATTAATCATGTCTGATATGTGCTTAAGATTGCAGGATGTGTATTGGAAGTTAATACTATTACTCTCAGAAAGCTACTTTTAGACCCCATGTGGAGTTTATCTCTTGTGTTTGTCTGCCACACCCTCTAATTGTTGTGCTCTGTACACCCCCTCTGTATCTATCCCCTCTAAATACTGCTGTCATTTGAAAAATAAATTAGTTAACTTCTGAGACATATAGAAATTGTATGGTCTCTTTATTTTGTTCTCCTGGCTGTCTGTGATACTGAACCCATCTCCACCCTCTAAGTAACCTGTCCTGATCACTACCACAGGAAGGTTACTGGGACTCCTGGAAGTGCTGATTCCTGATGGAGCGACTCTGACTGATACAGAAGCCAGGTTTCAGGGTGCTGGTGCCAAGATTTCAAAGAACCCAACAGTCCTTGTGGGTATATAACCTGTAGTCTATAGCACATGGCCCTGGGCTTGTATAGCTCCTACTCTCGGATCGTCACAGTCCGGAAGGAGGGATTGAGAAGAGGTGATAAGAGAGGAGGAAATAAGAAGGTCGTTAGTAGGGACAGGGCTGGTGGGTGCGTATTTTGAGACGTGCAGAAATATAAAAAGGTGCAATGTTGTTGAGAGCTTTGTAAGTTAGTGTCATGATTTTAAATGTTATTCTGGAGACTATGGGAAGTGGAGTGACTGACAGAGAGGTGGTACAGACACTGCGCGTTGAGTATGGTAGATGAATCTAGCGGCGGCATTCATTATAGGTGACGAGGTGATACGCGGGTGATGTGGAGACCAGCAAGGAGTGAATTGCAGTAGTCGAGGTGAGATATGATGAGAGAATGTATTAGAATTTTAGTTGTGTCTTGTGTTAGTGAAATATTTTAGAGATGTTTTTTAGTAAAAAAAGACAAGATTTTGTTAGCAAAAAAGTCTAGGAGGTAGGAGTGATGATGGCATTGTCAACAGTGAAAAATATGAGGAGTGGACGCTGTAGTAGAGCGTGGGAAGACAACAAAATCAGTCTTTGACGTATAGAGTTTGAGATGGTGGGCGGACATCCAGGAGGATATATTTTAGAGGCAGTTGGAAACGTGCTATAAGAGAGAGGGTGTAGATCTGATAGAGATGATACTGAAATCTGAAAGATTTTATTAAGGTTCCAAGTGAGAATGTATAGATGGAGAAGAGGAGGGGGCCTAGGACTGGACCTTGGTGTACACCAACTGACAGAGGACAAGGTGAAGAAGTGGTGCCAGAGAAGGACATTGTAGGTATGATGTGAGCCATGAGTGAATAGAGAAATGACCCTTTGACTTGGCGGTGAGCAAGTCATTAGTGACTTTTGTGAGAGCTGTTTCTGTGGAGTGATGATCCCAAACTGGATTGAAAGTCGTCAAGAAGAGAGGTGGAGGAAATAAATTGGGTAAGGAGAATGTAGACTAACTACTCAAGCAGTTTTGAAGCCAGGGGAAGTAGTGATATAGGGCAAATAATTAGATGCAGTAGCTATATCAGATGAGGGTTTCTTAAAAATTGGTGTAATTATGGCATGTTTTAAAGATGGTGGCAACTTTCCAGTGTTTAGGAAAAGGTTGAATATGTGTGAGAGCTGGGATTTTGAGTGGTAGAGAGGGGAAGGAGTAACTGTTATGGAATAGGATCCTGGGGTCTGGTTGTAAGGCAAGAGGTTGATAGTAGACTATATTCCCCAGTTACAAGGTCAAAGGAGTCCATAATAAATGTGGGATTGGGGAAGGGTGAAGGCCAGGTTTGTTGGGAGGAGGGAGGAGGGAGGGTGTGAGCCACGTTGAGAGGAGATCTTGTTTTGAATGTTTTCAGTCTTATGTTTCAAGTTGTTTAATGTCTGTATACACAGTAAATATGATAAAATAACAATTTCACTGTGATTGTGAAGTGTTTATACCATAACTTCCAGTAGAACCAAACCACCTGTCTTTTAAGAATGGGTCCAAAATATGCTAAATGGATAGACTTGGCATGAACTTCACTTGCATCCTCCAAAATGAAGTCAAGGAAGTGTCACCATATGTAAAAATAATGGAGAAAATAGGAAAGTGAGAACTGTTGTACAAATTCCTATTTCTTTCACAATTATTAAATGGCTGGAAGATGTTCGGAGCATAGAATTGATGGGACATGGGAAAGCCTTTTTTTACATAGACATCAAAAGATGATAATATGTAAATATAGACAAATTGTTGTATTTCATTTTATTTCATAAAAATATTGTGCACATTTTCAAGTGTACTTGAAAATGTATTAATGTAGCTTTAACTGAAATCTAGTAAATGTAGTAATTTTAAACATATGATCACAGTATTATATAATTCAGAAATGGGATTAGTAATTTGTTAGAAGAAAGGATTTCATATTTAATCTGTATAATTGGGGTGAAGTGACTCATGCCTTTACTTGATAAGTTTGATATGTCTACTGGTACAATGTGTTTTGTTTATGTTGTGTTGGTTGGATAATTAACATATCATGAAGCTAAATCATTTTCTCTCTTTTAGCTTCACACTTAGCTCTTCAAATAATTGTAGATTTTGGCTGTGACTGTGCATAAACCTGACAATTACATGAGGTTTTAACTGAATCGTATTACGTTGAACAAGATATAGGTTCGCTATTGACAGTGTCAAAAATTTATATCACTCCTAGGCCCTCATTCAATTGCAATTTGGCCAATTGAATAGGGGTCTAAATAAGCACATAACATATTTTTTTAAAGAAGTTTTTAGTTAGTAAGCATCTATCCAAAAGCAAGATTTTCACTAACTAAAAACTTATTTTAAAAAAATATGTTATGTGCTTATTTAGACCCCTATTCAATTGGCCAAATTGCAATTGAATGAGGGCCCTAGTGTCTTTTGTCTCATATTATATTGTTGGTTTCGTACCACAGAAAAATGTATAAATAAGTGGTTCCAAGTAATCTCTGAACCGCCCATTCACACTTTTTTCTAAGTATGCACAGAAAATTGCATAAATGGGTGGCTCCAAGACTGCTTGGAAAAAAACGTAAATAGGCGGGTCCAAGTACTCTGAAAAAATGCTCAAATGGGTGTTAACAAATTATCTCGGAAAAATGCGCAGATGGGTATATGAAGACAGCTTTGGAGGGGAGAATCTTGAAGTTAAATGCTGTGGTGTTATGGGTTGCCATGGCAATAGTGACAGTTGAAAAGTGAATATTGTATTTCTGCTTGAAACCATGTGCAGTTTTGAATCATAAGCTCAGAGGAATGGGAGCAGAACATTATCATAACACTAGCGAATTGCCCGTCAAAAAATGACGGCAATGAAATTGTAAGGTAGCTAAATTAGTAAATGAATATAGTGTACCTATTTTGAAGCATTGTGATGAAGAGCTGGCAATCTGTGTTGATGTTGCTGCAGCATTAGTGGTGTGGAGCTGCTGTATAAGCATGCTGAATGTGTGCAGTGTAACACTGTGCGTGCGCGAGACCAAACCGTTAGCGTAGTCGTGTACTTCCGCATTAGTGTAAAATGGCGAGTAATGTGTGGTATAGGTCTGTATCGGAATATCCGTAGGTGTTTTGTGGTGTTTTGCGAGTTTCTTGTGGTGTTTTGCGAGTTTAGAGTGCTGTAGCCTCGTTTTCGTTTTGTTCGGCGGCCATTTTTTCTCTCGCTTGTTTTTTTTTTTAGTCTCTAAAGTGTTTTATTTCGAGTAAAATCGAGGTGTAAGTTGCATTTTTGAGGTCCTGGGTGCTCCCTCTTGGTGTAGGTAAGTTTTTTATGTATGTGCTGTGTGTATGTATTGTGTTTTAAATGTTTGTATGTCGGCGTGTTGCGTCCGATGTTTGCGAGGTCGTAATGTGTGGTAACGTGTTTCGTACGTTGTTTGCGTGCCTCGTAAAATTTAGCGAGTGTCGTAATTTGTGTGTCGAGTAGCGCCGTGAATTTTGCGAGGGTTTGAGGCCCTTGCCCAGTGACCTCGCCAGCAACTGAGTCCCTCGCTTCGCGAGGGGCCTCAGTTGCTGGCATGGAGCGCCTTCGGCGCTCCATGCCAGCAACTGAGACCCGTGCCCAGTGACCTCGCCAGCAACTGAGGCCCTCGCTTCGCGAGGGGCCTCAGTTGCTGGCATGGAGCGCCTTCGGCGCTCCATGCCAGCAACTGAGGCCCTTGCCCAGTGACCTCGCTTCGCGAGGGCCGCGGCTCGCTACGCGAGGGCCGCGGCTCGCTTCGCGAGCCACGGCCCTCGCTTCGCGAGGGCCGCGGGCTCGCTACGCGAGCCCGCAAGCGTGAGCAACGACTCGTACGCTCACAACTATATATGTGATTATGGATGCCTAATACTACTTCTATATTTATTGCTGTGTGCTTGAGGCATAGTGAGGAAACATAATGCATCAAAACCATTTCCTATTCAGTGCTTGGAACGGAATCACTTACTAACTGCCATCTTCCCCCGATTCTGAAGCAGCCTCCTTCCAGGGAATCCCTAGCACCAATACACAGAAACCCAGAGAAGAAAGGGCCTAATCGGTGGGATCCATTCATTGGCCGATTCAGCTGGTCCCCTCTTGACAGGGCAGTCAAAGAACTCTCTGTAGTTGTGTCACTCTCTTTCTCTCTCTCTCTCTCTCTGTCTTTCTCTCTCTCTTTCTCTCTTTCACTCTATCTCTCTCTTTTTCTCTCTCTCTCTCTTTCTTTCTCTCTCTCTTTCTTTCTTTCTCTCTCTCTCTTTCTCCTTCTTTCTCTCTCTTCCATTCTCTCTTTTCTCTATCTTTCTTTCTTTCTTTATCTCTCTCTGTGTCTGTCTCTCTTTCTCTCTCTCTTTCTCTCTCTCTCTCGTTCTCTCTCTCTCTCTTTCTCTCTCTCTCTCTTTCTCTCTCTCTCTCTTTCTCTCTCTCTCTCTCTCTCTCTCTTTCTCTCTCTCTCTCTTTCTCTCTTTCTCTCTTTCTCTCTCTCTTTCTCTCTCTCTCTCTTTCTCTCTTTCTCTCTCTCTCTCTCTCTCTCTTTTTCTTTCTCTCTCTCGCTTTCTCTCTCTCTCTCTCTCGCTTTCTTTCTCTCTCTCTCTCTCTCTCTCTCTCTCTCTCTCTCTCTCTCTCTCTCTCTCTCTCTCTCTCTCTCTCTCTCTCTCTCTCTCTCTCTCTCTCTCTCTCTCTCTCTCTCTCTCTCTCTCTCTCTCTCTCTCTCTCTCTCTCTCTCTCTCTTCCTACTTTTCTTACTGAATATAGCATCTGTGAATATAGCATCTAATTGGTCCCATTCACATATTTTCTGCCCGCTCCCCCAGCATTTGATACTGGCTTGGTAAATTGCTGAGAGTGGTGAAACCATTTGGTTGAAGACTTCTATTGGAATACATAGGTCTTACCAGCAAGCATGGAAGCCCTAATGAGAAGAGCATGTTGGTGCATGCCCCCCAGAGAGCAACTGTATATTAAAGAGAATGGACCATTTATATTAAATACTGGAGTGGATACTTATTGGATAAAATATGAATGGAAGGGCAATATAATTAATTAAATAAAAACATATTCATATAAACTCATGCAGCCTCCTTCCAGGGAATCCATAGCACCAATACACAAAAAAAAATACTGGATAAATAATGGAGCATGAAATTTGGGTAGTTTGAGGATATGTTTCATGAAGATGTCCTCATACTCTTCTAATGACTTAAAACCATGTAATTAATTATCTGTCACAGTGGGGAAGATAAACCACATGATCTTGCCCAGATCAATATATAATCATAAATAATCTCAGAAAATGATAATTCATAAATATTTGAGCTCAATTGGATTTCTGCATAATCTGAAATGGAGAATGAAATCTGGACACTTTATAAAAGTATGTCTTAAAATGTTTTAGTCTCCGCACTATTTATCTTGTCCGTTCTATATTGCCAAATAACATACTTGTGTATAATTTCCTGTGTTGATGATTGAAGTGAGTATTAAAGCACTCAGCGTGGTAATATAAACTGTCATAAAATGCCCCGTACAGGGAAAGAAAACCAAATGGGCTGATATTAAATGGCGCCGACAATGTCTTTTGTGCATTTAAAGGATCATGTTTTAAACCTTACAATACTGTGGGGGGATTTAGGGTAAAAAAATAGATTTATGGTGTAGACCATTAAATATATAGACAGTGTAAGATTTTTCTTCTGTTCCATTCTTTGCCTGATACGTTACAGGATACAGGGGACTGAGAGCCTTATGGATGTCATAAATACAGCATATTGTGCTTTTGTTTCCATTGGTGTTAAGGTAAATCAGATAAAAACACAAGTTAAAGGTAAGATAAAGGCAGATCAAACACTGTTTTCATTTATCTTACTGTCATTTTCCTGTTCATTTTACTCAGTTAGTATAATTTTGATTACCATGTGAAAAAGTATTGTAATGTGTAAAACATGTTCATTTAATGTATGGCAGAAGCTTTTGGACCTTTAATTCTGTATCTAAAGGAAAATTCTAAATGTTTGCCATTGTTATAAATTCACTTTTTTTCAAATACAGCTTTTTCTTCAGTTTTTTTTCCAGAATTATCAGTAAAAGTGACATAGTTGAAGAAATTACGTATAAATAAACGTTATTGCAATTGGCTATTGTTAATATTTTGTGGAAGTATAAGACAATCAAGGTTGAAAGTTGAGTATTTTAAGCATGAATTACATGAAAAGATCCACGCTAATAATATTATCTCACTCCATCCGTTATCTCTTACACAGTGAAAATCCACAAGAGCTTGCCCAGTTGGTACAAGTCTGAGACTATTATTATTTACAGACTGGGCATGCTCTTTTGACTTATCAATGGAAGCCCTACTGGAAAAAAAAACATAGGATTTAATTTAGACAAACTAGAGCTGTCACTCTTTAAAGAATCACTGTAGGAACATAGAAACAGTAATGTGACGACAGGTAAGAAGCAAAAAAATGCCCATCTGCTCTGCTTATTCTATCTACCTAAGAGTTTGTCTTAATTAAGCCTCAGGATGGTCCTATGCTTATTCCAGACATGCTTATATGTCTTCACTGCGTTTGACCCTATTACTTCCACTTTAAGACTACACGTTCTGTATAGTAGTACTTTCTCACATTACTCTTACATCTTCCAACTTCTTGTGCTTGTAAATTAATGAGATTTCTATTAGTCCTACTGAAAGCCCTTGTAGTATTATAAAGGGTAATAAATGAAAGGCTCTATATTTGTTTATTTTTCTAAAAGTAGTTTTCCAACTATCAATTAAAAAAAAATACAGAAGTACGTTGACCTTTTTGGCATCATACAATAATTTATATTGTACTGACTGTAACTGACAGATTTCTATTAGTACCTAACTAGTAAACCGTCTTCAAACAGGAAATGCAGAGAGCATCCTTTAGTCTGTAGATCTCATTGGCTGGCACAGGGCAAGCCCCAGGACTATGTTAAGTTAAACATCGGAATATGTTTTTGTGCTCGGAGACTTTATTTCGAAAAAACAGTGACACATTATCCAAAAGCCTCTTCCTATGTCTCTTTAACATTTCAAAAAAGTACATTTCTGAACTGAAAAGCTCACAGTCTAATCTGCTGCATCCTCTGCCTTCCCAGTTTTACTTTTTTATTTTATGGGATGTCTGACATCGCGCTATCTCTGTCCAGCTGTGTGGGAGGCTCTGCTGCAGACCAGATGTGTCAACTCATTGTGACCCTTCTGCTCTAAATCATTTTTGCGTTGATTCCAGTTCTCGGCAGCGGAGATCTGAATGTTTTTGGTTAGTGAATTTCTGCTGTATAGACTTCTTGGTCTGGAAGCAAATATTCATTTGTGATATCTTTATATGGTCCAATACTGGGGTCTGCAACATTTTCCTCTTTGGCTACTGTTCAGTGGCTTCTTTCTTCATGTATGCAGAGCAAACACACACCTACAGTCTATATCCTACTGTACCATGGTGTGCAAATATTTACTTAATTTAGGCTGAACAAAAGTGTATTTTTGTTTTATTACTTGAAGTATGGGTGTGCTTGTTTGTATGGATGTATGTGTGTGTGTGTGTGTGTATGTATGTATGTATGTATGTATGTATGTATGTATGTATGTATATATATATATGTATATATATATATATATGTATATGTGTATATATATATGTATATGTGTATATATATATATATATATATATATATATACACACACACACACACGCATATATAGTTGTGGATCTGCGGGGCTGTCCAGAAAGCTGACGTTATTGGTCACAGCCGTCACGTGGGACTTAGGCTGCGCGGGACTCAGGCTGCAATAATCGTAGAGAAGAATAATAGCATGCACATACCTCAGCAATTTGCACTCTATTATTGTTCTCATTATATGTTGCACTGAACAATGAAAAAAAAACCTGAATACCCAGACTGTGGTTACCATCTTGACCGAAGGTGGATAATGTTACGACAGATGTTTGTGTGTTGCACCTTATTTTGTTGATGCAACACACAGGAAGACCAAAAGACTGTTTTGGACTATTGAACTGGCGTGGGCCCTGGGTTAACCTGGATTAGCTGTGTGGTCCCTTTCTCCAGGAGATATCTTCCAAGCCTGGATATCAGGACTGAGGCAGCCATGATGGCATGGATAGGGTAATCATGTGTACCATGTAATCCTATCGTGCTTGCAATACTTTCCCCATGTTTGTAATTATCTTGGACTATTTGGTAATACCAAGAATTATGTTATTGGTTCCATGTGAACTTGTATGTCATATTTAGTCTTGAAATGCAGGATTTTCTCTGGGAGTTTTAATAAAATAAGTTATGTGGAGCTGTCGGAAAAGGGGGCCATGAATTGAGGGATACCTGGCTAAGGGGTGTGAAGAGGTCCAGTAGAACAAGTTTACAGAGGGTATATTTCCATTATCACCCTACTGGGCAACTTTCCTGGCAAGAGGAATCCAGATAAATTACATTGATGTGCTAATTCCCCCCCCCCCCCCCGACAGGGGACTGTAAACATGTATGCATAAATACATTGTATTTTATGTCAGCTATACCATTTCATCAGGAAGGGAGATTCTTTGTCTGGCAAAGCCAGGCTCCACCAGAGTGCTTTGGTCCTTATACATTATGATGATAGTGATGATGATTATTATTATTAAACCTTGTTTGTAACCCTTATTTGTAATAAGCCATTGTGAAGATCTGTTTTCCTGACATGGGGACTTGGATCCTGTAGCCATTTTGTCAAAGGACATGTAATTCCAATTCTTGTCCACAAGATGTTACTGCAGGACTTTGGGGTAATTGCAGGCTTTTGTTCTGTTTGCCGCTCTGATGCCATGTGGGATCGACCCAGTGGTCCAACTCCTAAGGTGAGCAAGCCAAGTCCCCAGTTGTCCACTGATATTATTGGAAGCTGCTAATCTGGGTGGGGGATTTGAATGTGTTCAGCCCACTGTGATGTAACTGGGGGAGGGACATCCTTTTGTCTGGGTTCAGTTGCTGTTTGGAAATGAAGTGAGAGAGTCCATATTAAAAACATGCTTTCTGGAATACATAGACAATTGTATATTTCTAGAGGAATGCTTGAGAGGCCAGCATTAAAGGGGGAATTCCTGTAGCTAAAATGCAGGAAGTGTTGGAGCTGAATACTGCCCCTATCTGGGATCTTCACGGCCATTTCCCTGCCCTGGACTTGGAAATGAAGGGTTGACCGCAGATACAGTATCGTCAAAAACCCTTGCACCTCATGACTCTGTCCTTTTGATGACTAAATATCCCTTACAGGGCTAGGCGGAGGATGCAAGATGGCAAATGGCTGTACTCCCTTAGACTTACAGGGGCAGCCAATAGCAGACCTGTCACCCCAGTGACATGAGGTCCATATGTGGCAGCTAATACACTTTTGTGATTGGTCAATGTTTATCTGCCTAAGGTATAAGTCCAACTTGATTGGAAATTGTAATGCATAAATATGCTGTGCTTCTATCCATAAATGGTTGGTGAATATGCATAAACAAGGTGTGTATTTCCTTCTGATCTCCAAATGGAAAGACTTTGTTATTATTTTACTAAGCTGGCTTAATTCCTGATGTTCGTGCTGGTCCTATCCTAAGGGACCATTGCTTGTTTATGTGCGCATGTATCTTGATACCTGAAAAAGGCAGCTGGTGCTGAGATTAATAAAACCTTGACAATCTAGGGCTGTTTCTATGGCTGAAAGCAGGAGGGTGTGGGGCACACATGGTCCCCTCACACCTAGGTTGTTGCATATAGCTTGCAATATGTTTCATGGAAAGACAAAGCTACCCTGAGTACGTCTACATGTCCAAACCTAGTCAGGAAATGTTTTGACATATAACATGTATGCAATTGGAGTCTTGTTTGTAAGTGGGCTAGGCAGGAATAGGATGTACATTTTAAGCCTCATTTGTATGCCAGTACCCATAATCCTTAGCAGCAGTAGAAATACAGTCTACTGAGTAATACCATGGGAAATCAAGTCTCCTTCCAGCTTTTTCTTTACATCATGTATATAAAGTAGAGCGTATTTCCATCTTCCTTCTACCCAACATACTTCATGACCTGTCTGAATATTTTTCATTAAGCAGAAGTTGAGCTAACTTAAGTCACTATTCAAGATGCTTTTCCCATCACTAGAAAGACGTAAGTATCCAACTGGCCACTTGGTGTATTACAAATATATTTCTTGACACTTCAGCCCCTAGAGAGGGTTTGCAGTCTGGTATATAATTCATGACATTTGATACAAAATTCAGTTCCTATATCTTTTGATTTCAAGATATATTACTGTAAGAAATAAATCTGACTTCCCAGCATGGTCTGGGAGTGCACTTATGTATGTCTGTGTCAATAAATATAAAAGCAACGCTCTTGACGCAAGTGTCTCAAGAGTTGTCTAGGAATGTTAAGACCAGTTAACTAGTTTTTATTAGTATAATTTTATTTATAAAGTGACAATGGGGTTTACTGAATACATGATGGGGCAAATTTTTTATTTTATTTTACTCTTTATAAAGTGCCAATTTTGTTCTTTTTTTCTAGCACCATTTGCTACTGAACACAAAAGTGTGATATAATGGTTAAACTGTGTGATAATGAATTTGCGTATATTATATTGAAGAGAAGTGCCATTGCAAAATTGTGTTGTTAAAA
Organism: Discoglossus pictus; assembly: GCA_027410445.1. Classification (NCBI taxonomy): domain Eukaryota; kingdom Metazoa; phylum Chordata; class Amphibia; order Anura; family Alytidae; genus Discoglossus; species Discoglossus pictus. The sequence goes on from CM050171.1 coordinate 111,416,709, forward strand.
TATGAAAAGCTGTTGTGACTTGGTGGTTGTTCAGTCATTTATTTGTGTCTGACTCTCTGTGACACTATGGAGCACCCCAGGCACATCTATCAATATGTATCTGGTTGTGCTTACCCATACGTGTGGAAGATTAAGACACTAAAGTACACAAAATTGCTTTCAAACACATAAAAGAGATGATTTTAAACATTATGGTAGTATTTTGCATAGTATATAAGTGCTGCAAAGGTTCAGAAATGTATTTAAAACTCTTTTAGGAGATATTTTATGAGACAAACCAGTAAATAAAGATAGAGTAAATCGTAAACTGTCTCTGGGGGATACAACTTTATGCTGAAAAATATATATATTTGAAAAAATATGAGCTTAAAAGTAGGAAAAGTCTAAACGCATAAATGTTGAATGTTTTGTTGGTCTGTGGAGGCATCCATGATGCTTTGGTGAGGGTTGCATGTGACTTTCCTGTCGGACAGGGCTTGTTATTATTGTTCAAGCTCCAATAGATTATCAAATCTCCTTCCCCACTGCCCCTCCACGTTTCAACAGAATAGCACATACCCTGAGGCTTTAAATTACAAAGTAGTGACTAGATCACACAAGATGGAAACTGTCTATACACAGTATATATAGTCTTCAAAAAAATGTTTTCTCTATTACTTGTTTGATGTTCATACATTTCATAGCTTCTAATATTGATAGCTTATTTCATACGTAAGGTTTTTCCTAAAATGTAATAATTTGCATGTCTCATGAGATCTCAAATTCAGTAGAAATTAAAATAAAGAAGTATTTGTGATAATTACAATCTCATTGTAGTTGAGAGATTTAGTATTTTTATCTTGCTATTACATAGTAATTTATGTTGAAAAAAAAAGACTTTTAGTTTACCAGGCCCAACCTTGATCTTCTCTAACCTTTATACTATGTGAATTCATTGTTAATGTCCGTGAAGCCCTGGTGCTCCTTTTTAACCAGAAACGTTTGATGATGAAGAGCAAACTAAGAGACAGAATGAGCCAGGCCAATGAAAGGACGGCTTTAGAGTAAGAGGTGGATGCCAATCAGGAAATCCAAGTTTGAATTTCTTTGTTCAAAGGAAACAATAGCTCTTTGCATCAGGGGACCAGATGGCTCTGGGTCACAGAGGACACCCTCTCCCCATCCTGGTTTTATAGATCTGCTTCCAGAGCAGCTTTGTTGGTGCAGAACATGCTCTGAGAGTAATAGACAGGAGCTGTACTGAATGATCTGATCCAATGATTACTCTCATGTACCACAAAGGAGCTTTGATGAACATCCATTCTTAGAAGGAACACTTTGTTTGTGGTTAACTTCTCGTTTATTTTTTTATTTAGTCTACACTACTCTTCAGCAACTGGCAAAACTCAACAGATGAACTTCTTCATGCGCCATACGCACATAATGAGACTGGGTATTGATGGTGACTCATGGTGCAAGACACCTGTTCAATGTGCTACTTTTGATGGTATCATCATTCGATTTCAAGACTCTTGGTGGTTATGGGCACTCTTTTATATAGGTTCATATTGCCAACCTAGCTTAACTGGCAAATACCTACTTTACAGTTGTAACAACCCAACTCCTTGAAATGATTTAGTCTCTTAGGTCATGTCTTAGTATGGCTATAGTGGAAATGTACCAGGCCTTGATAAGGTGGGCTTCCATGTGTTAGTTCAAATGTTTTGATTATATTTAAATTATAGGTGTGTGTGTATTGACATGGACCTACCTAGAATGACTTGGCTGCAAAGGAGTAATACAGTGTTTGATCAGCTAAAAATGGAGTAAAAATAAAATGTTTTATAAATAAGTTGTTTTTTTAATAACATACTCCCAATTCTCGTTATTTGGCATACTGACTTTATGGTGCTTAAAGAAAACGTTCATGTCATGGTTCTTTAAAGGATTGGTCTTGAGGAGGGAGATGGGTTTTGAGGAAAGTATTTACTATTTAAAGTCCTCAGCAGGGAGATGTTATTTGGGGTATTAAGCAAAGAATTGTTCTTTGGATTCTTAAACTTGTTAGGGTCCTAAGCAGGGAAATGTTTTTTTTTTCTGGGTCTTGAGCTGGAGGATACTCTTTGGGATCCTGATCAAAGAAATAATTTTTGAGGTCTTGAGTTGGGGAAGCTCCTTGGAGTCCTGAGCCGGGGCAAGCTCCTTGGAGTCCTGAGCCGGGGCAAGCTCCTTGGAGTCCTGAGCCGGGGCAAGCTCCTTGGAGTCCTGAGCCGGGGCAAGCTCCTTGGAGTCCTGAGCCGGGGCAAGCTCCTTGGAGTCCTGAGCCGGGGCAAGCTCCTTGGAGTCCTGAGCCGGGGCAAGCTCCTTGCAGTCCTGAGCCGGGGCAAGCTCCTTGCAGTCCTGAGCCGGGGCAAGCTCCTTGCAGTCCTGAGCCGGGGCAAGCTCCTTGCAGTCCTGAGCCGGGGCAAGCTCCTTGCAGTCCTGAGCCGGGGCAAGCTCCTTGGAGTCCTGAGCCGGGGCAAGCTCCTTGGAGTCCTGAGCCGGGGCAAGCTCCTTGGAGTCCTGAGCCGGGGCAAGCTCCTTGGAGTCCTGAGCCGGGGCAAGCTCCTTGGAGTCCTGAGCCGGGGCAAGCTCCTTGGAGTCCTGAGCCGGGGCAAGCTCCTTGGAGTCCTGAGCCGGGGCAAGCTCCTTGGAGTCCTGAGCCGGGGCAAGCTCCTTGGAGTCCTGAGCCGGGGCAAGCTCCTTGGAGTCCTGAGCCGGGGCAAGCTCCTTGGAGTCCTGAGCCGGGGCAAGCTCCTTGCAGTCCTGAGCCGGGGCAAGCTCCTTGGAGTCCTGAGCCGGGGCAAGCTCCTTGGAGTCCTGAGCCGGGGCAAGCTCCTTGGAGTCCTGAGCCGGGGCAAGCTCCTTGGAGTCCTGAGCCGGGGCAAGCTCCTTGGAGTCCTGAGCCGGGGCAAGCTCCTTGGAGTCCTGAGCCGGGGCAAGCTCCTTGGAGTCCTGAGCCGGGGCAAGCTCCTTGGAGTCCTGAGCCGGGGCAAGCTCCTTGCAGTCCTGAGCCGGGGCAAGCTCCTTGCAGTCCTGAGCCGGGGCAAGCTCCTTGGAGTCCTGAGCCGGGGCAAGCTCCTTGCAGTCCTGAGCCGGGGCAAGCTCCTTGGAGTCCTGAGCCGGGGCAAGCTCCTTGGAGTCCTGAGCCGGGGCAAGCTCCTTGGAGTCCTGAGCCGGGGCAAGCTCCTTGGAGTCCTGAGCCGGGGCAAGCTCCTTGGAGTCCTGAGCCGGGGCAAGCTCCTTGCAGTCCTGAGCCGGGGCAAGCTCCTTGCAGTCCTGAGCCGGGGCAAGCTCCTTGCAGTCCTGAGCCGGGGCAAGCTCCTTGCAGTCCTGAGCCGGGGCAAGCTCCTTGCAGTCCTGAGCCGGGGCAAGCTCCTTGGAGTCCTGAGCCGGGGCAAGCTCCTTGGAGTCCTGAGCCGGGGCAAGCTCCTTGGAGTCCTGAGCCGGGGCAAGCTCCTTGGAGTCCTGAGCCGGGGCAAGCTCCTTGGAGTCCTGAGCCGGGGCAAGCTCCTTGGAGTCCTGAGCCGGGGCAAGCTCCTTGGAGTCCTGAGCCGGGGCAAGCTCCTTGGAGTCCTGAGCCGGGGCAAGCTCCTTGCAGTCCTGAGCCGGGGCAAGCTCCTTGGAGTCCTGAGCCGGGGCAAGCTCCTTGGAGTCCTGAGCCGGGGCAAGCTCCTTGGAGTCCTGAGCCGGGGCAAGCTCTTTTGATGTCCTGAATCGGGAGATGCTGCTTGAGGTCTTGTACCGGAGAATGCTTTTTTGGGGGTCTCAGCAATTTGCACTCTATTATTGTTCTCATTATATGTTGCACTGAACAATGCCCAAACCCCGGAATACCCAGACTGTGGTTACCATCTTGACCCAAGATGGATAATGTTACTACAGATGTTTGTGTGTTGCACCTTATTGTGTTGATGCAACACACAGGAAGACCAAAAGACTGTTTTGGACTATTGAACTGGCGTGGGCCCTGGGTTCACCTGGATTAGCTGTGTGGTCCCTTTCTCCAGGAGATATCTTCCAAGCCTGGATATCAGGACTGAGGCAGCCATGATGGCATGGATAGGGTAATCATGTGTAACATGTAATCCTATCGTGCTTGCCATACTTTCCCCATGTTTGTAATTATCTTAGACTATTTGGTAATACCAAGAATTATGTTATTGGTTCCATGTGAACTTGTATGTCATATTGAGTCTTAAAATGCAGGATTTTCTCTGGGGGTTTTAATAAAAAAAAGTTATGTGAAGCTGTCAGAAAAGGGGGCCATGAATTGAGGGACACCTGGCTAAGGGGTGTGAAGAGGTCCAGTAGAACAAGTTTATAGAGGATATATTTCCATTATCACCTCACATACGTAAGGTTTTTCCTAAAATGTAATAATTTGCATGTCTCATGAGATCTCAGATTCAATAGAAATTAAAATAAAGAAGTATTTGTGATAATTACAATCTCATAGTTGTTGAGAGATTTAGTATTTATATCTTGCTATTACATAGTAATTGATGTTGAAAAAAAAGACTTTTAGTTCACCAGGCCCAACCTTGATCTTCTCTAACCTTTATACTATGTAAATTCATTGTTAATGTCTGTGAAGTCCTGGCGCTCCTTTTTAACCAGAAACGTTTGATGATGAAGAGCAAACTAAGAGACAGAATGAGCCAGGCCAATAAAAGGACAGCTTTAGAGTAAGAGGTGGATGCCAATCAGGAAATCCAAGTTTGAATTTCTTTGTCTAAAGGAAACAATAGCTCTTTTAGAGTTCCTTGGAGTCCTTTGCTGGGGTAAACTCTTTTGATGTCCTGCTTGAGGTCTTGTTCCGGAGAATTATTTTTTGGGGGGCTTGTGGTGGGATAAGCTCTCTTGGGGATCTTGTGCCCGGAAATGCTTTTTTAGATCTTAGAGACAGAGCTGGTTTTGGGTGCCTTTTGAGGTCTTGAGGAGTGAACTTCTCTTGGAAAAGAGAGATGCTGTTTAATGACCAGTCTTGTTGACTTTCCATCCTGCTGTGACAAGTCATAGGGCCATCACTCACCTCAACATGTTTGCAGTTTCTTTTCCTGCCAAATTCTAGTGAAACCAGACAGAGGATGAGAGACATATGAATGACCTCACCTTGCTTCAATATCACTTCTCTCCCCTCCTGCTCCTTGTCTGTACATCTTGTCAGTGGTGTTATGTGGGCTACTATTCTCCCAAGATAAGCATCTCTGCCCTGTGAATCACACAGTTTGTCTATTTCTATGTTCTCCTCTCAGTACCGTTTTTTCACAGGTGAGGACTGAGTCACCAGAATCCCCCTAATCGGTTCTTCTTAGAAAGATAAGATTGGAATGTTTGGAATCTCTTCTCTGTTTGCAAAACATACAACTTCCTGTAATAGGAAGAAAGGAGGAAGAATGTACTTAAACCCTGCGGTAATTAGTGTGACCCAAACCCTGCAAATCAACTGCAGCCATCGGTGTCAGTGCCAGAATATATCTATCAGTCTGGCTCATAAAATCAGATTGCACAGCAGATAGGAGCCAGTAGGACGGTCTTGTTCATTCATTCTTGTAAACTGTGGTAGAAGTTGTGTCCTCTTCAATATATCTCAACATTATACACAGGCATGTGTGGATTTCCACGCTCTCTTTATATTTCTCTCTCTCTCTTTTCTTGCTTTTTTTCTTTCTCTAACTCTACTTTCCCTGTCTCTTTTCTTTTGTTCTCTCATCTCACTCTCATGTTTTCATATGTCTTTCTCTTTTGTTCTCTCTCATCTTCACTAATCTATCTCTCTCCTTTTTCTTCTTTCTCTGCTTTCTTCTCTTATTTTATCGCACTCTTTTCTCTGTTCTATCTTCTCATTTTCTTCCTTCTCCTCTCTCTGTCTGCTCTTCGTCTTTCTCCTCTCACTCTCATGGTCTCTTATGCTCTCTCTTGTTCTCTTTCCTCTCCCTCTCATATTCAGTGCTCTCTCTCTCTGGCTTCTCTCTATTCTGCCTCTGCTTTCTTTTTTTTCTTCTTAATTTATCTTACTCTGTTCATCTGCTTGCTCTCTCACTTTTCTTCAATTCTCTCTTTCACTTATCTCTCCTCCCTCCTCTCTCTCTCTCTCTCTCTCTCCTCCCTCTTTCTTACTTTTCCCTTCTCGCTCTCATTCTCTCTCCTCCCGTTCTCTTTAGCTCCCTATTGTCCCTTCTCTCTCTTCCCCTCTCTCTCTCTCCCTCCCTCCCTCTCTCTCTCCCCCTCTCTTTCCCCCCTCTCTTTCCCCCCTCTCTCCCTCTCTTTTCCCCTCTCTCTCTATTTTCCCCTCTCTTTCCACCTCTCTCTCTTTCCACCTCTCTCTCTTTCCCCTCTCTCTCTTTCCCCCTCGCTCTCTTTCCCCCTCGCTCTCTTTCCCCCTCGCTCTCTTTCCCCCTCGCTCTCTTTCCCCCTCGCTCTCTGTTCCCCCTCGCTCTTTTCCCCCTCGCTCTCTTTCCCCACTCTCTCTCTTTCCCCACTCTCTCTCTTCCCCCACTCTCTCTCTCTTTCCCCACTCTCTCTCTCTTTCCCCACTCTCTCTCTCTTTCCCCACTCTCTCTCTCTTTCCCCACTCTCTCTCTATTTCCCCACTCTCTCTCTATTTCCCCACTCTCTCTCTATTTCCCCACTCTCTCTCTATTTCCCCACTCTCTCTCTATTTCCCCACTCTCTCTCTCTCTATTTCCCCACTCTCTCTCTCTCTCTCTTTCCCCACTCTCTCTCTCTCTCTCTTTCCCCACTCTCTCTCTCTCTCTCTTTCCCCACTCTCTCTCTCTTTCCCCACTCTCTCTCTCTTTCCCCACTCTCTCTCTCTTTCCCCACTCTCTCTCTCTTTCCCCACTCTCTCTTTCCCCACTCTCTCTTTCCCCACTCTCTCTTTCCCCCTCTCTCTTTCCCCCTCTCTCTTTCCCCCTCTCTCTTTTCCCCTCTCTCTTTTCCCCTCTCTCTTTCCCCCTCTCTCTTTCCCCCTCTCTCTTTCCCCCTCTCTCTTTTCCCCTCTCTCTTTTCCCCTCTCTCTTTTCCCCTCTCTCTTTCCCCCTCTCTCTTTCCCCCTCTCTCTTTCCCCCTCTCTCTTTCCCCCTCTCTCTTTCCCCCTCTCTCTTTCCCCCTCTCTCTTTCCCCCTCTCTCTTTCCCCCTCTCTCTTTCCCCCTCTCTCTTTCCCTCTCTCTTTTTCCCCCTCTCTCTCTTTTTCCCCCTCTCTCTCTCTCTTTCCCCCTCTCTCTCTCTTTCCCCCTCTCTCTCTTTTTCCCCCTCTCTCTCTTTTTCCCCCTCTCTCTCTTTTTCCCCCTCTCTCTTTTTCCCCCTCTCTCTCTCTTTTTCCCCCTCTCTCTCTCTTTTTCCCCCTCTCTCTCTCTTTTTTTCCCCCTCTCTCTCTCTTTTTCCCCCTCTCTCTCTCTTTTTCCCCCCTCTCTCTCTCTTTTTCCCCCTCTCTCTCTCTTTTTCCCCCTCTCTCTCTCTTTTTCCCCTTTCTCTTTCCCCCTCTCTCTTTCCCCCTCTCTCTTTCCCCCTCTCTCTTTCCCCCTCTCTCTTTCCCCCTCTCTCTTTCCCCCTCTCTCTTTCCCCCATCTATCTATCTTCCCTTCTCTCACTCCCCCTCTCTCTCACTCCCCGTATCTCTCTCTCTCTCCCCCTTGCGCTATCTTCCCCTCTCTCTTTCCCTCACTTCCCCTCTCTCTTTCCCTCACTTCCCCTCTCTCTTTCCCTCACTTCCCCTCTCTATTTCCCTCACTTCCCCTCTCTCTTTCCCTCACTTCCCCTCTCTCTTTCCCTCACTTCCCCTCTCTCTTTCCCTCACTTCCCCTCTCTCTTTCCCTCACTTCCCCTCTCTCTTTCCCTTCTCCTCTCCCTCACTTCCCCTCTCTCTCTTCCCCTCTCTCTCTCTTCCCCTCTCTCTCTTCCCCTCTCTCTCTCTTCCCCTCTCTCTCTCTTCCCCTCTCTCTCTCTTCCCCTCTCTCTCTCTCTTTCCCCACTCTCTCTTTCCCCCTCTCTCTTTCCCCCTCTCTCTTTCCCCCTCTCTCTTTCCCCCTCTCTCTTTCCCCCTCTCTCTTTCCCCCTCTCTCTTTCCCCCTCTCTCTTTCCCCCTCTCTCTTTCCCCCTCTCTCTTTCCCCCTCTCTCTTTCCCCCTCTCTCTTTCCCCCTCTCTCTTCCCCCTCTCTCTTCCCCCTCTCTCTTCCCCCTCTCTCTTTCCCCCTCTCTCTTTCCCCCTCTCTCTTTCCCCCTGTCTCTTTCCCCCTCTCTCTTTCCCCCTCTCTCTTTTTCCCCCTCTCTCTCTTTTTCCCCCTCTCTCTCTTTTCCCCCTCTCTCTCTTTTTCCCCCTCTCTCTCTTTTTCCCCCTCTCTCTCTTTTTCCCCCTCTCTCTCTTTTTCCCCCTCTCTCTCTTTTTCCCCCTCTCTCTCTTTTTCCCCCTCTCTCTCTTTTTCCCCCCCTCTCTCTTTTCCCCCCCCTCTCTCTTTTCCCCCCCCTCTCTCTTTTCCCCCCCCTCTCTCTTTTTCCCCCCCTCTCTCTTTTTCCCCCTCTCTCTCTTTTTCCCCCTCTCTCTCTCTTTTTCCCCCATTCTCTTTCCCCCTCTCTCTTTCCCCCTCTCTCTTTCCCCCTCTCTCTTTCCCCCTCTCTCTTTCCCCCATCTATCTATCTTCCCTTCTCTCACTCCCCCTCTCTCTCACTCCCCGTATCTCTCTCTCTCTCCCCCTTGCGCTATCTTCCCCTCTCTCTTTCCCCACTCTCTCTCTCTTTCCCTCACTTCCCCTCTCTCTTTCCCTCACTCCCCCTCTCTCTCCTCTCCCCCCCTCTCTCTCTCACTCCCCTCTCTCTCTCACTCCCCTATCTCTCTCCTCTCTCCTCCCTCTCTCTTTTCCTCACTTCCCCTCTCTCTTTTCCTCACTTCCCCTCTCTCTTTTCCTCACTTCCCCTCTCCCTCTCTCTCTCCCTCCCCCCTCTCTCTCTCTTCCCCTCCTCTCTCTCTTCCCCCCTCCTCTCTCTTCCCCCCTCTCTCTCTTCCCCCCTCTCTCTCCTCTCTCTCTTTCCCCTCTCTCTCTCTCTCCCCCTCTCTCTCTCTCTTCCCCTCTCTCTCTCTTCCCCCTCTCTATCTCTTCCTCTTTCTCTCTCCCCCTTTCTCCCTCTCTCTCCCCTCTCTCTTCCCCCTCTCTCTCTCCCCTCTCTTCTTCCCCTCTCTCTTCCCCCCTCTCTCTCTCTTCCCCCCTCTCTCTCTCTTCCCCCCCTCTCTCTCTCTTCCCCCCCTCTCTCTCTCTCTTCCCCCCCCTCTCTCTCTCTCTTCCCCCCCCTCTCTCTCTCTCTTCCCCCCTCTCTCTCTCTCTTCCCCCCCTCTCTCTCTCTCTCTTCCCCCCCCTCTCTCTCTCTCTTCCCCCCCCTCTCTCTCTCTTCCCCCCCCTCTCTCTCTCTTCCCCCCCTCTCTCTCTCTTCCCCCCCCCCTCTCTCTCTCTCTCTTCTACCCCTCTCTCTCTCTCTCTTCTACCCCTCTCTCTCTCTCTCTTCTACCCCTCTCTCTCTCTCTCTTCCCCCTCTCTCTCCCCCCCCTCTCTCTTCCCCCATCTCTCTCTCTCTCTCTCTCCCCCCTCTCTCTCTCTTCCCCCCTCTCTCTCTCTTCCCCACACTTTCTCTCTCTTCCTCCCTCTCTCTCTCTTCACCCTCTCTCTCTCTTCCCCCCTCTCTCTCTTCCCCCCCCTCTCTCTCTCTCTCCCCCCCCCCCCCTCTCTCTCTCTCTCCCCCCCCCTCTCTCTCTCTCTTCCCCCCCCCCTCTCTCTCTCTCTTCCCCCCCTCTCTCTCTCTCTCTCTTCCCCCCCCTCTCTCTCTCTCTCTTCCCCCCCCCTCTCTCTCTCTCTCTCTTCCCCCTCTCTCTCTCTCTCTCTCTCTCTCTCTCTTCCCCCCCCCTCTCTCTCTTCCCCCCTCTCTCTCTCTTCCCCCCTCTCTCTCTCGCCGCCTCCTCTCTCTTCCCCCCTTCTTTCCCCCCCTCTCGCCTCCTCCTCTCTCTTCCCTCCCCCCTCTTCCCCCCCTCTCTCTCTCTTCCCCCCTCTCTGTTTCCCCTCTCTTTCCTCTCTCTCTCTTCCCCCTCTCTCCCTCTCTCTCTCTTCCCCCTCTCTCCCTCTCTCTCTCCCCCCTCTGTTGCTCTCTCTTCCCCTCTCTCTCCCTCTCTCTCTTCCCCCTCTCTCCCTCTCTCTCTCTTCCCTCTCCCCCCCCTCTCTCTTCCCTCTCCCCCCCTCTCTTTTCACCCCTCTCTTTTCACCCCTCTCTCCCTCTCTCTCTCTCTCTCTCTTCCCCCTCTCTCCCTCTCTCTCTCTTCCCCCTCTCTCCCTCTCTCTCTCTTCCCCCTCTCTCTCTCTCTCTTCCCCCTCTCTCTCTCTCTCTCTCTCACCCCCTCTGTTGCTCTCTCTTCCCCCCTCTCTCTCCCTCTCTCTTCCCCTCTCTCTACCTCTCTCTTCCCTCTCCCCCCCTCTCTCTTCCCTCTCCCCCCCTCTCTCTCTTCCCTCTCCCCCCCCTCTCTCTTCCCTCTCCCCCTCCTCTCTCTTCCCTCTCCCCCCCCCCCCTCTCTCTCCTCCCGCCCTCTCTCTCACTTCCCCTCTCTGTTACTCTCTCTCACTTCTGTGCCCTGATAGGTTGTATTACTAACATTTAGTTTCTTTCGCTTCCCGGTATTTTTCTTGCGCAGCTCAGCGTCCCAGTCTGATGAGACAATCTCAGAGTAACCTGCAGCTAATGTACGTTGAGCATGAGCCCTTCCTGCAGCCTGAGACTCCAGGTGAAACTCTGAAAACGAGTCTGAGCATAACTAGGCGGGACAAATGCACAGACTACCGTACTTTAGTTTAAGTATGTTTTGATGCCTAGGAACACATAAGGCATAGGCGAATGTTGTGTGTGAGAGAGAGATAGAGGGGAGAGTTGTGGTTGCATCTATTAATGCAACTTCCTGCTTCCGGGCCACTGAGGGGGAAGGCATGTGGTGTCAATTTAAACCTTATTCACTTATATCACATATTCTCTCCGTATCCTCCTTCTCCACCCCTGCCTTTACTGATAGCTAGATACACGCCCTTGTGATCCAGCTCTCAGGAAGTGATGTAACAAACAAAAAATGGGTTCCTATACTCATAAATGCAGATTTTTCCCAAAAAATGTTTTATGTCCACAGCTGCTGATGTTGTTAGTTTTGTTTATAGATGACAAACAAGTGTCTTTTATTTCTCGAACTACAGTGACACATCTCCATCCAGGCTTATTCTCCTGCCTTTAACATGAACTTCTACTTTAAGACACAGAATAGGGGATTTTTACAGTGCAGGAAAAGTGCTGACCTTTGGCAGCTCTGAGTAGGATGTCTTGAGAGCTGGAACAAGAAATCTTATTGACAGACTGTCAGCTAACTCCCGCTCAGAAGCTCTGAACTTTAGCTAAACGGCTGTGGAAAATGTGCACCAAGAGCACAAAGAGTCTGTTTATCTCCTGTCTTTTGGGAAATGAGTAACAGCATCAAAAAGCCCATCGGAAAAGAAAGTAACACCACTCACCCAACATGTGTCCAGGCAGAGGATCCCAGTGCCTTATTACTCTGCTGAGGTTGAAAAAGAAGGGCTTGTTTACTACTATTATTATTATTATCATCATTATTAAAATCATTATTTTTATTATCCTTTATTTTTAAGGTGCCAACATTGGGTCCTATTCTATTTCCCAACTCGTACATTTATACACACTTAAAACTGCTCTTAATATTGCCACATATTCTATTAGCTACTCGCAATCCAATTTACAATTTCCCCAGCCACAATCACAACGGACCAGCTAAAGATGCAAATTTGGCATTAGAACTCCATTGGTTTTAGCACATCTCGAATATTATGAGCTCTAAATAATTAAAGTTACACAAAATTGATATTCTTTTAGACCCGTAGCGCTAGTTCACAACTATTTCTGTCACAAATACTAAATTGGGCTCACAATGGCTTTTTCAAACACTTATTAGAGCTGTAACTGCTATTAAACACACACTACTGTACTTTAAAAGCATAGGAAGGCATGGAAGGACATAAGGATTAATTGCACAACCGTCTCAAACAAATATGCAATTAAAAAATATTATTTCTGAGTAATATCGATCCCAGGACCTAAGGGGTTAATACATATCATTAAACCAACATGGACTAGAACAGATGCTCTAATGCATTTTATAGATTGCTTGATTGCGAGCCCGATCGGCAAATATTACTTATTGGCCTTATTAATTTGTAGCCTCCGACTGCAGATTACGTGTAACCATGTTTTACTGACGCCATGATGATGGTCTCATTTACTATTGGCTGTGTTTAAGAAGTAAATTACCCGCTTGCTTAAATATTGTCAGATCACATGATCACTCCCCCTGAAACAAGACTTAAAACGGGTTTACGAGTTTAGGCTTAAGGAGGTAAATAGACATTTAGAGAAAAAAACTAATAGAATAGGGCCCATATTTTGTAGCAGAGACGGAGCTGCTGCTGGTGCAAGGCATAGAGGCCCCTGAGGGGCCTGTGGCCTCCTATGGCCCCTGCAGGTTCTCGGTGGCTCTGTGTGTCTTCTGTGGCCCCACAGCCCGCTGTGGATCCACTTTGGTCCCCCCCGGTGGCCCCTCTAGGATCCCTGTGGTGGCCCTGTGTGACCCTTAGAGCCTCTTATGGCCCCCACAGACCTCCCGTGGGTCCCCTGTGGCCCCCTGCGGCCTCCCTCGGCCCCTTGCATTTGTAAATGTATACGTGTATATGGTGTGTGTGTGTGTATATATATATATATATATATAGAGACCTACCCACATAAATTTCGTTTTGCCCCGAGTGACCCCATGCACTAGCTTCGCCACTGTTCTGTAGCGCTACACAAGGGTAAAATAAAGAATAGAGGGCCCGTATTTGAGCTTAAAATCTAACGTACATAAGGTTTTCCCAAAGCTCCTTTCAGAATTGAAAACCAGCAAACTTGCAATGTACAACTTACTTATAATTAGCAGGTCCCTTCTCATTCTAAAACATAGTAAATAAATAGTACATTTGTGTTCACATTTGAACATCTAAAAATAAGTTAAAAAAACATTTCCTGTTCAGAATTCTAAGAAATACAGTTATTGCACTGCACTCTGGGAAACTGGGCAGGGATATGCCAATGACTCCACAGTGCACACAATCCACAATGATAGCCTAAAAGGAGGCATGAATAAAGTGGTATTGGATTGAAGAGTGAAAATGTCTTGTGGACTCATTTGCATGTCCCTACCCAGTTTCCCAGAATGCAGTACTCCTTCACTGTACAGCACATAAGCTAAATAATGTTGTGATAAAAAGCATAGAAAGTAAGATTTGATGACAAGTCAGAAGTAATAGACCCATGTAGTCTGGCTATTGTGTCTACCTAAAAAGCTCTAAAACATTGGCTTATATGTAAAATATTTTCTTTTACTGAGTGACACTTGAAAATAGGAAAAATAAAGTAATACAGCCTTTAATATGCAGTTACGTTGCAGTGCAATCGAATTGCTATGGTTGGAGGAATCCCTGAAAACAGAAAAAGATTCTATCTGCCCAATGGAAGTGTGGCATCTAAATCTGCCAGTGCTTTCACTAACACTAATGATAATCCAATTATTTTGCATGGACAAACCTTTGTGAGTAGGCAAATGTTTGCCCCCTGTACTGATTAACACAATAAAGAATAATTGCATATACAATTTAAAATTGTATCCGTTGGGTTAATTTTATTTTACGTTCTAAAAATATTTGGCAGTTACCAAGTTTAGTTATTCACAAGACATATAGAAAAATGGGACAGCATTGGTCCTTTCATAAATATTAAAGACATCCTTATGCTTATCCCCGACTACTTGAATTCCTTTTCTGTGTCCCTACCACTTCTGATCCATTAAATGGGTTATATAAAAACATTTTTTTTTTTAAAAAAAGTTATTTTTCACATGTTTTTCTGTGGTCTGTGTTTCTTTAAACAGATGCCGACTGTCTTTCACATTTAAAGTATCACTGCAGTTGGGTAAAAACTTCCCATGATTGTGAAATATGTCAAAATATAACTTTAGCAGCTTCGCGACCAGGAGCAATAAATAAGCATTTTAGACGTCTTGTCTGTCTGGGACTTGACTGGGAGGGTTATCTTATAGGCATTTCATCTTCCATCAATTACAATTTTCAGTTGGCTATATGATGTGGCAGCCTTTCAACAGTGCTGAATAGAGATCTGGTCATGTAATGCAGAGCACAGGTCAGGATTTTAGGATGGCACCTTTGTGCATAGTTGAGAGGGAAATTCTCAAATCTTGACCTGTTATGGCATTCCAGCACCCGTTTCTAGACTAGATTACAAATTCTCACTCAGTATTTTAAAATCTGTTGGATGTGTCAGGAGGATCCCTTTTGTCAGACGTTGTTATTCAAACTGGCGACAGTCACAAGCGTGGACGTTCAGGCGCAATGTGGCCCCAAAGTGTGGCTTGTTTTGAATTTAATAAATAGACCTCTTTGTAGTTCTCCTGGATGATATAGAGGAGTGAATATATAAATATATACATTGAATTACAATGGTAATAACTGGTGTACAGAGACAAATAGGCCTTTTATTTCCGCTACACTGGGCTCTTTATGTTACAGTAGCTGTGATCTATAGGGGAATGGACTGACAGATTGCCAGGGTTAAGTGGGACCCTAGATAGATCTCTCTATCTATCTATCTATCTATCTATCTGTATTGTTGTTTAGTAGTTCAGTCATGTCTGACTCTCTGTGACCCTATGGACCACAGCATGCCAGGCACATCTTGTGCCTGGTTGTGCTTATCCAAATATACTAGAGTGGATTGCCAGTTCCTTCACCAGTTGATCGTGATTTGTCTGACTTCTCTGCTATCACCTGCCCATCCTAGCTCACAGCTTCATTGACGTACACAAGCCCCACTCTATATGTTCTGAGGCTTTGTGTAATGTGGAAGAGCATATTAGGCTGGCATAGAAGTATTTGTATTGTAATATTCTTTTATTTATGGCCTATTTGCTGTGTTTTCCTTTCTAGCCCTGGAACGGCTTCTCACTGAGCTACAAGACTTCCTCAATATCTTAGACAAGGAGAACCTCAGCAGTGCGGCTGTCTTGAAGAAATCCATCCTTTCTGAAATTCTTCAGGTTTATGTAAAAACCAACAGCAGTAAGTACACAATCTGATTGGATAAAATGACTCTCTACCTGGGATTAGAGCACCATTGCAGTCCTAGATATGAATATACTTCACATAAAAGGCCAAATGTTTTTACTTTGTAAAAAATAATGTAGATTACTGTCTTACCTTATATATGCCCTCATGCTGTGTGGACATTAGGCTTTCTTAACTATTATGTGTAATTATTATGAGGGTGGCCATTGTGTGGTATGATCCTACTGTAGATGAATAACCTAGAATTGCCCAGTTGTCCACTATCAAGTCAAGTTCATATAGTTTATTGTAAATATGGGGCTGAAGTAGTTGAACGTGTTGATTTTCCAATAAGGGGCATTATTTTACCAGTCATCAAATATCCAGGTCCATTATGCTTCACTTATAATTTTCTGTCCTCAAACTAATTGCCCACCCAAATCCAGTTTCTGTTATTATATACCAAGTTGCAAAGGCAAAAAAGCCAGTGGTACCCATGGCCGGATTACCCATTAAGCCAACTAGGCAGCCGCCTAGGAGTGCATCCCTCCATAGACTGGCTACAACGGGGTAACCACCTAGAACAAGATAATTACAACAGGAAAAGGAACTTACTTGTACAAAAAAGGCAAAAATGGGTCTGTGCATACCTTGCATACTCACTTTCAGGGGATCCTCCACTTCACTGCCTAGGGGCTCCAAAAAGGTTGATCCGGCACTGATGGCATCCCCTGCTCCGAAGCCCCCTCCCCACACATGGCTTATTGACTCTCAGAGTGGAGTTTCACCTTCAGATCTGTACAGGATTGTGTCTTAGAAGTGTTGGATCTCTTTTTGTTTTCTTCCCAGGTTGTGATGAGGAATACATTTATATGAACAAGGTCGTTGTTACGGACAAAAAGGAAGTACAAGGAAAGTCTGAGAAAGGTATGTGTGCTATTAATGGGACTCGTTAGGCTTTTCTTTTAATGTAAATGTTTTAGCTTAGCTAATTAATCAATGTTATACTTCTCATTGTATACAATGTACATGCCACGTACGTCTAAGAAACCCCCAGAGTATTATTTATTTTGTGGACCCTCCTCCATTCTTTGTGTTCTCCCTCATGAGAGATTCTATTTTGCACAGCTGTGACCTAAGGGCAGGCCCACAGGGGGCTCCACATTACCAGTGTAATGCTACAGCATGCAGACATACAGCGGGTCACTGTCTGTTTTCTAACAGCATTACACTGGTAGTTTCAACTCTGGTGAGTATTTCACACATTGCATTTCTCTTGACTTTAGCAGATACTGTGGACCATCCAAACAAGGACGCACTGACCAATGGGACAGCTGGACAATTCTCCAGCCCACCACAGAAAAGCCTCCCTGAACTTCCACGTCCAAAAATTGTAAGTTCCCTGTTTATACTTTTATTAGGGATTTATCCTTTGCCAGTGGAGGCACAATAACGGCTATGACATGTTTTCTAAGTTCCAATGTTACAAAGTGACGTCTTCATTGTGGTAGTTGTCTATGGCCTATGTCTATGGCCTATGTCTATGGCCTATGTCTATGGCCTATGTCTATGGCCTATGTCCATGGCCTATGTCCATGGCCTATGTCCATGGCCTATGTCTATGGCCTATGTCTATGGCCTATGTCCATGGCCTATTCGATTTCTTTGTTGTAAATGTGTTGAAATTCAGCTTGTTGAGTTGAGACCACTGTCATGGAGAGTTCTTCAGTAGGTCCAATCCCCAATAGATGGCATAGCACCATATTTTTTCAATACAGTAGAACCAACCAGTTGTTCAGCCATTTTGATCTGGCTGGTTTCTGACCCTCTTGGATTGAAAACTGAGCAATCCAGCCACACAAAATGTTTAAATGTATATATAATCTTAAGAGTTGGCTTAAAATATTGCAGATTTTTTGCATATACAACAAAATATTTAGGACGGACTCTAAGGTTGGACTAAATATGACAAAATATAGTCCCACCAATAAATGGTATAAGGCTAGTTTTATTTCATAGTCCTACCAAATTTTAAATTTTAATTTTCCGTAATTTAGATTTTACATGTGTCTTAAATGTATTTAATAAATGTTAAATGTTATCTTATATTTCCGTCCTCCTCCTCCAGTATGTGGGAATAGTTTCTTTAATTTAAGAGATATCCGTGGAAGAAGTGGTGTCATTTTCTTTTTATTTTGTATGAAGAGTTTTTGCATAAACACATAAAAAAAATAATGTTGCTCGTCTTGACCTGTCCAAAGTGGGAGGAAGTTGTTTGGGGGAGAATATAATTTCACTCTGCTTTTATTTATTAACCTCTTCTTGAATGGACAACTGGGTAAGAAAACACAACCACTCAGATGTAAATTATGCACATCAGAAAGAAATAAAGTAAACTCACACAAGTCTGAATTCACAGATGTACTTTGACATAAAAAAAAGAAAAATAAAGAAAAATTAGGTCTGTATGTATGACTTCTGCTAATTGCAAAATCATTGTAGAGGTTCCATGCATTCTCCTTAGGCAACTCCTTCTTTTGAGTATGATATATATAAAAAAAGCTGTATGTTGATTTATATGGAGCAACCTTTGGCTCTACATCTACAGGCTGCTGTTCTCTGCGCTATAAGATTAAAGGCATATCTACGTTTGCTGGATTATGAATGCATCTAATAGAGGAGGATCAGTAGTGTATGTAAACATTTTTGCATGAGAAAAATACCAAAATAAAAAAATAATAATAACAAACATTAATAAACTCACCCTGATATTTGCTAAATCTCTTCAGTTTGCAAGCAGTTGCTTTGTTAGTAAATACACCTGTAGATCCTTGCTAAAATTAACATAAAATTCATAAATCGTTTTGGCCTATCACCAGCAGCTAATACATTTTAATACTGTGTAACAATAAGTGATGGCAGTTTGTGCATGCAGGAAGGAATTATGGGATGTGTAGTCCCCCTGTAGAAGGAAACAGGAAAAGTCAGACACTGATCTGTAGATTCTCCTCATTGTGCTGCTGTTGGCTTGAAGGTTAGTAAAGGTTAAAATCCATATTTGAATGCAGTGTTTCTATTGGTAGGTACACTGTGTCTATGTAAGCAGCTCTGGGGTGTGGAAATCAAGTTTTATTATTAAATAAAATAAATCTGTATGTGTATAGAATGAGTCCATGTAATGTCTGATATAAGCAGCAAGTGTTTGATTAGAGAGAGGTAAAAACAGGGAAATGTTTACTTAGTGTTGCTCTATGATCTGTGTGGTTTTGTTTGTTTGGTTTTTTGTTTTGATGCTTGGTGAGCATGCACAATATATATATATATATATATATATATATATATATATATATATATACATAAATATAGCTCCTCTGCTCGCTCGATGCTCATCTAATTACAGAGATAGCTGATATTCTTTTTCTTTTTTTTGAGTAAGCACTTCCTGGCAGCCGGTGGAAATCATCATTATGTTTTGGATATGTTTTCATGAAAAATAAAAAAAATAGACTGATTTAACTTTAATGTTATTGTCTGTTCTTGGTAATCGGCTCCTGTAATCTAATGATACTACTTAAGGTCTTAAATTCCAAGGGATTATTTTTACTCTTGAAATTCTGGACTCTTGTTTAAAGTGAAAGTTAAAGATATCCTGCTCTAAATTATTAGGCAATAATGTTCAAATTCAAATGGCAACCTTTTAGAGCAGGTTATGCCCGTTGTGCTCATTTTGTCGTACAAATCCTTAACCATTTCAAAGGTATAGGTATGGGAGGCGCATGCAGGTGGTGCATTGCACCTGGGCCCTCCTCTTGTTTTTTTGAACACTTGGCCACACATTGCTCCTGGCTGGAAAGGGAAAGGAAGGAGAGCAGCTATGGAAATGGGTCTTGGGGGAGCAGCTATGGAAATGGGTCTTGGGGGAGCAGCGATGGAAATGGGTCTTGGAAGAGCAGCTATGGGAAAGGGCCTTGGTGAGGGGTGCTGTTGTTATTCTTTTATATTTATCCTTTATTTGTAATGCGCCAACATATTTTGTAGAGCTATACACGGTAAATACAAGTCAAAAATAATGTTTACAAATTATGAAAGAATGGAGGGCCCTGTTATTGAACTTAAATTCAAGTGTACAAATATATGGGAAGGGGTCTTAGGGAGGAGCACTAAGTGGGTTGATACCGGGACTGGGGGTTAGAAGAATATATTTTTACAACCCCTATCCCTTGTGGGATCTTGAGGAGGCCTAATTTTTTTTGTACCAGGTCCCTCCATTCTTTAGCTCCACTACTGGGCAATGGGTTTGCACGGTACTGCATATCCATCCCAGGTGCCCTAGAGGGGGCTCAGAGTGTGACCATTTTAAAGTAGCCTTATTATTTACTACCAATATTACCAGTTTGGTAAGGAGGCTTTAGACCGCGGGGAACAAATATCTGCACGTCTGGTAAAATGAACAGGAAGTAAGTACTTATAAGAGTCTTAAAGGGATACAGCCGAGATTCCAAAATTGGTATTATTTAAGACTATGTTTGGTGGTATGACAAATATATGCCATAGGTATCTGAAAAGACTGAGCATGTAACTCATTACATTTATTTAGCTTAGTTACTCCACGGGGTCTGAGCATGCTCAGTATTTGCAATTTACGCAATTACTGGTAATAATCTCACCATTAAAAAGGGATATTGTTGCCTGATGAATTGATCAGGAAGGCATGTAAAAATTGCAAACTTGTATGTAAATAACAGTTCATTTGCTCAAATTATTATTATCTATAGTTCTAAACCATGTTTGTGCTCTCCGTTGTACCTTATTATAGTTCCTAGATCCTGATAGTACTCCAAATAATTACATATTAAAGGGATATGGAAGGTCCCCTGTTGTTAATAGTAAATAAACTACCTAAGTGCGTGTTTGCATATCTAAACATCATTTTATTAACAAGGGCTTTTTAGCACTTGTTAATAAAATTATGTTTAGATCTGCAAACCAAAAAAAACAGGGAACCTTCCATATCCCTTTAAGTGTTGTATGTAGGGAATCCGTTATTTTGGGTATTGTTTGTGAGCAGTGTTTGTATTTACAGTTAAGCAAAACAACAATTGTTCAAGGGGGTAAAATAAAAAATCTAGTTGTCAGACTGATTTCCCAGGATGTTTATAATCTATTTTATTTATCTATTGTAAGGAAATCTGATGGCATTTATTATCAATGTATTTGCTCGTAAAAGATTTAAAGGGACACATCTCCAAAATTATTTACAATGTTTTTTGTTTAAATGGTATTATGAGCATTACAAGAAGCAAAGAGAAAATGTATATTTAGAGAGACTGTTTAGGCATTTGTTGTATAGAAATGTGACATCATTTTACCCCTCCCCAATATAATTGTTAAAATGGTAAAACTTAACTTTTAAGAAGCTCCCAAAGTAATAGTTTCTCAGCTTTGTAGTCTACCCCTTTCTTCCTGTTCTCTCTCATTTATAGTGCCATGGTTGACAGCCATGATGTAACGCAATCTACCCGTGGGTGTGAGTTCTGATCACAGCTATGAAATATAGCACTCTACATGAGAGCGAATAGATAAAGGGGGGTCTCCGGGAGGAGATGTTGGGGGCTCTTAAATTTTATGAGACAATTACACAGAGAAGGATCAAACTAATGAAGTCACCAAGTGAGAATATTCATATAAAACACAAATGTTTTGTCTGAAAAGTATCTTTAACAGCACACAGATATGCTGCAGAGGGAGGCAACTGGTCCTCCATTGTCCTAACGTGTTGCAAAAAAGAGGGAGATTGATCCTAAATCACTTAACTGTGGTTTATTACGCAAACGGATTGTAATATAGCACAACACTGTGAAACATTAGCACTTTCCAAGGCTCATACCCACTGTGACTAATGTAATGGGCCAGAGCAGGGGAGGAAAAAAAAAATATTTTCTTGCTCAGAGAAGAAATTTGGTTATTGCACTGCACTCTGGGAAACTGGGTAGAGACATGCAAATGTGTCCTCAGTGGATTTTCACTCTTTAATCTGTTTAATCACTTAATCCATTGGGCGTATTGTCTCTGTATTATATTAAAGCAAAGGATGGATTATGCAAGAGTTAGGAGACCTTTAAATGGATCTCATCAGTGTGGGGCCGGAACCTAACTCGTGCTATGGATTTTGTGGGAAGGCTATTAATCTCATCATCATTTACTTTTATGATGCGCAAAAGAGTGATAGAAGCATCCACCGTACAATATGTCTGTGTGTGTGTATATATATATATATATATATATATATATATATATATATATATATATATATATAAACTAATATAGCTTATTTATCTGGCAATTAAACATGCCAGAGCTTTCAGTAGGACTAATGGAAAGCTAAATTGTTTAGAATGACAAACCCAGTGGAAATAGCAGGCAAATTAAACTTTCTAAAAAATCATTATGACTTTCACTTAGTCACAAGACCAGATAGTAAAAATAGGACTAGAGTGGTGTTTTGAGTAAGAAAAGAACAAAACATGGAGGGTAAGTTTTAACCCACCTGTAATTTTTACACTTTAGGTCACTAATATTATTTCATACATTAAACTACTTCTTGTTAATGTTATATTATGTACTATAAATGCATAAAGTAAAAAAGAAAGTTTCCATTATGTGTGGCAGCTAAAAATATGTTAAAAACATCCTCCAAAAATAAAAGTATTGCCCCAAGCTAGGCCCCCCCATGCTGCTCTTCTGCTAGTGACATGGGTGCGGATGTCGGGGCATTTCTAGGGCAGCAGTTTATTTGACACTGGGGGAGGTGCAGCTGTGATGTGGGGGCTGATGGGCTCAAACCGTGGGAAAAGCAGATTTCACTTCTCTTGCTTGTTTCATGGAACTAATAAAGGAATGTACAGTCGGGAAAACCCTACGAGAAAAGGCAGGACATTTCCTGCTTCTGAAAATGAGTTGTGGGCTTTGGTATGAGGAGCGGGGCTGGGGGGTGTTTCTGCCTAGGCCCACAAGGCCAAGGCCTAGGGCAGCACATTTATAGGGGACAGCAGTCTGCCTGAAGATGCAGAAATGTCTATATCTAGTGATATTTCTATCTGTAAATGTACTTGGCACTGTCTGACCTAAAACAAAAAAGTGTGTATGTATATATATATATATTTGTGTGTGTGTGCATATATATATTTTTGTGTGTGTGTGTATATATATATATATATATATATATATATATACTGTATATACTCACACACATACAAATACCGTGAATGTCCAGTAATCCAGTTGAAAAATCAGAGTATTGCAGTGAATAGTGATACCTTTTTTATTGGACAAACGTATTCATAATAAAGCGACGAGATACATAATGCCTCTCTTTATCAAGTCAAAAAGCGATACTGATACAAGTATAAACTAAAAACAGCAAACAGAAAGAGATGGGGAAAAAAAAAATGTAAAAACAAGAAAGACTAAATTAATTGGCCAGAGTATACATATATATATATATATATATATATATACATATATATATATATATATATATATATATATATATATATATACATATATATATATATATATATATATATATATATATATATATATATATAAATAAATAAATAAATGTATGTGTGTGTGTATATATATATATATATATATATATATATATAGTAAATTTGAGTTCACATTTGAATGTCTAAAACTTGCTTCCTGTTTAGAATTCCAAGAAATACAGTTATTACACTGCACTCTGGGAAGCTGAGCAGGGACATGCGAATGTGCCCACAAAGGATTCATTCTTCTGTCCATAACCATTTTAAACATGGCTTCCTTTAAGCTTATGCCTGCTGTATTACACAGCTTTTATGCAAAGCCAAGGATATATATATATATATATATAACTAAATATGCCCATAGGCAACATCATTAATTACAGATTTAAAGTAAAATATATTTAGAATGTGTTTAAAATAGCTTTTCACATTACTATAAGTGTTTTGTGTACGGAAATTGTGCTATAAAAGGTTAAAATCTGGAAATGCAGCATTGCAGCATTAAAATGACCATCGTCTGATTTTCCGAATGTTATTGTGTGAGAGCAGATACATCTATCAGAATAATAGTGCCACTGATTGATGCCTCTGTAATAAAACACGTTATCCTTAACATCTGGAGTGATACTGTCCCTTCTTACTTCACAGAACTCCTTAATTTGGCTGTTGGAGCAACTTGGAGTTTCTTAATTAGATTAGAAAGAGATGTTCTGTTGCATATGCAGTCTGCAAATGGGTTCAGAGATCAGCAGTCTGACCTTTGCAACACACACAAAAAAATCCTTTATACAATAGTTTGAAACTCAAAGGTCTATTTCTAGTATCCTCTGTGTCAAATGTATGACATTCATACCCAGTAATATATGAGATGGGCCCGGTTATATCTCACTTACATATAAATACATTTTCCTTAGATTTCCTCTCCAGAAGTATATTTAAAAATATTTTCTATTCTAGGATATTAGTAGGAAAAATATGCAACTTTCCCATAAACATTTAATATGTATGCCACTTTTAGGAAGGAAAGTTCTAAACTTTCACCCTAAACATTCTTCACTAATCTAAAAAAAAAAGATTTCTGTTTACATTATTTATGTATATATATATATATATATATATATATATATATATATATATATATATATATATATATATATATATGTGTGTGTGTGTGTGTATGTATATATATATATATATATATATATATATATATATATATATATATATATATATATATATATATATATATATATATATATATAAAAAGTTCACTTTATTATTGCCAAATATCAGTTCAGTATTTAAAAAAAAAAAAAGTTCTAGATTTTGAAAAATACTTTGAAATGGGGTGGGAGAACGATGAACCTATTATTCTGCGATAATGATTTAGGTTGCTGCTATGTTGGACCCAAACTTACAATAAAAAGCTTTTCTTAATAAAACTCTCTTTGCAAAATGTATACAAAAATACCAACCACATGTAATGCTATATTACACATTGTTCTTTCAAACATTTTAAGTGGTCAGAAATATGTTTAAAAATATGTACTATGTATTAGTATTCCAGGTGTATTTAGGTATTATGCAGCCCCAGACCCATACAGATTTGTGCTTGCCCCACGCAATAGTAAACCGCTCATCCTTTCATGTTACTGTCACCATATGAAGATTATTTTATACTAGCGTGCGCGCCTGCCTAGCGTGCGCTCGCCTACTGTCGTTTGTTTTATTTTCAAAGTCCTGCGTGCTTGGCATTGGTGAGCCACGTTTTCATCCTGTTTCATTTTTTTTGCGTTTTTGTCCGCCATTTTTTTTCTCGCTTAGCCGATTTTCGTGTGGTGGAAAACGCCAAATATCAGTGTTATTCGCTTGCAACCTCACTCCCATGGTTCCTGTGTCTCCCCCGTGCTGTGTGTGAGTGTGTTGTATTTTGGTGGGTTTTTAGAGTTACGCGATTCGCAGGGCTTGCATGTCCGACTGCACCGCTGGCTGCAATGAGCGCCTTTGGCGCTCATTGCAGCAAGTTGCACGCCTCGCTTTCCTAGGCCTGGACTTAATTGCCATTAATGCATCACCAAGAACAAAAAAGTGATATGGTTGGGTTGAATGGAAGAATTTGTGAATTCATCTTGAAAGCTAGCATAAGTTAGCTGATATAAGACTCCTTCTCACCTTTATCTAAGACAACTACTTATCACAATGCTGGTGATCAACAGGAAGTGTGGCCAGTTTGTGTAAATAAGAACGGCAGATGTGTAAATCAGTTTGATCCATTTTGAAGCCGATTTAATCAACTGGGCAAGATCCTCCTGGTAAGTTATTCTCATGGAGGGAAAACCTTTTCAAGTAATTTATCTTGAATCTTCTCCTCTCTTGGCATCTCCCCTGGGTTCCTTGCTGGTGACACCAACTGTCTCTCTCCAAACTCCTTTTGGTTGTCTCACCCCCATCTACAACTGAACATGTCCAAAACTGAATTAATAGGCTTTTGTCCCAGCAACATTATGACAATATTAATTGTCTCTCTCAATCCCACCATATCTTCCACCACCCGAGCCCAACAACTAGGCTTCACTTTTTACTCCTAGCACTTTCAGGCCCCTCTTCAACATCTCACTCCATCTTGTCCACTCCCAGTATGCTACATTGCCAGAATTCACCCTTTTCTCCCTAATTATACATACATATCCTGATTCACTCACTCATCATTTCCGGGTTAAAGTACTATAAAACCCTCCTAAATGGCCTCCCACTCACCCATCTTATCGCTGTCCAATTCATCCTATACTCAGATACAAGACTCATCTTTGTCACCCACCATCCGTCATCTGCTGCTCCTTTCTGCAAATCCCTGCCCTTGCACTCTCCTGCAGAAGACCATTCAAACTGTAGTCTTTACATGCAAGGTCCTTCAAGATGCTGCACCCCCTACATCTCATACCTCATTTCAAAATACTTATCTACATGTTCCCTCCACTCCTCCTCAGACCTTTGCTTGCTCTCCTCGTTCTCCTCTCTCTCCACACCTCCTTTCAAACCAACTTCCACATGTGCTCAGGCATCCTAAAATACACCTATTTAGGACAGCATGTACCTAACACTGACACCCTACCAACTAGGCAATCTACTTTTCCCTATCATAATAGGCATTTGGTACTAACCCAGTGTTTTCACTCACCTTATTATTCACTGTCCACCATAAATCACAATGGTTCCATATCACATCTATCCAATGTGCTCTGGTCCAGACACTATTGTTCTACCTTATTGCATTTTGTATCCCATCTACCTTCTATATAACCATCTCTCACCGCTTCATCCCGACCTTCATGTCCTTCCTGTGCTGCCATCCCCACTAAATTGTGTCCGATTCTCTATGACCCTATGAACTGCAGCACGCCAGGTACATCTGTCAGCCACTGCCCCTATGAGCTCACACAAGCTCATGTTCATTACTTCAGTGACCTCATCTTCCCCCTCTGCCACCCCCTTCCCTTGTATGCCTTCGATCTTTTACAGCATCAGATTCTTTTCTCCTGTCTTATCGTGATATGATCAAAATATTTGAGTTTTAGCCTCAAACCTTCCAGTGAACAGTTTGTCTTGATTTCCTGTAGTATTGATTTATTGGATCGTCTTGCAGTTTAAGCGTTTCTCCAACAGCACAATTCAAAGGCGCCAATTCTACGGCACTCAGACTTCTTTATGGTGCAGCTTGAAATCCATATGTTACTACTGGGAATACTATGGTTCTAACTATGCGCACAATTGTTGATAGTATAATATTTTTACTTTTTAATATCTTGTCCAGTCTTGCCATAGCTTCCCTCCCCAGAAGCAAATGTATTTTAATTTCATGGCTGCAGTCACCATATTCTTTTTTTTGCCCCTAAATGTAAATGTAACTACTTGTCAGCTGTAAAGTGCTATATAAGATGTTGGTAAGTTATAAATACTAAATAATAATAATAAAAAAGCCTAACTCAAGCTCAATTATCTAAACAAAAAGTAATAGTAACCGATTGCTGTTGCATGCCATGTGTGAAGGTCTCACGCCAACACGGGACGCTAGATTATCTTGTTAACATGGAACTAACGCAGTACAGTGTGATGTCATTTTGCGGTATCAATGCTTGATATATTTGCATATGTTTATACTGCATGGTAGTGCACATTTCTTTGCATGCACTTCTATAATACATTACTTTTTTATTAATAGTGTAGACAAGACCAGAAAATATAGATAAACAGAAAAATATTGCAAAAAAAATAAATAAATTGGGGTCTGCAAGTTAATGCTGTGAAATGAAAAGCATGTATGGAATTATGTGCATCATTCCAACATGAGCGTGGGAAGGAATTAGAATAGGCAAATACGAGGCATTTTTCTTTTGCACAGTTAGCATCTGAATCCCTCTGTCCAGGACTTTGCTTTATAGCCAGTTATATGTTCTGAGCTCTGTGCTGAGGCCTGTTCCCAATTAAATGCAGAATTTGAAAAGACAATAGCCTGGGATTCCTTCAAAAGCTGTTAAAGGGCCACTGAAGTCGCTAAAGCTTCTCTGCACCATCATATAGAGCAATCAAACTCAAGTAGGAAAAGTGTAACAACCTCTCTCTTATTTGAAGCTGTTTTCATAGTTTTATACTGGTTTTAAATGCTTCAGGGTTAGCTTTTATATCAATGTCTTCTTCTTGTCCTTAAATTGGCAGGAGCCATATTGCACATCATTTATTGAGCATAATTATCGGGACATTCTCTCAGATACTGAAGGGATTATAAATTACAAGCTTCCTCTAATCGGTGATGTATTTAGGCTTTCTGCTGCCCTAGGCCTGACTATACCTCTGATCACTATTAAGGTAGAATATTTCATCTTTTATATTTTTGCATTAAGTATTTATGAAAAGAAATTACAAAGTGTGTATGTGTGTGTGTATATGTGTGTATATATATATATATATATATATATATATATATATATATATATATATATATATATATATATATATATATATATATAATCGTTTATTTGTAACGAGCCAAAATATTCCATAGCATTATACATGGGTTAAGATCAAGGCAAAAAACAATAGCAGTATAAATACATTGCAACGGATGGAGGGCCCTGTCTGTGAGCTTAGAATCCAGTGTCCCAAGTGCTTTCCCCAAAGCGCCATTCAAGAATGAAAACTCGCAAACTTATAGTCTAAAAAAAAAGTAAATAAATATATATATATATATATATATAAATATGGGATAACAAAGACCCATGACAATATGGGTTGAACATTGAGCTACTTAAATACTTACAATATCAAGGCTTGTGTTGTGCTGGCTCCTCATTGTACTTTATTGATGTAATATATGTTTGTGTACCCGGGCTGTTAGAAATGTGAGTTCTTCCCATGGAACATTTTACATGTTTGTGTATATATATATATATATATATATATATATATATATATATATATATATATAAAGAGTGAGGTAGCCGTGAGTGTCCAGTAATCCAGAGGAATAATCAGAGTAATGCAGTATATAGTGATACCTTTTTTATTGGACAAACATATTCATAGTTTTCATGACTAGCTTTCGAGAGTGCACCTCTCTTTTTCAAGTTTGAAACCTCTCTATCTCTGTACCCTCTCTGTATCTCTGCGCCCTCTCTCTCTCCTTCTCTCCCTCCCTCCTTCTATCTCTCTTCTTCTCTCTCCCTCCCTCTCCCTCTCTCTTCTTCTCTCACCCTCCCTCTCTCTTCTTCTTCTCCTTCTCCTCCTTACTCCTCCTCCTTCCTCCTCCCTCTGCTCCTCCCTCTGCTCCTCCACCTACTTCTCCTCCCTCTCCTCCCTCTCTTTTCCCCCTCCCCTTTCCCCCCTCCCCTTTCCCCCCTCCCCTTTCCCCCCTCCCCTCTCTCCTTTCCCCCCCTCCCCTCTCTCATTTCCCCCCCTCCCCTCTCTCATTTCCCCCCTTCCCCTCTCTCCTTTCCCCCCTCTCCTTTCTCCTTCCCCCCCTCTCCTCTCTCCTTTCCCCCCTCTCCTCTCTCTTTTCCCCCTCCCCTCTCTCTTTTCCCCCTCCCCTCTCTCTTCCCCCCCCTCTTTCTTTCCCCCCTCCCCTCTTTCTTTCCCCCCTCCCCTCTTTCTTTCCCCCCTCCCCTCCCTCTTTTACCCGCTCCCCTCGCTCTTTTTCCCCCTCCCCTCCCTCTCTTTCCCCTCCCCTCCCTCTTTTTCAGCTGTTTATAGGCCCGTTGTGGGGACTGGGGTGTGGTGTCAATTTCTTGACTACACTAGTTCTTTAACCTTTCACTGACAAAGAGGCCAATGCATTGCAATGTATTACTGGCGCCTCTGCCAGTGAAAGGGTTAATACTTCAAATTAAATTTTTATTGGTGTTACAAATATATTTTCTTTGATAAAAAGTAAGTTTTTTTTGTGTCCTGTCTCATACATAACTTTTCATAACTCAGGCCTGTAACACGTGGCAGCAGAGGGAATTTGGGACAGGATATAAGTAAATGAGATGGTAATAGTCCATACAAACTGTGTTTTTTGTGTGTGCTGCTGTGCTGCTTGGGAAACATGCCACGTAGCTGTGTTTCCTCCCAGAGGTTGGAGACTTTTCCTGAATGTTTCTATGGGAAAACAATCTCGTTTTGCTTGTTTTGGCCGCCATGTTTCCCTCCCGTCCCTCGAGGTCCGCATCACATGACCTATAGATTGTGGAATTAGCCCCTCGAGGATTGTGTGTCTGTAAATTTGGGACCACATTACAGGTGACAACTATCAATAACTAAAATAGGTCTGTTCTTATAAGATGTCCATTGTTTTATGCGTTTTTTGGAGTTTTAAATAGTTTTTGGGGAAAATATCCCCTTACTGACCTACAGCTCATTCCTTGACATTGAAGCAACAGAAATAGATGGCAAGCTCTTTGGGACAGAAAGTTATTGGCAGCCCCGTTTTTCTGTGACTTTTGCATAAACTCACATGGAGGTCTATCCCATACAGATATTTTATGAGCCTTCATTCACCCGGTAACTTTAACATATATTTGGCATTAAATGATACTAAGCACCACAACTTAGAAGGTTTCTGGATGTTACTAAGTATATAATATCCCTGTGTATCTATTTACTTTTATGTACTTTATTTTATTAAGAAGGGCTTATAAGTTCTGTTTTCACTGCCTACAATCAAACAAATAGTCCCTGTATGGGTCTACCCTCTGCAGCTAACAAAGACACAGACTCTGCTGTATTTGCTGTGCTGTGTCTCATACCAACGAATCCGTGACCATCTCTCTGTAACATTCTGCAACATGCTGCTGAAACGTGGTCCCTGATAGGCTAGGACACTACATCCAGTGCACAGTTTTTTTTGCCTAAAATCAAACAAAACGCATAAACACAAATAAATACATTGGTATATAACATACCTCGTAATATCCCGAATCCTTCTATATCCCTTTAACTAACCCTAATTCGTTTAATTAAATAAATATTGATGTGGTTTACATAATGTGTATAATTACTTGCTATTAAGTTGAAAACATTATTTTTTTACACCAGGTCAACAGCTGCATATATTAATACTATAAATTCTAATAAAACAAAGTACATTAAAGTAAATAGATACGCAGGGATATTATATATCTAATAAAAAAACAGGAATATTCCATATCCCTTTAAAGATTATCTAAATTGCTAGGAAGAACAGCGCTTCACTCCTCTCACTCCTAGAGCAGTAAAAAAAAACAACAAGAAAAATATCAGCCCTGCCATAATCTAGGGAGTTTCCTGCAGTCAGCTTTGATTATGATGAACAAATCTTGTTTTTTTTCTTTTTTTTTAACCCTATTGGTGCGGGATGAGTGAGATGTACACTTGTAAATGTACCCACTTATTTGAGTTTCAAAGCTACAAACAGAGTAATGTGGTGTACTGTGGCTAACCACCATTTACAGTCACAGTAACATTGTTTGCTTATGGCCCGGGTACTTCACCAGTTGTGGTCGCTCTCCCCTTTGTGGGGGGACACATTTTGTGCTTTTCGTGTATTATACAGACCGCTGTGTGTTGTGGTTGGAGGGCGGCAGCTCATTCATATTTGATTTATCACAGTGGGTTACTTTATTATGATTTATTGAAGGCTAGAAGCAGAAGATCTGAACTGAACCGCGGGATGTGCGCGGCGGCAACCCCACAAAGAGTTCCCGGCTAAATCCCAGGATCACATTACATCTCCGTAACATGCCCTCATCTCAAGGACAGACTTTACTTTAAACTTTCCGAGTAGAGACAAAGGGCACGAGAAAATCCTGAAAGTTGTTTGAAGTTGTCTCCGTTTTTTCTGGAACTATTTACAGATTCTGGTATAAATTAATATGTTGAACAAAATTTGTAAGGAAAAAATGAATGACCATAATATGTTTAGCTTAGAGGACCAAAGGGAGACCGGGCGATAAAAACCTGCAAAGACATTCAAAATAAATGTACCTGTCTGAAAGGCCAGAATACACAAAGACCAGGTCATAATGTGACATTGTGAGGTTGAAAATTAGTTGTAATGTCAGTGGCCAGACAATTGTTTACCATCCTCTGGATCAATTAATAATTATTAACAAATAATCCACCTATTATAAGGAGCAGAAGAGATCTAAAAACGTTGAACTTGATGGACTAAAAGTCTTTAATCAACCCCAAATACTATGTAACCGTTAAGGAATGTAAGCATGCCTGGGCAGTGGTGCAGCTACTGCTGGTGCAAAGCACCGAGGCCCACAACATTGTAGGTGCCCTCTGCTGCTGGCAGTAAATGAGGAATCGAGACGATAATTACTCTATTGAAAGGTTTTTCTCATCACCATAGGGGTGATTGGATCATTTACATACACTGTCCATTCACATTATTATGACCACCAGCTCATATCCCGAATAACCGCCATGTGCAGCACGGACAGGAGCTAGACGGCGTGGCAATGAGTCAATAAGATGCTGGAAGGTTGGCAAGGGTATCTGGTGCCAAGCAGACTGCTGCTGAAGCGTGTGTACTGAAGGATCCATACGGCACAGATGGCAAATGATGTGGTACCACAGGTACTCAATGGGGTTCAAGGCCGGGGAAGTACATGGAAGTCTTCATTGTGTGAGTGGACCCAGATAATGCCAAGAAAACATTCCTCAGACCATAACGCTGCCGCCACCAACTTGTGTTCTTCCAACAACGGTTGCAGAGTGTTTGAATTAAAGAGACTGAACATAGCATTCTAATAAAAAAAAACATGTAAACTTTTGAGTTTTAAAGAAATGTATGATTCTTTTTCCTATTCTTGTTCCTGTGGAACTTCAGCATCAGCTATAGTCACAAACCATTTTATCAATCATTGTATATAATGGTGCAGCAGGTGCAAGGCACTGGGATAGGCAACCTCTGTGAGGGTGACAGATAATTATTTTTATAGAAAGGTGATCTGCTCATCATACTGGGATCTGACCCTCTAATTTTTGGGGGCATTTTATTGACCCTATAGGGTGTATAGAGCAGTCCCAAAATATTTTGCTCAGGTCCCCATTGACTAGCTCCACCTCTGATTGTACTTGTTCTTTTTTACATTTGTGATATAAAATCAGAAGCTCAGTGAGCCAATACATTAATAGGTGCCAACTATGAAATAATCAAATGTTCTCTATATGTTTTTGTTAAAAAAAGGCTAATTACTGCTAAATAGGGAATGCAAGGAATAGTCTGATTTGCTTGTTGTTTTTTATTAGAAAGGCTCAGCTAGTAAGACGATTGGCAGTCAGTGTTTTGTTGCCTTCATCTGGACCATTTCACATAAAGCAGAACTCAGAGAAGATCTAAAGAGGTTGAACTTGATGAACTAAATGTCTTTTTTTTACTTTGATTACCATGAAATCCATCAGTTGTAACCTGTTGGTGGGTTGAGGACTGGAGTAATGACCAACTGAGCTCCAGCAAGTCCTAAAACAAGAATAGGCATGTATTCTTCTTATTACTGTGGTTGAAATATTGAAAGTGCAATTAGTGGAGCTTAACATGTGCAAAAATAATCACGGTTACATGTTTTAAAATATGTATTATAATTGTAATGATTTTCAATCGAAGTCTTATTGCATGTTTAGGAGAACGTCCATTTACATTATTATTCTGAGATACAGTACTCTGTGCCAAATCCTCCATTATCCCGTCCTTTTTGTATCAAATAATAAAGAGGCTCTGAGTCATTTTGTGATTTGGTCTGAAGGCTAAGCTCTCAGAACGTCTGATAATAAAATAACTCCCAGAGATTGGAAATGGCGCACAATTCCCACAGAGAGGTCCTTAGTCTAATAAAAACAAACACTGTCTGTGTACATGTAGATTAACTTCCATAGAGTCACCGTATCCAGAAATACTGATAGTAAGGAGATCGACTGGTTTTACATCTACTATTTGTTTCTAAATGTAATTATTCTTGAGATATAACATAGTGGTGGGAGATGGTTAAAATGAAAAACAATTGAAGTGTGAGTTAGGTGCTGGAAAAGTTCAATTGTACCAGAAACTGATTTACTGTACATCTTCAGAAATGCCTTGGCATGTAAGGAGGCCTATAAGGGGTAAGGTTTGGATGGCTGGAAAAATGGATGTTGATGAAGGTTGGAAGTTGGGAAGGTTTGGTCAATCAAAACTGAATAAGAGGCACAGATAATGTTACGTTGTATGGCCTATGTGATGGTGTCATTACGGAGGAAAAATCTATTATAATACACCCAAAAAACAACAATCCAGATCCAAGATGCTTGACAAATCTCCCCTGCAAAGAAACAGAGTGGGAGATTACTGAAATGGAGAAAACAAGAAGGGGACAATAACACTGGGTGAGGAAGTTACTCAAAGTGTCGTGGACATCTAGGAAGATATAGAGAATAAGAGATGTGAGACTGTATGTCTAAGGCCACTTACAAACCATGTGCCCCATTCAACTGCAAGCCTACAATTACCTGTAACCTGACATTTTGGCTGCGGGTTACATTTTTCTAAACATTTAAACGTATTCAATTGTCTCTAACTCGCAACTGCCCGCTCACAGCCTCCACACACAAACCATGCACTCATAAATAGGATTTCAGGGGGCGTAATCCTATAATCTGACAATATTTAAGCAAGCCCATCATTTACTTCTCAAACACTCGCAATAATTCTTAGACAAAGCCAATAGTAAATGAGACTGTCATCATGACATCTGTAAAACATGGAGTTTATACTATAATTAATTAGTGTTTAGAAGTAAAATTTGTGATCGGACTCACAATCCAGAAATCAATAAAAATCATTAAAGCAACTAGTCCATCCGGGTTCCATGATATGTATTAATCCTTGATTTCCGGGATCGATATAACACGGAAATAAAAGTTAAAAATAATATTTTTTTTTATTGCAGATTGCGAGCTTGAGACTTTTTTAAAATAATTTCTAATTCCTTTCCATGCTTTCCCAGTATTTTAAAGTACAGTAGAGTGTGTTTAATAGCTGCTGCAGTTGTCAGAACTAGTGTCTAACCATCTTGTGAGTCCTATCTAGTACTCATAATATTTTTTGATACATTTTCAAGATGCGGGTCAGATTTAATTTGCAAGCTACTTGAACTTTTGTAATTGAATATTGATTTTGCGTTGTTAGCACTGTTAACTTTTGTGGAGATAGTGCTGAGTTACGTCTTTGGCGGGCCCGCCGTGATTTTGGGCAGTTGGAATGCCAGTAGCTAAATGTAGCCAATTGAATATCCATAACCTTTACAAGCTGCTTTTCGGGTTCAAGTAATTGTGATTTGGTCAATTTAATGGGGCCCAAAACACTATAATTGCATATAAAGGCATTACAGTGGACTTTGTATTGATTTCTGTATTTTTGTATTTTGCTTTTGTATTGATTTCTTTTACATATTTGCATGGACATCTAAGTTTTATGAAATATTTAATAAAACAGTAAAATAGGCAACAATTTAAAACAAAATATAAAAAATCTCCAGTAGAGTAATATTGATAAATTCTATATAACAAAATAAATGGTTTTCGCAGACAAGAGTTTGACCTTTAACCTGCTCCCATGCATACTACACGGACATCGTTCGGGGGGGTCACACATCGCACTGTAACATGAGTGTGGTCTCTTGATAAAAAACAGAGGTACGGTAACGCCCCGCTACTACTTTACAGAGGACCTGTATCCTCAAGCCTTTGTGTTCACATGTCACTTGTTATCTGTGAAATAACGCATTCTTATTTTCCCTTTTCTTTTGTTTGGCTGCGGCTGATTTTCCGAGGAATTAAGGAAATTAATTTCCTTGCCAGTCATTCCTTCTATATCTGGGAGAGAGTTCAGCACAGCGGGGCTTAGCAAGGATTTCCCAAGGCTTGGAGCCACTTCAAAGATTTGCTTCCTTTTGTGTTATTTTCATATCAGTTTTCTTGATTTATGCTCATATATATTTTGACGCTCTGTGCGTTTATCAAGAACAGTTTACGGTAAAGTTAATGAAACAGAAAGTGAAATGTCCTACCAAACTATATTAAGAACAACAAACACAGAGAAAAACTCACCTAATCCCGAAAATCTGATAGACAGACATTAATGGACAACTGTAGTGTTCAGAAAAACAATCCTAACAAACGGTAAGGCAGATAACAGGAAACAAGAGTGGCATCCAGATATCAGGAAATGTTCACTTGCTTAATAACTGCTAAGCATCAAGATCACAATTTCAAGAGAGAAGCTTGCAATTTTGGTTTAATGAGCTGTAGTGTTTTTGGCTTCAGCAATTATGCTTCTCTCCACCCCCATCAGGAGGCTGTGTTGATAGGAACTCTTACATGCCTCCTTATCTACAGTGGCTATAAGAGCTAGAATGGACAGGAAGAGTTTAGGGCAGCCTCCTGGTCAGAATGTGTCCGATCTCCTGGATACCTTAGGGCAGGGGAAGTCAAGTTCGGTCCTGGAGAGCCACACAGGCCAGGATTTCAGTATGCCAATCAGGATGACTGAAGAAGAGATAGTCTTGACTGTTTACAGCAGGGATATCTTCAAATTCTGGCCTGTGCGTGGCCCTGCAGGACTGAACTTGCCTTAGGGGATGAAGAAAATCAGCTTTGCTAGTCAGCGAAACACTAAAGTTCACATGTAAGTTTTAAAAGCTTAATTGAATTTACTTCAAATAATGATTTAATTGGTAATCTGTAACTAAATAAACAAAGAAACGTAATTGTATGAACACTACTTTAAGTCCTACTAGCCCTCCTTACCTTTTCTACACCCTCTGTCTTCCTAAGGAGCACCCCCTCCCTTTGCACTCCATTACCGTCCACGTGTGAAGACTCTGACAAGGACCTGCCCACACGACAATCTAAGACCCTATAAAGTAGGGTCTGTACTGGCTTTGTATGAGAGGTATTGATTGTACTACAGTAGCCCTTTAAGGGGACACCATCAGAAGAAGGTTTACTGATATACTGCGGAGCTCACGGCTATCTGTGCTTCCAACTAACATTACTCACAAATCTCTGCTTAAAGGGACGTGGAGGCTGCCTGGATTGTACTATGTATATACTATATCTATGTATTTACTTTTATGTAATTTATTTATTTTATAAGCTCTGTTTTTCCTTCCTATTATCAAACAACGTGTACTTCTTTGGGTCTGCCCTCTGTAGCTCATGCAACTCATGAATTCACGGACTGTGAAGAACAGTGTTTTAACTTGGCCAATCAGTGACCCCTCTCAGAAGCATTTTGCAGAATTTGCCACTGATTGGTTACTATGAGACCTTGCACAACCTGTGATTTTAAGTACACTGTCTTCATGAGCTGCAGAGGGGAGAAACCAGTTAGGATCTATTTGTAAAATTGTAGGCAGCAAAAATCTAAACTTATAAGACTTCCTAATAAAATAAAGCACATAAAAGTAAATAGGTACACAGGGATATTATAAGTATATGATATTGCTATTGAAATGAGTTCCCGGTTGAAGTCTTAGAGAGATGGCAGCCATTGTCAGTATTGTTCTGTGTTTAAAATCCAATTTTCTTAGCGTTAACCTCCAATTTGAAACCTTAAAAATGAATAGAAATTATTATGAAAATTCCAGTGTCTTCAATGAAAGGGGATATATATATATACTAGTCACCTGCCGTCAAAAATGACGATATAATATTGTATAAAAAATTGTGTCTTCTGTCTTTTTGTGTGCCCTCTCTCTGTGTACCCTGCACTCTCTCCCTCTCTGCGCCCTCTCCCTCCTTCTATCTCTCCCTCCCTCCTTCTATCTCTCCCTCCCTCCTTCTCTCTCTCTCTCCCTCCTTCTCTCTCTCTCTCTCTCTCCTTCTCTCTCTTTCTTTCTCTCTCTCTCTCTCCCCCTCCTTCCTTCCCCCTCCTTCTCTCACTCCCCCTCCTTCTCTCACTCCCCCTCCTTCTCTCACTCCCCCTCCTTCTCTCCTCCCCCTCCTTCTCTCCTCCCCCTCCTTCTCTTCTCCCCCTCCTTCTCTTCTCCCCCTCCTTCTCTTCTCCCCCTCCTTCTCTTCTCCCCC
Source organism: Discoglossus pictus (assembly GCA_027410445.1). Lineage (NCBI taxonomy): Eukaryota > Metazoa > Chordata > Amphibia > Anura > Alytidae > Discoglossus > Discoglossus pictus. The sequence goes on from CM050171.1 coordinate 111,454,040, forward strand.
TCCTTCTCTTCTCCCCCTCCTTCTCTTCTCCCCCTCCTTCTCTCCCTCCCCCTCCTTCTCTCCCTCCCCCTCCTTCTCTCCCTCCCCCTCCTTCTCTCCCTCCCCCTCCTTCTCTCCCTCCCTCTCCCTTTGCCGCGCAATGCAAGCCTTGCAATGCGCAGTGCACATGCACAACTCGCAAGTCTCTCCCTCTCTCCTTCTCACTCTCTCCCCCTCCATCCTTCTCTCTCCCTCCCCCTCGTTCTCTCCCTCCCCCTCGTTCTCTCCCTCCCCCTCGCTCTCTCCCTCCCCCTCGCTCTCTCCCTCCCCCGCGCTCTCTCCCTCCCCCTCGCTCTCTCCCTCCCCCTCGCTCTCTCCCTCCCCCGCGCTCTCTCCCTCCCCCGCGCTCTCTCCCTCCCCCGCGCTCTCTCCCTCCCCCGCGCTCTCTCCCTCCCCCGCGCTCTCTCCCTCCCCCGCGCTCTCTCCCTCCCCCGCGCTCTCTCCCTCCCCCGCGCTCTCTCCCTCCCCCGCGCTCTCTCCCTCCCCCGCGCTCTCTCCCTCCCCCGCGCTCTCTCCCTCCCCCGCGCTCTCTCCCTCCCCCGCGCTCTCTCCCTCCCCCGCGCTCTCTCCCTCCCCCGCGCTCTCTCCCTCCCCCGCGCTCTCTCCCTCCCCCGCGCTCTCTCCCTCCCCCGCGCTCTCTCCCTCCCCCGCGCTCTCTCCCTCCCCCGCGCTCTCTCCCTCCCCCGCGCTCTCTCCCTCCCCCGCGCTCTCTCCCTACCCCTTCTTCTCTTTCCCTCCCTCTCCTTCTCTTTCCCTCCCTCTCCTCTTTCCCTTCCTCTCCTTCTCTTTCCCTTCCTCTCCTTCTCTTCCCTCCCTCTCCCTTCACAGCACAGTGCCCCTGCAAAACTCGCAAGTCTCTCCCTCTCTCCCTTTCCTTCTCCCTCTACTTCTCCTTCTCTCTTTCTCTTTGTGTTTCTCTCTCTATCTCTCTCTTTCTCTCTCTCAAAATGATAGCTTATAGGAAGTCCAACACAAAGACTTGATGATTAATGATAGCAAAGTGCCAGAGTACATTTTATCTTTCTTCAATGCTGCATGTAGGTCCCTGCATCTAAGAAAAGTGCAATATATCTATACTTAATTACAAAATGATACTCAACATAAAACTCATTGTATAAATATGGGAGAAAATATATTACAGCGTGTTTTCTCTTTTCAATGACAGTCTCAGAGCACAAGAACATATTCAGGTATTTAATTCTTAGGGACTTGCCCTCTGCCAGCCAATGAGATCTAAAGATTAAAGTATGCTCTGTCCATTTCCTGTTAGTTTATTAATTAAGATTAATCAGGTCTTAGCTAATATTTTTCCTAAAGAAAAATAACTTTTGTAATGTTTAAAACATGCTCTTCTAGATGCATGAGAGAAGCCGTTGTATTCCATGTTCCTTTAACTGCTCTGTGGGGCTTGCACTTGTAAGCCAATGAGCAGTGATATAGATGTATGAGTAATACTTCTCTGCCAATCAAACTTACATGCAACAGTATACTCTGTGCACTTCCTACTAGTTCCAACCATGTTTTACAACTTTTGTAATGTTTAAAACACAATATTTAAAATGCTTTTAAATACATGGAAAGAAATGTCTTGCCATTCCATGTCCTTTAAACAATTCAAGCAAGCTTGAGATAAGCACAAGGCTATTCTGGGGTTTTATTAATTCAAGGTAGATATACATGGCAGTCAAGATGAGCCTTTCAGTTCGTATCTGTCATCAAATGTATGTTTCAATGTTTTATTTGATCCGAACAGATACATATGTGTTTGTATGTACCTATAAAACTGGTTTCTAAGACAAAGGTCTGTTTCATTAAGCCATATGTTTGGTGTTTAGTCATTCAGTCGTGCCCGACTCTCCAAGACCTTATGGACCGCAACACGATAAGTACATGTGTCAGTCACTGCCCCTCTGAGCTCCATCAAGTTCATGCTCATTGCTTCAGTGATCTCATCTATCCATCTCTGCCCCCTTCTTCATGTACCTTCAATCTATCTCAGCATCAGAGCCTTCTCTAAGGAATCCTGCTGTCTCATTATATGACCAAAATATTTGAGCTTCAGCCTCATGACCAAACCTTCTCCAACAACACAATTCAAAGGCATCAATTCTCCAGCGCTCAGCCTTCTTTATGGTCCAGCTCTCACATCTAAATGTTACTACTAGGAATACCATAGTTCTAACTATGCGCACATTTGTTGATAGTGTAATATCTTTACTTTTTACTAGCTTGTTCAAGCTTGCCATAGCTTTCCTTCCCAGAAGAAAACATCTTTTAATTTCATGACTACAATCACCATCTGACGAGAACTTGGATCCCAGGAAAATAAAATCGGTCACTGCCTCCACTTCTTCCCTATATATTTGCCAGGAACTGAGATTGCCATTTGCCATGATCTTCATCTTTTTAACGTTGAGCACCAGGCCAGCTTTTGCACTTTCTTCTTTTACCCTCATCAATAAGTCCTTTAGTTCCTCCTCACTTTTAGCCATAAGAGTAGTATCATCGGCATGTCTGAGGTTGTTGATATTTCTTCCAGCAATACTGATTCCGGCTTTGGATTCATCCAGTCCAGCCTTACGCTTGATGTACTCTGCATGTAAGTTTAATAAATAAGGTGACAATATACAACCTGTTGTCCAATGTTTGGGTCTGATCGTGGCTTCTTGGTCCACATATACAGTAGATTCCTCAGGAGGCGGGTGAGATGATCTGGTACTTCTATCTCTTTAAGAGCTTGTCACATTTTGTTGTGATCCACACAGTCAAAGGCTTTAGAATAGTCTATAAAGCAGAAGTAAATGTTTTTTCTGGAACTCTCTTGCTTTCTCTATTATCCAGTGGACATTGGCAATTTGATCTCTTTTGCCTCTTCCTCTGCGGAACCGGCTTGAACATCTGGTCGTTTCCACTCCATATATTGTTGGAGTTGAGCTTGTAGGATTTTAAGCATTACCTTACTGGCATGTGAAATGAGTGCACTTGATTGATAATTGAAGCACTATTTGGGGAATTGGGATGTAGACTGACCTTTTCCAGTCTACTGGCCATTGTTGAGTTTTCCAAATATGTTGGCATATGGCAAGTAACACTTTCACATTATATTGTAGAATTTTTTTTTTTATATTTAACTTTTTTATTGAAAGAATAAACAAATAGAACATCGTAAGTTCAGCAAATCATATAACAAATCTCTCAAGTATCAACAAGATATATCAAAAAGTTTCTTTCAAAGTTTTTCTTTTTTGGTTAGAATAACACATGAACATGTAAAACATATATATAAAGTCACACAAGGTCTTGAACATATATACATTCCTCAAAGCAGACATGTGTCTAGGAGGTACAGTAAGGTGAAACCATAGATCAAACATCAGGTCAACCCAGAAAAGTAGTTCACACGAACCTTATTGTGGACCTCGTAGAGTCCATAAGTCCCAGCAGGAGGCCCATCGACGGTATCTTTCATCAATTTCAGCTGAAAGTGAGCTCATAGCCCGAATGAACCTGATTTTGTGAAGTACTTCAATGTGAGTAGGGGAGGTAAGTTTCCAGTGTTTAGCTATGATGCATCTCGTGGCCAAAAATATCTGTGTTGTTAAACATTGTTCTGATTTGAATAGCCCCGTAATTGGAAGGCCTAGCAAAGCTTCCTCAGGCTTTTGTGTTACTGTTGTCCCCAAAAGTGTTTCTAATAGGTCGTATGTTGCTGTCCATATGGGTCTTATTTTCGGACACTCCCACAGCATGTGAATCAGTGTACCAGTGTCTGTGCAGCCCCTAAAACATGTGTCAGGGTGTGTTTTGTTCAGAAGATGGAGTCTTGCTGGTGTAAGGTACCACCTCATTATTGTCTTAAAAGAGTTTTCTTTTAGTGTCACGTTTAGTGAAGAGGTATTGGCTTGTTTTAGGATCTCATTCCATTGGCTGTCGTCTAGAGTTACCTGCAAGTCAGCCTCCCATGCAGTTTGGTAATGTGGTTTAACCCTGTTGGTGAGAGACACCATCTGATTGTAAATGATAGCTATATTGGCCTTACCTCCGGGATTGTTGATACAGCATTTCTCAAAGGGAGATTTGGTGTGATATTTGTTGATTTTCGTAGAGTGTGTTAGTGTCTCATTAATTGCCATCAGATTAAGCCACTCTCTATGTGGCACCTGAATTATGTCAGTGATAATTGACGATGTGTTGCTTTGTGAGGTCACCCAGGTATCTGCCACAATTGTTATTTTGTTCTTTATCCACCATTTCATCTGGGTAAATTTATTGAGGTGCTGACCTTTGTGTGATTGCCATAGTGGAATCAAGCCAGAACCCATGCTCAGGAGGACCAACCTTCTGTTCAGGTCTTTCCATAATTTCAAAGAGTGGCTAATACAAATTGGTAACTCTCCTGTTCGTAGGTCCCGACCTAAGCTAAGCCATAAAACCTGCGAGTACCCAATGCTTGTCTTCTAGAAGTTGCCTCTCTATGTCTGCCCACACCGGTATGGCCTCTTTTTTAAACCAGGTCGTGGTTTGAGCTAATCTAGTGGCCTTATAATACTTGATTAGATCAGGGAAGGCTAGCCCCCCTTTTTGTTTAGGCGCACACATTGTGGTTCTATTAATTCTTGGTTTCTTGTTATTCCATGCGAACTTAAAAAGTGTTTTTTGCAACACTCTAAGGTCGGGTAACCTGATCGGGGTTGGGATTGTCCTAAATAGGTATAATAATTTGGGAATCACATTCATCTTGATGGAATTTATTCTGCCCAACCATGAGATGTTAAGGAAGGACCACTTGGAGATATCTGCCTTGATTCTGTTAAAGACAGGAGGAAAATTTGCCTCGTATACCAACGCTATAGACCGCGGAATATGAATACCCAAATAAGTTATCTGTTTGGGTGCCCATTTTATGGGAAAGCTGTTTTCTAAGTTCTGTTTCACCGTTTGGGGTAGTGTAATGTTGAGGGCTATGCTCTTGTTAGTGTTGATTTTGAACCCTGACACTCTGCCAAAGTCTGTGAGCAATTGGAATAAATTAGGCAGGCTTGGTATTGGATCTGTAAGTGACAGCATGATATCGTCTGCAAAAAGGTTGAGCTTAAGCTCATTAGGGCCAATCTGCACTCCTTTAATGTTTGGACAATTTCTAACTGCCGCTGCCAATGGTTCAAGACTAAGGGCGAAGAGCAAGGGGGAGAGTGGGCAGCCCTGTCTAGTTCCCCTAGTAATATTAAATTGTTTGGACACAAATCCCTGATATATAATACATGCTCTGGGATCGCTGTATAAAGGCATAATGCCCTTCAAAAAGCCGTCCCCCAGACCAAACTTCGCCAATGTTTTCCACATAAAAGTCCAGTCTATCCTATCAAATGCCTTTTCGGCGTCTAAAGATAGGAGCATTAGCGGGATATCCTCTCTGGTAGCCAAGTCTATCAGGTTAAAGATTCTCCTGGTGTTGTCGGGTGCTTCTCTACCTGAGATGAAGCCTACCTGGTCCGGATGGATCACGTCCGGCAACAATGGGGCCAATCTGTTTGCCATTATTTTGGAATATAGTTTGAGGTCCGTGTTGATCAATGAGATCGGTCTATAACTACCGCACTGTGCTGGGTCTTTCCCCTCTTTGGGTATTACGATAATTTTAGCCTCTAGAAATTCTGGTCTGAATGAAGAACCAGAAAGGAAACTGTTAAATAATTCTTGGAGGTGCGGTAGCAAGAGATCGATGTATTGTTTATAATAAAAATTTGTGAATCCATCCGGACCAGGTGCTGCATGTGATCTCGTGGCCTTAATAGCCTGTTTAATTTCCTCAGCAGTTATGGGGTCTGCTAGGGTCTCTGCCTGTGATTCCTCAATTTGTGGCAGCTGAATCCCAGAAAGAAATTCATCAATTTGTGATTTGTGAGAGTAGGATCCTGAGTGAGAGGGGGCGGAATACAGTTCTGTATAAAATTGTCGAAAGACATCAGCAATCTGGTCTGGTTTAGAGACCGGGCCTTTCCCTTTAGTAAATATCTTTGGGATGAATGAGTCCGCCCTCTGTGCTTTAAGCTTTCTGGCCAACATACTGTCAGGTTTATTGGTGCTCATAAAGAAGCTGGCCTGCGTACGTTGTAGCATGGAGACCACCTTCTTCCTGAGCACTGTGTTTAAGGTGTGTTTGTATTTCAGAATTTCATTGTAGATCTTAGGATCATGATTCCTGGCAAATAGTGATTGTAACTCTGTGATCTTGCTATTGAGGTCCCTAATTTGCACTCTATCTGCTTTTTTCGCTGCTGCTCCTAGCTGAATACAAACTCCTCTAATCACTGCCTTATGGGCTGCCCACACTCCTCCCCCGTCTACCTCACCCCCACTATTGATCCCGAAGTATTCCACAATTGCACTGCTGATTTTTTCCCTTAGGACTAGATCGTTTAATAGACAGGGATTTAGTGCCCACGAGGGGGACCGGCCCGCTGGTAGAAGTCCAGACAGGGAGATCAGAACCAGGTCATGATCTGACCACGAAATGGGTCGAATGGAAGCTGCTTCTAAGTTTAGTGATAGGTGTTGTTGAATGAACAGGTAATCAATTCTGGAGTGTGACAGATGTCTGGGGGAGTAAAAAGTATACTCTCGATCAGTGGGGTTCATTATCCTCCAACTGTCTATCAGGCAATTAGATCTGAGAATATGTTTAAGAGCTCGGGTAGCCGTGGGAGGTGTGAGTTTAGTGGTAGCAGTTGATTTGTCTGTAGATGGATCTAGGACTGTGTTCATGTCCCCCCCTATGATCAGGAGGGAGTGCTCCCAGCCCATAATCAGATCTGAAATCTTAGTGAAGAATTGCTTCTGATCAGTGTTTGGCGCATATATGTTAAGGAAGGTAATTTTCTGGTCATGAACGGTGCCATGTACTGCCACATATCTACCCTCTGGGTCTGTCTGAGTGCGGGTGTGGCGAAATGTAAGCCTATTATGAATAAGGAGAGTCACCCCTCTTTTTTCTTTTCTGTTGCGGTGGAGTGGAAAGTTTGTTTATATGCTTTCCCCCAGTATTTGGGGACCGCTAGTTTCTTAAAATGTGTTTCTTGCACAAATATTACATCTCCCCCTAGTCTCTGATACTCTTTTATGGCAACCCCTCTCTTAATCGGTTCATTCAGGCCCTGAGCATTATGTGAAATGATATTAATATTCATGACTCACCGTTTGTCTGGGGCTCAAGGCCAAGCTTAGTAGAGCACTAAGGGTTATAGCCGCCTTCGAGTATCTAGTCTGATGAGCCTCCCGCTGGGACTCCGTCCAGAAACCACCTGCGTCACTTCACTGTGCAAATTGATGTAAACGTAAAGTAAAAAGTTAGGGTAGAACGGATGAGGAGAACACAACGATATACAGTGGTTGAAACTGCTTGTCAAGTAATCCGGCGTCAAATTTGTTGACACAAATTTATCAAAAAAAATAAAAATGAAAAAAAATTCTTTTTTTTTTAATTCTAAAAATAAAATTATACTAATAGAATATAACAAAACTAGGAACGTAGTATAACACTACTTCAAGGAGAGCGAGCGCTGTCCTTTTAATTAAATTGGTGAGTCCAGTAGTATTAGACTCCAATACTGACTGGATTCGCCGGGGGGTGTGTATATGGTGAAGCCCTTAAGGGACACTATCAATATCTATATAAAAAAAAAATTAGAAATATTCTTCTAAAGTGACAGATAGTTATGCAAGAGTTTAACTAGTCATGTCTGTTCATATTTTTGGTCGCAAGTTTTAGAAGATCAAAATAAGAGGTAGAACCTAACTATAACATATCATATAACAATACATCACAGTGTTATTGGATCTATGGCACATCTGGCTGGTCAGGGGCCCTGTTTTGATGTCTTCTGGAGGGGAGGTTGGAACCTCTACCACGAGAATTAAGACCAACTGTTCTTCCTCGGGGACCCTCTGTCAACTCCCTGACGGGTTGGCTGTCGCCAGAAACTCCAGGAGCATCTGTTAAAGTAATGTCCCAGGTAGCTAGAAGGGCCATCCCCTCCTCTAGGGTTCTGATGGTAAAGAACTTGCCGTCCCTGGCAATCAGTAGGCGAAATGGAAAGCCCCAAGAGTATTTCCAGCCATGGGCCAGGATGTTGTCCAGGAGTGGTTTCATCATTTTCCTCTTGAATAACGTTTGTTGAGCGAGGTCCGCAAAGACACTTGGTCTGTGCCCTTCGATGTCAGGGATACCCCCCCTGGATGCTCTCATGAACATTTCCTTAGTTGTATAGTAATGGAAGCGGGCGATGATATCTCTGGGGCGTTCAGACATGGTGGAACGACCTCCCAGAGCTCTATGGATCCGGTCCAGTCTGTATTGCTCAGAGTCCAGATTTGGTAGCAGAAACTCACAGAGCTCTGACATGTATAGATGGAGGTCAGTTACTGATTCAGGTACGTTTCTCAGTCTGATATTCTGTCTCCGAGATCTATTTTCTAGGTCTTCCTGAAATGTTAAGTGGCGGGCTTGCTCCTCCTTTAGCATGGAGATTTCTTCCTCAATCTTGACATGAGATTGTTTTAGTTTGTTATATTTCTCTTCAAGCGAGTCAGTTTTAGCGTCCACTCTTTTTATCTCGGACGTCAAGTCTGCTGAGACTTTTTGGATGTCCGCTCTGATGTCCTCCCTGAATGTGAGGATCAGGTCTTTGAGGTCTTGGATATCACCCTTAGTGCTTGGCGCTGTTTGCTCCATCGTTGTTGCTGCCGTGGTTTTTGAGTTAGGCTGTTGTTTTTGAGATGCAGGGGGTGACGCTCTAGGCAAGTAATAAGATTGTATATTCTTGCTACTTTTTCTCGTAGCTACTCCAGCCATGACATAAGAAAAGGTATTTTGTCACTTTTGCGTTTGTAAGTGTCCCCATGTAACGGGCATATGGGAATAGGAAGTTACATCCTGGAGAATATCAAGTCTCTCATGTGAAACATATGCCCCATAAGCTTTGTGCTATCAGGAAGTCCCTTTGTGGTTTACCACTTTCCTCCACTAGATGGCAGTGGCAGACCAGGGAAGTATCAGATGTAATTGATAGTCTTAATTTCTTGTAGTAGTAAGTTAATGTAGTTTAAAGATCACTGATGTTATATTCCTGAAATTTCTCTGGGTAGTAGTGCTGTATATCTTTATTGCAGTACACTGAATATATGTGCACCCCATTAGACCCCAAGATATAGTAAGTTACCAGAGTGCTTCAGGAATTGTCACTTTGACCATCGGGCGGCTGAATTGTAGTGTGCTCTGCTCAGCACCAGCCACATTGTAGCTTGATCCGCCAAAGAAGGAATAAAATACTTTTATTGTGCACATGAGAATCTGTGAACTTCCAATGTAGGGTAGATGGTGCCCCTTTTCTACTTTGACAGATAACAATTGTATCCACCTGCCTTTGGTGTCAGGCAGCTGCATGCACTTAGTGAAATCAGAATGGCAGTCAGTCACTGGGCCTAGCCCTGCCCTAGTTAGAGCATAGAAACCACAAGTCACAAAATGCCCCCTATCACAGGGGAGTGAGGCATAAGAACTTGCAGAGTTGTTTGTCACAGTTCCAAGGCAATGATAGTTGGATTCTTTGCCACAGCTGTAAATATTGACAACAAAAAATCAGGGCTTGGCTGTCGTTTGAAATAGGACTAGAACATAAGAATGCAAATCAGGCTCTAGTCACACACTTAACAAACTTCAGTAGACAATAGCAACAAAATCAAAGGACACTGGGTTGTAAAGGCCTAAGTAGGCTTGTCAGTTGTAGTGGATTTCAGAGGCACTGATAGGCATGTCAGTTGTAGTGGATTTTCAGAAGCACAGATATATAGATTGCATTCCTGATTTGCATTTTTAAGCCTGAGCATGTAATTTTCGTAAGCTGCCACTTGGTGGTAGTGTTGAGCTGTCTTTTATACAGGGAGTAGTCATCAGCAAGCTTATACAACCAGTGTAGCCGATCCCTTTATCTCATATAACATAAACAAGTTAAGATGATAAGGGATTGAGGAAAAAAAAAGTAAATTCCTTGTCTTAAACAGTTCATTACATTTGGCTGTGGCAGTTTTGCTTCAATTGCTTTGCTGATTAGAGTCCAGCACCAATTAGGATTTAATAAACAGAGCTTTTAACGATGGTTGCAAACATATGTGTCCCAGCAATGAGATGCTGTAAAGGTACAGTCCCTGGGGTGTGGGGGTACAACTCCACTTGCTCCTTATGATCCCAGATTGGTGTAGAAGTTCATTGAATGCACTTTAATCCCTTTTTTTCTATGTCCACCAGTGTCTGTGTGTAGTTGCAGGGCTATTGCTAGCTTTACCCTGTGTTAGCTTTCAGTAGTAACCCATATAGAGTGCTTGTTAATTTTTATGAAGTGAAAAATTATATGTTGTGCTCCACTTTATATCTCCCATCAAGAGGCCCTTCCCTGGGTAGGTGAGCTGGGGTCTAGCTGGGGTAGGATGACATAAAAGGGTCCCCTTTGGGGTTTAGACTCACCAGACACCTTTCCAATAGTTGTTGATTGTGCCCCATCCAGTATCTTTCAGTCCAGTAGATCTGTGCTAAAGTGAAGTCCAAAAGTTGCTGCACAGTGCTAGAGCAATCCAGACTGTTCAGTCACTGCATCTGCTATATTGTAGAATTTTGAATAGTTCAATTGGGATCACATTACCTCCTGCAGCCTTATTATCAGCAAGACATCCTAGGGCCCGTCTCACTTCACTCGCCAAGATGTCTGCCTCCAGATCCTTGGATAAATTATTGAGCTCATGAATGCTGCTAAAGATCCTTACTATATAGATATTCAGTGTATTCCTGCCACCTCTGCTTTATATGATGTTATCCTCTTAAGTCTCTACCATTTTTGTCTTTTATCATGCCCACTTTGGCATGAAAGGTCCCTTTGAGATCCCCAATTTTCTTGAAGAGATCTCTTGACATCCATTCTGTTATCTTCTTACATCTCTTTACATTGCTCATTGTAGAATGTCTCCTTGTCTCTTCATGTGTCCTCTGTAATTCTGCATTCAATTGGACAATTTTTTTCCTATCTCCACTACGTTTCGCCTTCCTTCTTTCCTGAGGGCGCTTATAAAGCCTCATCAAATTGCCAGTTTGCCTTCTTAGTTTTCTTTCTTTTAGGGATATTCTTGATCTTCAGGCATTCTATCTTTCATGACTAGTTCCTTAAATATATTCTTTACTACAACTGCATATTCACAAGGGATATTGTCTATTTTGTATCTGCCTGATCTGATGATTTTTCCACTTGTCTTCAGCTTAATTCTGAACTTTGCAATAAGAAGCTCCTGGTTTGAGCCCCAGTCTTCTCAAGGTCTTGTTTTTACTGATTGTAAACAGCTCCTCAATTTTTGGCTTCAAAGTATAAAGTCTTCAAAGTATATATAAATCTGATTTCCATATGGTCCATCTGTGAAGAGTCATCTCAGAGGCTGTTGGAAGAGGATGTTTGCTAAGAGTTATCTACACAGAGTTCTACTAATCTCTGACCAGACTCTTCTTCATTCATGGTTGGAGCATAGACTTGGATCACTGTGATGTTAAATGGCTTGCTTTGGCCACCCTGTTTGACTGAGGGCTACTCCATTTCTTCTGTGTGATTCATGACCACAGTAGAAGATCTTGTGGTTGTCTGATGTAAAATATACCATCCCAGTCCATTTAAGCTCACTAATTCCCAGGATATCAACATTTAACCTTGTCATCTCATGTTGGCCACACCCAAATTGCCTTGGTTCATAGTTCCAACATTTCAGGTTCCCATGCTGAATTGATCTTTGCAGCAGAGGACTTTCCTTTCTCCTCCAGGCACATCCGAAGCTGGGTGTCCTTTTGGCTTTTGCTCAACCATTTCATTAGATCTGGGGCTAATCGTACTCACCCTCTGTTCTTCCTCATCTTCTGGTGCCATAGCCTTCAGTTTCTGGTTGTGCCTGTCTCTGGTTCCTTCTCCAGTGGACCTCGATTTGTCTGACTTTTTAGGCATGACCTGCCCATCTTGGGTAACCCTACATGGTATAGCTCATAGCTTCATTGAAGTACACAAGCCCCTTTACCACAAGGTAGCAATACCGAAGGATCCATATCTTAGCATTGCTAAATAAATATTAAGCGTGTGTTTTTTTTCTAGCATATCTATCTATCTATCTATCTAGTGTATGGAATAACCATTCCCATTGGTTTTATTTCACAGCCTCCAGACAATACACCAGTTTCAGCCAATAAAGCAGACTCACCAGAAGGGTACTATGAAGAGGCGGAACCATATGATGCTTCAATGAACGGTAAGCAGGGGTTTTGTTTAAATGTTTATTTCTGTACATTAATACATTTAATTGGTACAGGTTTTTTAATGGTATCCATGTATCTGGAAATGATATCTAAAACGCTGACTGGTAGTGACTTATGGTTTATGGGTGCTTTTTGGTGAATATGGATTAACACTGGGACATGCTTTTATTCAAAGGATCACTATATTGTGGGAAATAGTTCACATTTGTTAAGAATTATAAGTTAACAACATTAGCTGTGTAAAAACGGTTTAGAGAAAAATCCTAATTTTAGCAGACTATAGGGGCTTTCATATTGGTCTTCTAGAGCAGTGGTGCTCAAAAGTCAGTCCTAAGACCAGGGCCTGTCCTTGATCCCTTATCGGATGGTCCTCAGGGATGAGGAGAGACAGCCGTTTTCCACAAAACATAACCTTTAGTCATAGACAGGTTATAGAGGAACCTATCTGAAGTTAAAATGTACTCTATTCAAGTCATTTGAAAACTAGATGAAATGTAAGTATGAAGTATAAAAATGTCCTGGATCTCACAGCCGGTTCCCATGAGGATTGCCAATTAACCAGCTGGCCCCATTAAACATTGGAAGGTAGCCAGCTGATTACCATGAACATTGGAAGGTAGACAGCCTATCCCCATGAACATTGGGCAAATGTCATGTGATCCCCATGAACTTTGGAGGGTAGCCAGCTGGTCCCCATGAACTGTCGAAGGTTGGCAGCCGGTCCTCATGATCACTGGAAGGTAACCATCCAGTCCCCAAGGATATGGGAATGTAATTAGCTAGTCTCCATGGACATCGGAAGATAACCAGCTAGTCCCCATGGGCATTGGAAGATAACCAGACTGTCCCCATGAGCACTGGAAGGCAACCAGCCGGTCCCTATGAGCACTGGAAGACAACCAACAGGCCCTCATGAGCACTGGAAGGCAACCAGCAGGTCCCCATGAGCACTGGAAGGTAACCAGCCGGTCACCATGAGCACTGGAAGGCAACCAGCAGGTCCCCATGAGCACTGGAAGGTAACCAGCCGGTCCCCATGAGCACTGGAAGGCAACCTGCCGGTCCTCATGAACAATGGAAGATAACCAGACGGTCTCCATGGACATTGGCAGAATGCCATCTGATTTCCATGAAGTTTGTAGGGAAGCCAGCTGGTCCTCAAGAACTTTGTAAGGTAGCCAGCTGGTCCTCAAGAACTTTGTAAGGTAGCCAGCTGGTCCCATGAAGTTTGGAAGGTAGGCAGCAGGCCCCCATGGACTTTGGAAGCATGGGTGTAGGAACCAAATAAATTCTAGGGGGCATAATGCATATAGTATAACAATAACACACAACTGCTTCTCTACACATAAACGCACATATCATTCCCCCCAGTTCCTACACCCATGTTTGGAAGGTAGCCAGCCGATCCCCATAAATGTTGGAAAATAGCCAGCGGGTCCCCAGACCACTGTATGCTGACCTTGAACCTGAGGGGGGGCAGTGATTCTATAGTGTGCCCCACTTACATGTATTCCTATTGATCCACAACATTCTGCAACCTTCCAATAGAACTGAAAAGACATATCTGCATCCAAGGTTCTTCCCATGTGACTAATACATTAGGAGAAAAAAAGCAAAAAGTATTCAATTTTAAAGCAAAATGAAATATAATAATTAAACATTAAAAGTTGTCTTTAATAATTTATTTGTAAAAACTCATACTGTGACAATGGAAGTTTTTCATCCCTTACTAATCAGCCCAATGTCAATGAGGAGAGTAATGGAGCACTCAAGTGGCTCGTCACCATAAATATAATGGTTGCCCAATGTAAAAGGATTCACTTGACTGCAATACTCTGATTATTCATCTGTTCACAGGGAGAGAGAGGGAAGAGGCTCTTAGTGTGATTACATTAAAGACTGAAGATAAAAAGCATTTTACCAGTAAGGACTCGAAAAATATCTCGAACGTCAATAAGTTATTTAACATTTAAATATATTAAAATGAAATACTAATTTCAATAAATGTTTTAACATTTAATATCTGCAAACTGCAAAACTAATTGTAATCTACACAAATATAAAATTATATTACTAATTTCAGTATGTTCTTTAACCCGTAAAGATATTTAAAAAAAAAAGTAACCATATACTGCTACAAATACAGCGATTATATTTCATACTAGTCACTTGCCCGCCAAAAATGATGGCAAAATATTGTCTTAAAAATTATACTGCTATTTTTAATTGTCTTGAAGCAACAGCTGCTTATTGTATTAGTGTCTTCAAATCATTTGGGAAGTCTTTCAATATGTTATTTCTAAATAAAATTTATAGTAACAATAAATTAGGGTCTACATAGCATGGGTGTAGGATCGGGGGGGGACCACATATAGTATGAAAATACAACATACAGTAAAAATGGTAATATTCTGGTTTATTTAACTTAAAAGGACTCTGTCACCCAGAAATCAAATAGTTTTTTTTAGTTTATTCTTTAAAAAAACATAAAAAAATAGCTATATGTTATTAGTTCTTTTGTAAAGTGAATCAATCCTGGGAAATTCAATTTTGTATTTGCTCTATATGTAAACGAGTGGCTCACATATATTAATTAGCTGCTTTTATCTGCTAATTGGTCTGCTGGTCTGTCTCTGTAGTGGCCAAAATAAAGACCCACAATGTTATCTGGCAGATAGACCCCACTCCCACAATATCAGGAATACTGGGGTGCACCTAATTTGCTCTAAACTATATTCTTTTTTCTATGTTTAAATGTGTATAAATTCTATACAGTAGCACCAAACCCCACACACTATATGAGGAAAGGTAGTGGGGTATAACCTTATAAACAAAGTACATTTCATAATCCTCTACATCACTTAGAATGAAAGTTCTCATGAAAACAAAATCCTCCTGTGCCACTGTGTCCTTTCATCGTTTCTTTAGAGTATTCCCTGTTTATCCTTGTACTTTTCTTCAAACACTAGCTCATTCTTGAGATATACACCCTAGTTGTCTCTGCATGGTATGGTGTGGGAGAAAAACAAATATAATGAAGTAAGACGCCCTCCCTTATACTAGCCAATGTGCAAGAAGTTATCTCTTGTCATGTAGAGAAGGTGGGACAAGAGTCACACGAGACAACAATGACATGGACATTATATGATTCATAACCCAACATGTTCTGGGGTCACAGTAAACCTATATACACATACCGTATGTGAGCTGGTGTCCTACAGTTCTGGGGTTTGGTGATGTCTGGTCTGCTCAGGACCCGATTAAATATAAACTTTGTGTTGTGGGTGGAATTTCAATTCCTTGTTCTATTTTAAGATAACACTGTACAGTAGTGACTTGGTTCTTAACCTTAATCCGTTCTGGACAGTAGGTTGAGTACCAAAGTCCCATAAGGAGTAATGTAAATTGGTTTCAGGAAACGTGATGAGTACCAAGGTAGCGCAATGAGTACCAAGATTTTTTCCTCATCCACACAGGTTGAGTATCAAAAATGTTCAGTTCCAAGGAGATTATGAACCAAGGTACCACTGTAGTTGTAAAACGGGGTATGGCCCTTTAAAATTTTAACACAATAAAATAAAAACATTTTAGCACAATCCTATAAAGTTATGCATTATTATTTTTTTCTTAATATTCCTCTGCTCATAGTTACTCCTTCTATTCATCAGAGAGTGTGCTGTCAGCAGCCACCTGTGAATATCCATAATACATCTTGTAATGCATACCACATGACCAGCAACCTCCTCTTATTCCACTGGCTTATATGATGCTTCTGTCTTATATACTAAAAGCTCAATCAACTGGCCATGCAGACTAATAGGTAGCCATTAAATGATTTAACAAATGTCATATTTGTTTAACCTTGACCTGTAACTCTGTCTTTGTTCCCTTTTTGCTGACCTCTTGGGACCGTACTCTGTAATTCTTCTCTCCTCTCTGTCATTCTGTCCAGTCTTTATCTTCTCTCTCTGTGCAGGACTCCAGGTTTCAGATGGGGAGATCTATGCCACAATTACCATGGGTATTTTATTTTCTCAGCCTACTTAGTTTTTTATGTTATGCATTTTGGCATGAAAAGAGTATTTGTACCCAACATTGTATTAAATATCCTGGACCTAAACCTGTGCCGAATGACTATCAGGGGCCCTCGTATCAAATATCCTACATCACCATGTCATCATGTTAAACCATGTTTATTTAACGAGCTAATGATATTGTTTGTGTATATATATATATATATATCACATATTATAATTGTCTAACTGCGATTCGTCGTCACGCTTCAGACGAATCGCAGTTAGACAATTACAAACTGCTGCGCATTGCGCAGAGCGCGGCGCGAGCCGCGCATGCGCAGAGCGCGGCGCAAGCCGCGCTCTGTGCATTACACAGAGCGCGGCGCGAGCCGCGCATGCGCAGAGCGCGGCGCGAGCCGCGCTTGCGCGCAGCGCGGCCCAGTGAGGAAGAGGGGGGGGTAGAGGCACAGAGGGAGAGTAAACTGCTGCGCATTGCGCAGAGCCGCGCATGCGCAGAGCGCGGCGCAAGCCGTGCTTGCGCGCAGCGCGGCCCAGTGAGGAAGAGGGGGGGTAAAGGCACAGAGGGAGAGTGGGGAAGAGGGGAGGGAGAGTGGGGGAGAGGCACAGAGGGAGAGTGGGGAAGAGGGGGGGGGAGAGGCACGGCACAGAGGGAGAGTGGGGAAGAGGCACAGAGGGAGAGTGGGGAAGAGGCACAGAGGGAGAGTGGGGAAGAGGCACAGAGGGAGAGTGGGGAAGAGACACAGAGGGAGGGGGGAGAGACACAGAGGGAGGGGGGAGAGACACAGAGGGATAGGTGGGAAAGAGACACAGGGGAGGTAGAAGAGGGGGAAAAGACACACGGGAGGGAGAACAGGGGGAAGATACACATGGGAGGGAAATAGGGGGGGAAGAGGGGAACAGACACAGGGGGAAGGGGGAAAGAGACACAGGCCAGGGGGTAACAGGCACAGAGGGAGAGGGGGGAAGAGACACAGGGGGGAGAGATACAGCGGGTAAGGGAGGAAGAGACACAGAGGGAAGGGGGGGAAGAGGTACAGAGAGAGGGGGAAAGAGGCACAGAGGGGGGGGGAACAGAGGAAGGGGTGAAGAGACACAGTGGCGAGACACACAGAGAGAGGCGGGGGAAGAGGCAAAGAGGGAGAGGGTAGAAGACATAGAGTTGGTTGAGACACAGAGGGTGAGGGGGAAGAGACAGGGAGGAAGAGGCACAGAAAGAGGAGGGGGAAGAGACACAGGGGAGTGAGAGGAGGGGGAAGAGACACAGGGGAGAGAGTGCAGGGGGGAAGATACACAAGGGAGGGAAATGGAGACACGAGGAAGGCCGTAACAGACACAGGGGGAGGGGGAAAGAGACACAGGCCAGGGGGGAACAGACACAGGGGAGGGTTGGGGGAGACACAGGGGGGGGAAGAGATGCATGGGAGGGAGAAGGGGGAAGGAGACACAGGGGAGGGGTTTAGAGACACGGGAGAGGGAGGTAAAAACACAGGGGGGCAGGAGATGCAAAGGAGGTAGACGAGGTGGAAGGAGACACAAGGGAGGGAGAGGAGGGGGGAAATAGGACACGAGGGAGGAAGTAGACAGAGGGAGAGACTCGCAATGAGCTCCAAAGGGGCTCATTGCAAGGCCTGTGATGAGCGCCAAAGGCGCTCATCACAAGGCCAGTAAAGTAGAGGGGGAGAGGCTTACATTGTGTGGCAAACAGCATTGCCAGGCTTCAGTTTTTATTGCCGTCATTTTTGACGGGCAAGTCGCTAGTATATATATACTTGAGTAAAAGCCGAGTTTTTCTGCATATTTTTTAATGCTGAAAAAGCCCCCCTCGGCTTATACTCGAGTCACCCTGCTCCTGCTGTGTCAGGACCTGGCATATTCTAATGACGTGACGTGCCTGTGACGTCACGTCATTAGCATATGCCGGGGCCCGACACAGCCGGAAGATGCGCAGAGAGCAGCAGGAGCAACTGTTGAAGGTAAGAGAGGGGAAAGAGGAAAGAGAGAGGGGGGATAGGTAATTGGAGAGGGAGAAAGGGATGAGGAGGGTGGATGAGGATAATAATAAGGGGAAAGGGAGGGGGAGGTAAAAAAGATGAGGGAGAGGGAGGGAAAGAGACACAAGGGAGGGAGAGGGGGGAAGAGACACAGGAGAGGGGAGAAGAGACACAGGAGAGGGAGAGGGGGAAGAGACATCTTTATAGAGGGGGGACACGAGAGGGGCACAGAGGGCACACAAGAGGAAGACACAGATGGCACAAGAAGGGGACACTGGAGGGGAAACCGGTCACACAAGAGGGGGACACAGAGGGCACAAGAGGGACACGGGGCAGGGCATTTCCCACCCTCGGCTTTTACTCGAGTCAATACGTTTTCCCAGTATTTTGTTTTAAAGTAGGTGCCTCGGCTTATACTGGAGTATATACGGGTATATATATATATATATCACATATTATAATTGTCTAACTGCGAGTTGTCGTCACGCTTTGCGGCCCTCGCAAAGGAAGGGCCGCAACTGACGACAACTCGCAGTTTCACCATTGCTCCCATCACCCCTACTGCAGGAGTGCACGGGTAGCCGGCAAAGCGTGCGCGCGAAGACGTCGCGTGCGCGGGTAGCCGAGCAGACAAGCGTGCGCGCGCACGCGAAGACGTCACATAAGCGCGCGTGCGCACGCATCAACCGCAATGAGGTGAGGGTGAGAGACACGGGGCCAAGGAGGGGAGAAGCAGGGGAATAGATACATGAGGGAGAGGAGGAGGGGAATAGAGACACGAGAGGAGGGGGGAAGAGAGACACAGGGGAAGTGAGATACAGGGGAGGGGAAGAGTGGGACAGGGGAATAGAGACATGAGAGGAGGGGGGGAATAGAGACATGAGAGGAGGGGGGGAATAGAGACATGAGAGGAGGGGGGGAAGAGAGACACAGGGGAAGTGAGATACAGGGGAGGGGAAGAAAGGGACAGGGGAATAGAGACACAAGAGGAGGGGGGAAGAGAGACACAGGGGAAGTGAGATACAGGGGAGGGGAAGAGAGGGACAGGGGAATAGAGACACGAGAGGAGGGGGGAAGAGAGACACAGGGGAAGTGAGATACAGGGGAGGGGAAGAGAGGGACAGGGGAATAGAGACACGAGAGGAGGGGGGGAAGAGAGACACAGGGGAAGTGAGATACAGGGGAGGGGAAGAGAGGGACAGGGGAATAGAGACACGAGAGGAGGGGGGGAAGAGAGACACAGGGGAAGTGAGATACAGGGGATGGGAAGAGAGGGACAGGGGAATAGAGACACAAGAGGAGGGGGGAAGAGAGACACAGGGGAAGTGAGATACAGGGGAGGGGAAGAGAGGGACAGGGGAATAGAGACACGAGAGGAGGGGGGAAGAGAGACACAGGGGAAGTGAGATACAGGGGAGGGGAAGAGTGTGACAGGGGAATAGAGACATGAGAGGAGGGGGGGAATAGAGACATGAGAGGAGGGGGGGAAGAGAGACACAGGGGAAGTGAGATACAGGGGAGGGGAAGAAAGGGACAGGGGAATAGAGACACAAGAGGAGGGGGGAAGAGAGACACAGGGGAAGTGAGATACAGGGGAGGGGAAGAGAGGGACAGGGGAATAGAGACACGAGAGGAGGGGGGAAGAGAGACACAGGGGAAGTGAGATACAGGGGAGGGGAAGAGAGGGACAGGGGAATAGAGACACGAGAGGAGGGGGGGAAGAGAGACACAGGGGAAGTGAGATACAGGGGAGGGGAAGAGAGGGACAGGGGAATAGAGACACGAGAGGAGGGGGGGAAGAGAGACACAGGGGAAGTGAGATACAGGGGATGGGAAGAGAGGGACAGGGGAAGTGAGATACAGGGGATGGGAAGAGAGGGACAGGGGAATAGAGACACAAGAGGAGGGGGGAAGAGAGACACAGGGGAAGTGAGATACAGGGGAGGGGAAGAGAGGGACAGGGGAATAGAGACACGAGAGGAGAGGGGGAAGAGAGACACAGGGGAAGTGAGATACAGGGGAGGGGAAGAGAGGGACAGGGGAATAGAGACACAAGAGGAGGGGGGAAGAGAGACACAGGGGAAGTGAGATACAGGGGATGGGAAGAGAGGGACAGGGGAATAGAGACACAAGAGGAGGGGGGAAGAGAGACACAGGGGAAGTGAGATACAGGGGATGGGAAGAGAGGGACAGGGGAATAGAGACACGAGAGGAGGGGGGAAGAGAGACACAGGGGAAGTGAGATACAGGGGAGGGGAAGAGAGGGACAGGGGAATAGAGACACGAGAGGAGGGGGGGAAGAGAGACACAGGGGAAGTGAGATACAGGGGAGGGGAAGAGAGGGACAGGGGAATAGAGACACAAGAGGAGGGGGGAAGAGAGACACAGGGGAAGTGAGATACAGGGGAGGGGAAGAGAGGGACAGGGGAATAGAGACACAAGAGGAGGGGGGAAGAGAGACACAGGGGAAGTGAGATACAGGGGATGGGAAGAGAGGGACAGGGGAATAGAGACACGAGAGGAGGGGGGAAGAGAGACACAGGGGAAGTGAGATACAGGGGAGGGGAAGAGAGGGACAGGGGAATAGAGACACAAGAGGAGGGGGGAAGAGAGACACAGGGGAAGTGAGATACAGGGGAGGGGAAGAGAGGGACAGGGGAATAGAGACACAAGAGGAGGGGGGAAGAGAGACACAGGGGAAGTGAGATACAGGGGATGGGAAGAGAGGTACAGGGGAATAGAGACACGAGAGGAGGGGGGAAGAGAGACACAGGGGAAGTGAGATACAGGGGATGGGAAGAGAGGGACAGGGGAATAGAGACACGAGAGGAGGGGGGGAAGAGAGACACAGGGGAAGTGAGATACAGGGGAGGGGAAGAGAGGGACAGGGGAATAGAGACACGAGAGGAGGGGGGGAAGAGAGACACAGGGGAAGTGAGATACAGGGGAGGGGAAGAGAGGGACAGGGGAAGTGAGATACAGGGGAGGGGAAGAGAGACACAGGGGAAGTGAGATACATTGGAGGGAGAGGAGGGGGAAGAGAGACACAGGGAAGGGGGAAGAGAGGCACAGGGGAGCGAGAAGAGGAGGGGGAAGAGAAACACAGGGGAGGGAGAGGAGGGGGAAGAGAGACACGGGATGGAGAGGAGGGGAGGAAGAGAAACGGTAGTAGAGGAAGAGAAACGGGAGGGAGAGGAGGGGAGGAATAGACATGGGGAGGAGACACAGCGGAGGGGGGAAGAGATGAGGGTCAGGGGGTGGAGAGACACAGGGGAGGGATGAGGGGGGCAGAGACACAGGGGAGGGAGACGGGGTGAAGAGACACAGGGGAGGGAGAAAGACACAGGAGTGGGAGAGGGGGAAGAGACACAGGAGAGGGAGAGGGGGAAGGAGAAACAGGGAAGGGAGAGGGGGGAAAGAGACACAGGGGAGGGGGAAGGAGAAACAAGGAAGGGAGAGGGGGAAAGAGACACAGGGGACGGAGAGGGGGGAAAGAGACACAGGGGAGGGAGAGGGGGAAGAGACACAGGAGAGGGAGAGGGGGGAAGAGACAGAGGGAAGGGAGAGGAAGTAGAGGGCGGGAGAGGCTCACAATGAGTTCCAAAGCCACTCATTGCAAGGCCCGAGATGAGCGCTGAAGGAGCTTATCGCAAGGCCAGTAAAGTAGAGCGGGAGGAGGTTCGCAATGAGCCCCTCCCGTCAAGTAGAGGGGTAGAGAGGCTCGCAATGAGCGCCTTTGGCGCTCATTGCGAGGCCCGTGATTAGCGCTGAAGGCGCTCATCGCGAGGCCAATAAAGTAGAGGGGGGAGAGGCTCGCAGTGTGTGACAAACACCATTGCCAGGCTTCAATTTATTGCCGTCATTTTTGACGGGCAAGTCGCTAGTATATATATAATATATATATATATATATATATATTCATTATTTAATAATATTCATACAAAAGGGAATGCTATCAAAGCTCTCTCACCTGTATTATTATGATGTATCTTACAGAAGCTTTGTACTCATGAAAACTGCCTTACATCACGTAGAGCAAGCAAAATCAAGTGGATAAGCTGCGAAAAAGTGTTATAATTAAGATTTGCAGTGTTCGTTTTTACCTTGAGTCTTATCTGAAGTTTAGCTGGGCCAGAGATATGTTGAGGTTACAGGACAAGCTCGCCGGTCCTGAAGGGAAATTACAAGTTCCCTTTTAAATGCTAGTATATTTTCTTTTTTTGTTTGGACAGTTTGTTATTGCCCCAAGCACAGTGCTTTGGTATTTGCTGGGAACTTGTGATTTTTGGTCCTTTCCAAACTTACAGAGTCAAGGAAATTTTAGGCATCAGTGCGACAATATTAACAAAGTTATATAAAAACTTTGCATCAATTTTAAAAGTTACTAGATTTTCAGTGCTCTTTTTAGTCATGTAGATCAGCATAGACCAAGTCCATGTCCCTTTAAATCCAGAGCTCGGACCACAACAGGTCAGAATTGGCTGGGATACATCAGAGGTTCCCAATAATGTATAAATTAAAATTATAGGTGATGACAAGCAGTTTATCAGTTGGATACTATTTTTTTATTTTTTTTATGTTTTCGTGAAGTAATCCTATATTGAATTTGCATTTTTATCGGTCAATCAGCTTTTTCTGACCCGCCCACCAAATTAGTCTGCTATCTTGTTCTTAAAGGGGGTTATTGCCAATGATTGCTGATGTTATGGCTGTATTGTTTCAGTATAAAGCCTTATTACATTTAACCAGAACGAGCAAGTACAAATCACAAGGCCTAATTAAGGTTAATTAGCGTATTCCCTGAATGATTATCTACAGGGTTATTAATCACACGTCAAGCTTCAGATAAACAACAGTTGATTTGTGAAAACTGGTAGGAAACTTTGACCAAAAATAATTGCACTGATTTACAAGTTAAATGGTATTCCATTAAATACACTGTATCTATTTTACATTAGGATCCTGCTATTTCCTACTGTAATGATTAAATAAAAGGGATTATGTATCATCTGAAACACAGTATCTCTTGTTATTGCTCTGATAAGCACATATTTTCCAAGCTGTTAGTCTAGATTTCCATTCCATGTAGAGAATACTATGTTATTAAAGGAATTACATTGTATCCACTGCAGACACTGATAACCACCACACTACTCCCCCCTTGACTGGGTATCCTTATCTATGTAGAAGTTTGAGGGGGGGGGGGGTATTCACACATCCTGCAGATTTATTGTAAGAAATGACATTTATTAACATGACAAATTAGTAAATCAAATTATCATTTGAAAATAGTGTTTTCTTAAGCAGTGGGTGGGCAAAATGAGTCTTAATGAATTAATTCAGTGGCAGAGGCGCCTGCAGAGCAATATGGCTGGGTGTGTGGCAATGATTAAAGAACACGGACAGATTACCACGGTAAAATAAAGGGACACGGTAGCGATCATACAGTTGGGTTTCCTTTTGCTAAGCAAATAAATCAATATTTAAAAAAAAAAATGAATTAAATGAAGCATTTAAAACTAAATTTACATTTGAACGCTAGAGTTTCAGGCACTAGCAGAGCGGTTTCTCTCCCCACCCAATTAGTAATCAATAGTGTGTGAGAGGATCTATCCAGGGGTCTGCCCTAAATTATATTCTGTCCGATCTAGATTTGCCTTAAGTGTCCACAGATACAGCCTCCTGGGCAGATCCTCTCCCACCCACTGGGCAACTGACAGGGGTGGTGCGAAGCATAAATACTTAATGCTAAAGTTCATCTGGAAATTGTAAAAGCTACATTGATTGATTGAAATACTGATTTTAATCCTTATCAATTATTAAAGAGACCTAAAGGATGTCCCATTTTTAATAAAAAAAAAAAAACTACCTTCATTTTTATTTTCTTATTTTATTAACAAGTGCATAAAAGATTTGTTTTTACTGACTGAAACCTTCCACATACTCCCTGCAAAGGTCTGCCGCCTGTAGGTTATGCATGCCATGAGCCTCATTCAATTGCTGCAATTTTGCATATTCAATTGCCTTCCGTTTGCGGGCTCCGATTGAGTTACGTGATGCGAGCTGCGATCCATTGCGATTTGTAAAATGGCAAGTTGATGCCCTCCACGCCTTTGATCTTTCACGGCCTCAAGAGTCCCAAAGGCTAGAATCGCAAATCGCTGTTCAATTGCTCCGATTCTCCTTTCCTAACCACTCCGTCAAGCCCTCAAATGGCAAATATCGAACCACAAGTTGCGTGTACCAAGGAGGTCTTTCAAAGGGCTAAATGACATGTACAGAGCACTGTAAAAGCAAATAAAAATGCAATGCTGTACTTTTATTAAGAGTAAAAGTGATGTTAGGTTTTATAATTAATAGCACAACATTCGGACCTATACTGTCATGGTAGCGCGGCGACGGACCACCTGGGGGTGAAAAAAAATTACTGCAGGCAAATAACTATTCTCCCCTCCGACGTGGCGCAACCACACAGCGATGAATCAACAGCAAGGCCATTGGTCTGTTCATCGCAGGCACTCGGCCCTCGAGGGCCTCGGGCACGACTCTCATACCTCAAGGCCTCTTCTGTCGGCGCGCCTTATGAGCCACATCGGAGGGGGGAATATTGTTTTGCCTACAGTACTGCAGCCTAGATGGCGCTAGAGGGCCTCGCAACTATAAAAGGAAAGGACCCAACATTCTCCAATACTTTATTTCATGTTCAATGTTCGTGTTATATCGATCACTGCAATCAATGTGAAGTCCTACAGGCTTCAACCTCTAAGCTTGAACATGATCGCTGACGCAAGGCCGTAACTCGTGGTTCAAGCCCGTAGGACTTCAATGAAATATGGAGGTTGGATTTCAAAGTCCTACAGGCTTGAACATTGCGTCAGCAATGTTCAAGCCTGCAAATGCTACTGTCAATAGCATGGTTTCCGATTTTCGCCACCGGCGCCTAACATGCGGGCCCGGCCAATTGAATAGCATTGTAAAAGTAGAGCAACGGGAGCACGCAACTCAATCGCAGGCATTTGGCTGTCTGCGATTGAGTTGCGAGCCCCGAATTGAATGAGGCTCTATATGTCTGTAGTACTAGATGTACTCGCCAATGACAGACTATGTATCGGCAACATGTTACTAAAATGCTGCCGAGACAGGGCCTTTCATTGGATAGTGCATCTACTCCTATAGAAACATTGTATGCATGAGCAACATTGGGTGGGCCTTTGTTGGCACTGTTTGTTTTAAGCACTTGTTAATAAAATATTTAGATCTGCAAATACAAACTTTGGTAGTTAAATATTAAAACAGAGACCCTTCCATGTACAACTTGATTTTTTTGAGTATCGCAGCCCATTACTTTAAGGATTAAGGAATATTTTATAGGGAGGAAAGTGTCGGACAGTCCACAATGAAATGGTGTTCGAGCGTTCCGATATTGTTACAACCTCTAACGCCCAAATTGGAGTTGTTCGGATAAATGAAAGTTTAGCTAGTCTTGAGTACCAATAAGTGAGTGCATTGTATCTATTCTCCTTTATACCAGTCTTGGGAGAGCTAGAGGGACATCCCTTGAAAGGTTTGCGCCAGGTTCCCTCAACTAAAGAGTATTCTAGCTCAGATTAACACTTAGTCCTATATGAGTCTTGTTTTGGGGTTATTACGGACAAGGGGCTGGTATATTATGGAGTATAGAGCTTTGGGAACATGGATGTTTGAAAAATGATGTAGTGCCCACTGGTTTGAATTTAATCTGGGAAGACATACAATTAAATATTTGCCATGTAGAAGCCAATGTTCTGGGAGAAAGTGGTGCATGGAAAATAAGATATAGAAAGCAATAATCTGAAAGTAGTAGCCTAATGTAGCAAGACCCGGAGAGATCCATCTGGAACATTTACATGGTCTGTATTTAGGGATGATGGGGTAATTTTTGCAGATTGGAGTAAGCCCTGCTTCTTTGGTACACTGTATTCCTGGATTAGTTTACACCATAAACAAATACCTGATAGGTGGAGATAATTTTGTTAAGTGATGGCGATCAAAGCCCCATCGTACCGATTGGGTATGTAGAGCATGGGAGTCTAGGATTGAGCTCATCTTGGTCTATTGTTTCGTTAATTCTGTTGGATAACTTAAACCAATTACTAGAAAGTATGATTGGATCATAGGTGCTGCCAAACCATAAAGTATGCATGTGGCTACATTCACCTTAAGTCAGACTCTTAATGAGGCACAGAATGGGTTTTTGGAGAGTGTGTGTATACATGAAGAATGAATGGCCATAGGCAAGTTGCAGAATAAGTATAATATTTTTGATAATGTGTTCATTTTGCATACATAGATTCGTCCAATAAAGTATTTTAATAACTGCTTTATGAGTGGCGCAAAGTTCAAGTGATAGTAACTGCGTGTGTTTGGGTGATTTTGACTTTATATTTAATGTGGTTGTTAATCCAACTGAAGGAACAAAATTGTTTTAATATGCTTTACAGTCAGAAGTTAAAGTTATTATTAGTGCTTATGGCTTTGCTTTTTCCACATTGTTTCCCAAGATAGCTCCAAATTTGTTGAGAATGCAATTAAGGAAGGGTGGAGGTCTTGGGATGGTGAGAAAAGAGACTGAGGATATGGTAAACTGCTAATGGCAATGGCTCTATGCATAGAGCAAATATAAACAGTGGGCCTCATTAAATTCCAAGCTCGCAGTTACCTTCTTACAGCCCCTAAGTCTGCAGGCTTGAAATTGGCTGCGGTTACCGAGCAATTAAATTAGAAAAGCCCCCAACAACATGGCCGAAATCCAAAAATGTAAACCATGCACCCGTAAGTAGCATTTCAGAGCGTGATCATGATCAATTAAGCAAGGCCGTAACTACTGATGTAGAAACAGCCAATAGTAAATGAGACCGTCATCATGACATCAGTAAAACATGGCGTTTAAAGCACAATCAGTTACAGTTTTGAAGTCCGATATGCAATTGTACTCGTAATCCAGCAATGTGAACATCAATAAATATGAATGAAGAAACTGGTCTCGTTCATGTGGGTGGCCTGACATGTAATAAACCCTTGATTCCCAGGATTGATATAACATGAAAATAAAACGTAAAAAAAATCATTTTGATTGCAGATTTGCAAGTTTGAGACTTTTGTGCAATGAATTCTAATGTCTTTCATCACTTTCCCCGTCTTTTAAAGTGCAGTATTGAGTTTATATTTGCATCTACAGTGCTACAATCAGGTGCTTAAACCCCTTGCGAGTCCTATCTGGTACCCGTAGGATTTTTGGCTACATTTGCCATTTACAGGTGTGATAACAATTGCGCGCTTGAGGAATTGTAGCAATTTAATAGTTTATTACGATTGTAACACTTACGGGCTTGATCAAAGGCTTAGATGGGTCGGAGCTATAATTTTGGCAACCGCAGATGTTTTTCAGTCTGTAACCTGTGGATTGATTGTGGGTAGCTAAAAGAGACAAATTTAAAAGCCATAACTTTTGTGGGCTCCAGTAACTACAACTTGGTGGATTTAATAGGGCCCAGTGATGGGGGGCATCCTTGTCTTGTGCTTTAGCATTTTGGAATAGTTGAGGAAACAAAGCCGGACATTGGCGGTACCTGGCTGTGGAGGGAAAAATTGTTACATGGCACAGTAGTTAATATTAAAACCTAAAAAGTATGTTTCAATGGCATTGTTACCTGTGCAGAGACTCGGGTCTCTTTCAGTGACCACAAAATAATGATTGATGTGTATATTTAATTGTAATTGTGCTTTCATAATAGAATGTCAATTGTATTTCTTGTCAGAAAGCAGAGTAAGGTTCTGATTTCTTGCAGAAATGTTATGGGACTGTGTTTGTCTCGCTGAAGTGCTATGCTGCTTTCTGAAAAGTTCTGCAGTGCTGATACTCTTTTGAGCCAGTAGATAAATACAGTATAAGTTTAGCATGTGCGCAAGTTAGAGCTGCTAAGATATTCAGAAGTGCCGATATCATCTTCTTGGGCATGATCCTGCGCATGGTCATTGGATAGTAAGATGCATGTGTCCATAAGGGACATGAGACACAATTCTTTTTTCATGCATTTAAAAAACGCATGCTGTAAACATTACCAAAGTTGTGTTTTGCATGAAAAAATATTAAGTAAAACCTATATTGAAACCAACAGGAAGTGCATAGAGCATGTTGTACATGCAGCTATATTACTTCTCATTGGCTGACAGGAACAAGCCCCCAGATTAGTTAAACATTTAAATATGTATTTTTTATTAGAAAACATGATTTTGAAATAGAAGCCAAACAGTGGTATAATATCATATACCCTCCTTCAGAAGCAACAAAGAAAAATTGCTTTCAATGGCCCTTTAAAGTGTAATAAGAAGCTAATATTTTATCCTGCAGCAAAAGCATGTATTTGAAATCAAAATCAGTATGTATTAGGGTATATTTAACAACTACATTTCAAACAAATCCAATGAAAGCTTAGGGGGGGAAATTGATCTATTTAGACAGCTATGAGAATTGTGGAGGACAAGTTATAACATATAACTATGTTACAATTAATTGAAAAAATCCTATTGTGCATTGTGTGGTGCCTAATATAAAATGGGAATGAGTTACCTGCGCCGATCCATTAATATTATCTGAATGCCTTTAAATACATTTCGAACATTCAATGAAGGGTCAAATTTTTTGGAGCCCCTAGGCAGTAAATTGGAGGAGCCCCTGCAAGTGAGTACGCAAGGTGTTTTGCCTTTTCTGTGCGTGTAAGTTCCTTTTCCTGATGTTACTCTCTTGTTCTCGGTGGTTACCTCCTAGTAGCCAGTCTATGAACTGCAGCATTTTTTTTTTTTGTTGCAAGATATCTATTTTTTTTATGTGGCGCCCCTCACAGGGAATCGCCCCTAGGCGGCTGCCTAGATGGCCTAATGGGTAATCCGGCCATGCGAACATCGCAACTACCCTCTGTCAATAAAATGTAAAATAGCCCATTAATGCTCATAAAACATTATCAGTCAGTTCCTCGGTTTTCAACTTACAAAGTGTCATTGCCTTTTTAATTAATTCATGTAAACGTTATGTTTTATAATAAATTGTTCTCCACAATTCTCATTGTTATGTAAAAAAAAAAATTTGGGATACAGGAGACAGAGTGCATTGGTATATTCAGGGAGTTTGTGATTATTGGTCCTTTCAGAAGCAGCAGCAAGCAATCTGCAGGAAGCAATGGGTGGGGGGGGGGGCAGCTGGGGGATTTAGTTAGTTGTATAAAATATCTTAGAAAACAGTGAAATATGCATGAATTAAAAAACATCATTTAGTTTTCAGTGCCTTGTATGATGTAGAGCAACTTTGTCCTTTTATTTGATTGAAAACATACAAGATTCCAGTATTTCCTTAATAAGTCGGATGGAGTTGTCTGTATGTGCCAAGTGGCTAACACCAGGTGTTCCTTCTTTACAGAGGATGGGGACGCTGTTAGCAGCTCGTATGAGTCCTATGATGAAGAAGAGACAGCTAAAGGGAAATCCACAGCTCACCCACACCAGTGGCCGTCCACAGAGGCCTCCATCGAGCTGATGAAGGATGCACTCATCTGTGCCTTCCTCTGGAGGAAGAAATGGTTGGGACAATGGGCAAAGCAACTGTGTGTTGTTAAGGATAGCAGATTACTGGTGAGCAAAAAGTACACCAACACATCTTGAGAAAGTGTTCATCTAGATCACCAAGAAACATTAGGCCAAGCCTGAATGAGTTACAGAACTACTGAAACCTTCATAAGCTTCTTCAGGAATTTATGTGAAGGACTTGCAAAGGGTTTGAAAGCTTTGCACTTCATCACAGCATATCTTGCCCACCTGCAAACTAACTTATGAATCAGAATGGAAATTAATAATATATATTTGTCTTGTTTTGGTAATTATGTTACTACTACAGAAGACCATTTAATTATTGAATATTGCATCTTTATTACATCACTTTTTGACAGCTGGAGAATGGTGGTGATTTTTTTTTTATCAGTGGTGAAGAAGGAGGGAAGATGGGAAGGTGAGGAGGAATTTTTCCCCCTATCTTGTCCAGAAGCAGGCAGCTTGCATCAATAAATGCAAGCCCTGCACTCCGGAGATAAAACCACCACTTTCACACACAACCCTCATAAATGTATCATAGATGTGCATGTAAATGTATTTATTTATTATTAAAAACTATTTTTTTCTGAGTCTACTGACCTTTGTCAGACTCAAAGTTTCCAGGCATATATATTTTGTTATTTTACAGTGGTACTTTAAAATCCCATTTTTGTATTTCATGCTTACAGATTCTTCCATTTTGTCTTGTATGTTCTTTTTCCAGTGTTATAAGAGCTCCAAGGATCATAGTCCTCAGCTGGACGTCAGTCTAATTGGTTGCACTGTTACCCACAAGGAGAAGCAGGTCAGGAAGAAAGAGCACAAACTGAAGATCACCCCAATGAATACAGACATGATTGTACTGGGAATGCAGAGCAAGGACCAGGCCGAGCAGTGGCTGAAGGTAGGAGATAAGAAAACCCACCCTACACCCATCTCACTACCCTATGCATAATAGAAAGGGACGAAAGGTTTATCTTATTTAATTGACACAGAGGACATTACAAGGACTGTTATTATCATATTAACGTCTTATGTTCTTATTCACCAACATATTCCATAACTGTAGTTGCCGGTTAGTCGACCCTTAAACCCCCCCAAAAAACTAAAAATGCCTTTTAAAAAGGCATTAGAACGTAAACTGGCCCATTTAGGGCCCCAAAAAATAATTTGGAAAAAAGTTAGCATTTTTTTTGCAGTCTCGAACTGCCGTATAGTGCCGGTTATGTCGTTTAGTTTTTTGAATTTTGGGAATTGATGCCAGTGCCGGATAACCGGGATTCTACTATATATATATATATATATATATATATATATATATATATATATATATATATATATATATATATATATATATATATCTATATCAATGTATATCAATGCATTTTTTTTTTCAGTGTCAAGGCAAAAGGGCAAAAATCACACAAAAAACAAACCTTCAATCTGAGAAGGAATTTATAGTGTAATCTTGAAGTATCTCCATGCATTATAATGAAGATAGAATAAGTTATACCCTTCCCCCTTATGATTCCTGCTGATAGAACTTGGCACTTATTGTGGTTCTTATCCTGTAAGGGCTGTCTCTGCATTGCATTATACAGTATCTCCATCTCACAGAAAAGCGTCCAGGCTAATCAGTGCTGGGTTTATACTAAAATCGCCAGCTCAGGGGTTTTGCAGTGAAAAGAGACCTCAGGGTATGAATCAGTGACGTGCTTGTTCAGAAAGCCATAAATATTGATGGGCCTTGATTTGTGTAATTCTTTCCATGTCTCTGTCAGCCTCTGAAATGGCTCAGCATGGAACAGGATAACTGCTCAGCTCTCTATTCATCCCTCACTCAGTGGGCAGAGCAGGAAGAAGAGGCAAGAAAGTGATTCACAAACGGAATGGAGGCCAAACGTCTTAAGGGTGCAGTGCGTGTCCTGTACTCTAGTTCTCTGGTTTAATAACGGTCCCACTCATTTCTGTTAGTCACTACCATGTAACTCTTTTAAATATATAAATGTACCTTTTAGCTATATGTTTAATCCTGATGTAAACATGAGTTAGATATCACATGTGTTTTTGTTCTCTCTTCAATACATCCTCCTATCTTTTCTCCTTCTTCATCTCGTTTTTCCCCAATCTATTCCTCTATTGTATTCCTCATCTCTCCTATATCGCCCATATTATCCTTTACTGCAGTGGTTCATAAACCTCTCCTCGAGACCGACCAGACAGGCCATGACTGGGGGGTCTTGAACAGAGGTTTGGGTACCACTGCTCTACTGTATTCCCCTCTTCTTTCTCTCCTGTATCCACCACAACTTCCACTCCTCTGTCCACGATTGTCTCCACTTTATTATTAAACATCTCTCCCTCTCCTACACCTGGCATTTTAGTCTCTTCTCCTTCCTCCCTTTTGCACCTCCTTCCTTTAGTCCTCTTCTCAGTCTGCTTTTCACTCTTTCCACCACCTCTGTGTTTCCTCAACCCTCACTTTCTGTGTCTTTTCAGCCCTCTCTTTCTGTGTCTTCTCAGCCCTCTCTTTCCGTGTCTTCTCAGCCCTCTCTTTCTGTGTCTTCTCAGCCCTCTCTTTCCGTGTCTTCTCAGCCCTCTCTTTCCGTGTCTTCTCTGCCCTCTCTTTCCGTGTCTTCTCTGCCCTCTCTTTCCGTGTCTTCTCTGCCCTCTCTTTCCGTGTCTTCTCTGCACTCTCTTTCCGTGTCTTCTCTGCCCTCTCTTTCCGTGTCTTCTCTGCCCTCTCTTTCCGTGTCTTCTCTGTCCACTCTTTCCGTGTCTTCTCTGTCCTCTCTTTCCGTGTCTTCTCTGCCCTCTCTTTCCGTGTCTTCTCTGCCCTCTCTTTCCGTGTTTTCTCTGCCCTCTCTTTCTGTGTCTTCTCTGCCCTCTCTTTCTGTGTCTTCTCTGCCCTCTCTTTCTGTGTCTTCTCTGCCCTCTCTTTCCATGTCTTCTCTGCCCTCTCTTTCAGTGTGTTCTTCGCCCTCTCTTTCCGTGTGTTCTTCGCCCTCTTTTTCCGTGTGTTCTCTGCCCTCTTTTTCCGTGTGTTCTCTGCCCTCTCTTTCTGTGTGTTCTCTGCCCTCTCTTTCTGTGTGTTCTCTGCCCTCTCTTTCCGTGTGTTTTCTGCCCTCTCTTTCCGTGTGTTCTCTGCCCTCTCTTTCCGTGTGTTCTCTGCCCTCTCTTTCCGAGTGTTCTCTGCCCTCTCTTTCCGAGTGTTCTCTGCCCTCTCTTTCCGAGTGTTCTCTGCCCTCTCTTTCCGAGTGTTCTTCGCCCTCTCTTTCCATGTCTTCTCAGCCCTCGCATTTTGCGTCTTCTCGGCCCTCGCATTTTGCGTCTTTGTGGCCCTCGCATTTTGCATTTTTTTGTGGCCCTCGCTTTCTGCGTCTTCTCGGCCCTCCCTTTCCGTTTCTTCACTGCCCTCTCTTTCTGTGTCTTCTCAGCCCTTGCATTTTGCCTCTTGGGCCTAGTATTTTGCGTCTTCTCGGCCCTCGTATTTTGCGTCTTCTCAGCCCTTGCATTTTGCGTCTTCTCGGCCCTTGCATTTTGCGTCTTCTCGGCCCTTGCATTTTGCGTCTTCTCGGCCCTTGCATTTTGCGTCTTCTCGGCCCTTGCATTTTGCGTCTTCTCGGCCCTTGCATTTTGCGTCTCGTCAACCCTCACTTTCTGTGTCTTCTAGGCCCTCTCTTTCCATGTCTTCACTGCCGTCTCTTTCCGTGTCTTCTCTGCCCTCTCTTTCTGTGTCTTCTCGGCCCTCGCATTTTGCCTCTCGGCCCTAGTATTTTGCGTCTTTTCGGCCCTCGCATTTTGGGTCTTTGTGGCCCTTGCAGTCTGCATCTTCAAGGCCCTCTCATTTTGCGTCTCCTCGGCCCTCGCGTTCTGCGTCTTCTCGGCCCTCGCGTTCTGCTTCTTCTCGGCCCTCGCATTCTGCGTCTTCTCTGCCCACGCATTCTGCGTCTTCTCTGCCCACGCATTCTGCGTCTTCTCGGCCCTCGCATTCTGCGTCTTCTCTGCCCTCGCATTCTGCGTCTTCTCTGCCCTCGCATTCTGCGTCTTCTCGGCCCTCGCATTCTGCGTCTTCTCGGCCCTCGCATTCTGCGTCTTCTCTGCCCTCGCATTCTGCGTCTTCTCGGCCCTCGCATTCTGCGTCTTATCGGTCTTTGCTTATTGTGTCTCCACAGCTCCTGTTTTTGATGTTTTCTCAACCCCCCACACACACTTTTTTGGTTTCTCCTCTTCTAAGTAGTCTGATTAAACAAATTTCCCCTTGAGGTTTGAGCATTCTCAGTGTTTTCAGTTTCATGTGCCATTACATTAAAAACAATGAATTAAGACCTACCATTAGTAAGAGAGAACACTCAGTGGGTGTATCAGAAAGGTTGCAATGTCCATTTACTTTAAGTAAATTCTATTTTTAATAGTATTCAATTGATAAAATACTTATTACCTCTATTTTCAACTGTTATTTTAACGACTACTATATGAAGTCATACCAGGATTTTACTTCTGTCCCAGTTTTATACCTGGAATTTATCTGTGGGGGTTTAATTAATGACCTTCTTGGTTCCATGTGAATAATCGCTTCATTTAGAGCAGCTTTTATCTTCAGTCTACTAAATACTGTTTTATTAAGGAGCCAGACCTTTATGTGAGGGCAATCTGTGGTGGTCGATCTTTTAAAGTTCCATATAAAGAGGCCAATTTATTTTCTAACAAAGAAGCTTTGACAAAGGGGGGGGGGGGGGGTCTTAATTAATGAGTCTTAATGTAGAAAGCTTTTAAAACAGAGAATTAAATGTCTGTCTGACAAATTGTGGATATGGCCTACGTCTACATTGAATCTTCAAAGATATATTGAATACATGAAAAGTCGATGACTTCGCAAGAAATGTGTTGAACCCAATAAAAAGTGTAGAAAGATCGGGGTCAGAGCACAGACACCATGGGACATAAAACACTAGGGCTGTTATATTAAAAGATCTTGTGGGATTTGGTGGGTTCCTCACTCGTATAGACGTGTTAATGACTTGTTATAAACCTAGCAGTGATTTATAAGAAAGTGGAAATGTGCTGTGAAAAGATTCATAATCCAGACACTGTAGATATGCCATGAAATTTAATTTAAGTAAGTGAAAGCTACTCCACAGTAAGGATAGTGATTGGACGTGAATCTCCTTCAAAATAGCATATTGTTCATCTAAAACGACAATTGATAAAAGAAGCTTTTAATGTATTGAAGGACCAATGACCATTGAAGTGCTATATATATATATATATATATATATATATATATATATATATATATATATACATACATACATATATACATATATATATATATATATATATATACATACATATACACATATATATATAGCAATTGTTTCACATATGGTGGGCTAAGAGTGATAGAAGCCCTCCACCGTACAAAGTACAGTAGTACAAATAAGGAATAGTACATTAGTGATTCTATTTGAATGTCTAAAAAATAAGTTGCTAAAAACTTATTTCCCTGTTCAAATTTCTCAGAAATACAGTATATTCACTGCATTCTGGGAAAACTGGGCGGGACATGCAAATGAGGCCACATAATGCACCATCACTCTGTCAATCCAAACCATTTTAAACATGGCTTCTTTTTAGCATATGCTTACTGTATTTTAGAGTTTCAGACATAGCAACGGATGGATTTGTCACAAACCAGGTCACATACAGTACTGTTTCACGTTCACTGCCGATCCTCAGTATGGTGTGAGTGCCATATAATGTGATCCTATGTAAGACTTGACTTGATAATGAGCAAATATTTTTAAAAATATTAAATATTTTTATAATGACTGTATTCATTCAAAGAGGACAACACATTGAATTGCCACTTGATACAAAAACTTAATAGAAGAGTAAGCTCCAGTAGGATAAGCTAGCCCTTTAAAATTGCAGGCAGACTAGCAATGCAAGATGACATAGTCAGCTAAATACTATATTTTGTGTATACTCTTTTATATTCATGATGTATGCACCTGCTAATGTTCCAAGTTCATTACATATTTCACAAATATGTGACATTTTTCCAAAACAACACTTGTCGCTAATCTATTATATGGAAGCCATGATTTTGTTTCCGTTTTTCTGCTTCTACATATTGGAGGTAACGCTGCACACATAGAAGCATTTAGCTGCTTCAGTTGACGTCCGTTTGGCCCTTTCAGCTTACAGGCACAGGCACACATTTCAGGCACACATGGAGGCACTTAGTCTCATTGTCTCAGACACTAAATATCTTCTTGAATACACCTAAGTAGCCACTCTCCGTACTTCATTCACCAGGTAATCCAGGATATTAGCGGTCTCCAGACGGATGTGCTGTGTGATACTTCCCTGGTCACTGCAGATACTCAACGCCACACCCCTAATAAGGTACAGTATGATTTGCATACTTTTTAAAGGTTAATGAAGTAATATATTTTCTATTATTCATTTAATAGATACCGTTTTACATTTTGCAATGTTCTTGTTTGAATGGGGTATGAGTGCTGTCAGGGTTAAATAATGTTCTTTTACAAGAAATTCAATTCCGTAGTCCTTGTTTAGTTGTATCAGGTTCAGCCACTAGGGGGGGTAGCAGGTATTTCCATATACTTCCATGACACACCCAATAAAGAATTAATGATGAGGAGGTCTTGAGTTTGTTCCAAAAGCAGTTGTATCTCAAATGTTTAAAACTTGCTCTTTTAAATGCACGGTAGTACATGGGTGACTCCAGTGTCCTTATAAAAAGATGGTGACTTCCTAATTGTTTTATTTAATAATGATGACAAAGTTCATAATCCATATTTATTTAGCAAAACTCTCAAATATTGTATGTTAATACAGTGTCATTCAGAAGGAACAAGTGATGGAGGTCCAGAGAAAAAGACTCCATGAAAATAATAGTTTATCTATAGAGGTCTTCATTTGCAGTAAAGCAGATAAAGACTCCTACCATTAAAAGCCTCCTCTTAGATCCTCTCCCACCACCTGGACACCTGATAGAGGGTGGAGACAACTATATTTGCTGAAGTCTTACACTAAGGTTGAAAAATAAATCAATGTAGCTTTTTCAGCTGACATTCAATTTACTGAATTTATTTCCAATTAATTATTCAAACAAAAACACATCAGTTCCTATTGCATAAGCACTATAGTGGCCCTTCATATACAGAATAGAACATGTTGGACGACAGAAGTGCCGATAGATGAGCTCAGATACCCTAATACTGGCCCTTCAATACAATATATCAAAAGGCTTATTCAGTTTAGTGGATGAATTTGGCATTTACATTTAAACTGCTGTCAATAATTTAAAAGAAAAAAAAAGAAAAAAAAATAATATTTATATATAAATAAATGCGTCTTCGTGGCCCTTGCATTTTGCGTCTTCGTGGCCCTTGCATTTTGCGTCTTCGTGGCCCTTGCATTTTGCATCTGCTTGGCCCTCGCATTTTGCGTCTTCTCGGCCCTCGCATTTTGCGTCTTCTCGGCCCTCGCATTTTGCGTCTTCTCGGCCCTCGCATTTTGCGTCTTCTCGGCCCTCGCATTTTGCGTCTTCTCGGCCCTCGCATTTTGCGTCTTCTCGGCCCTCGCATTTTGCGTCTTCTCGGCCCTCGCATTCTGCGTCTTCTCGGCTCTTGCACAAACTCTGGTGAGATTCATGTGAATCATATCTGACAGTTACATATTTCAAGTTTGAAGTCATCGTACTATGTGTAATGTTATTAAACTCAAAACAGTAAAATATTCAGAAGTTGTTCATGATGCAGACACAAGTAAAATGCTGCAAACTGCGTGTTTTATTAAGGATGTAAAATAACTATAACTGGAGTTCAAGTGATTTTTTAGTTTCTATTTCACATCAATATGTTCGTTATGATGTTGTTGCTAAAGGGAACTGTGACTGTGAAGACTCAGGTAAAATTTTCTTAGACGCATAAAATAATTTGGATTTCGTTTTTTATACTTTAACTCAAGTAATAAAGATGGCTTAGTTTCCCTTCTCCATCACTTGCACCCCACATCTGTCCTGTGACTTATCTATACATACAGACTCGCATAAAAGTAACGCTGCATAAAAACTGAGATCAGCAGAGCATTACAGCAGAGTGCCGGGCAGTGGGGATGGACTGCTAAACGGCATTACAGGTGTCTATGAAATGAGACCCCCCCCCCCCCCCCCCCCCCCACGTCCAGGTCTGGATATAAGAAAAGGCAGACAGAGCGCCATGCGTTTACAATACTAGAATGTTAAAGTGACACTTAATTCACCTTGCATGGTCTGCACCATCATATAAAAGGAAAAAAAGTGTTTGTTTTTTTAATTTGCTTCTCCTGCTTTGTCAGATTATATAAGCACTAAATAGAAATATATATATATATATATATATATATATATATAAGCTGCTTAGGACTTGAAAAAGAGAGGTGCACTCTCTAAAGATAGTCATGAAAGCTATGAATATGTTTGTCCAATAAAAAAGGTACCATTCTGTACTGTAATACTCTGATTATTTATATATATATATATATATATATATATATATATATATATATATATATATATATATATATATATACAGTAAACTCCCCGTTATTCGGCACCCACAGGGACTCCCTATTGCCGGATAAGTGTAGTTGCCGGTTAATCAGCAGTCCCAGAAAAAAGTGTCTAAACGACCCGTAAACCCCCCAAAAAACCCCAAAGTGCATTAGCACCTAAACTGGGTCATTTAGGCCGAGAAAAAAACATTTAGAAAAAAAAAGTTAGTTTTTTTTTTTTTTGCAGTCTCGAACTGCCGATTAGTGCCGGTTATGCCGGTTCAGCAGGAGTTTTTCTAATATGGGGAATTGATACCAGTGCCAGTTGCTTGAGAGTCTCGGTTAGTTAGGTGCCGGATAACCGGGATTTTACTGTATTTATAATTGGTGTTTTTCTAATCCTTAAATTGTGGGGATATTATGGCCCTTAATTATGGCTCTGCTATTTTCTCATGTAAACTTGATCTGCAGACTCACGTGACATTATTTATGGTGCTTGACCGTGTCCCATCCTAATCTCTGAACAGATATTTTGCTTTTTTTTTCGAACATATTTATTGATCGTTATAAATGCCGTCTGGGGTATAATTTTGCTCCTAGTACCAAGTCCTCTATAAGGACCCCGGTGGTCTCAGCCCTGCTCCCCTCAGCCGCCAGTGGTCCAGTAGTGAAACTATATGTATATTTTAAACACCCTTCATTTTTATTCTATTCTATTTATGTTCTTCGTATGGGAACCAAAACCAGACAGACATTATATAGTAAAAAACCACAAGGAAACCACTTTAAGTTAAAATAAAGACAT
The DNA here is from genome assembly GCA_027410445.1 of Discoglossus pictus. Classification (NCBI taxonomy): domain Eukaryota; kingdom Metazoa; phylum Chordata; class Amphibia; order Anura; family Alytidae; genus Discoglossus; species Discoglossus pictus. The sequence continues at coordinate 111,493,430 of CM050171.1, forward strand.
CTTACACGTCTTAGCTAAATAAACTATAACTTATACTAATGCAAAAAAAATAGATTCTTACAGACTTAAATTGTGTTTTTTATTTGTAGAATTTTGACCTGTAGATGCTTATTGGTTTAGTATTAATTCTGTATGTAAATGTTCGTAATTATGTATCTACACAATGAAAGATGTTTTATGGCAACTTACATCATTTAGTTGTAATAAAAACGGGTACATTTTTTGAGGAACACCAAGAACTTGGTTGCGCTCTAATAGCGATAATCCTCCGTAACTGGTTATACGCAGCTCCGTGCCTCAGTATATAGAGACGCTGATGTTACGAATATACAGATCCACTTTGTCTGGATAAAATGGATATTGAATACATCAAGTTACCATTATAACCCCTAGTTGACCTGTTGATTTTTTTTATTCATAGACTGAAGCAACTGACCGACATTCGGCAGCCTCAGAAAGTGGGAGCAGCACAGACGGACACCCCGAAACACCTGAAATTAAGGAAGGTAATGACCTTGATCTACTAATGATTTGGTGTAATTATAGCTCTGTATTATATGCAGTTGATTAGTATAAATACAGTGATGTACCAGGCAACGTATACACGGCTGGTGTATATGTGAGTAAATACTATACTATCCTGCCCTTATATGCAGGGGCGTAGGAACTGGGGAGAATGGGAGGACAAATCCCCCCAAGATTAAATGAATAGGGGACACAAAAAATGGCAAAATTAAACTTAATCATGCATTACCAGATTTGGCAATTAGAGGGCACCAGCGCTATGGAGCAGTATGTCTTTCCCATGAAAGCTTTGCCCGGTTTGGCTAAATCTTGTGCTAACTCTTTAAATTGCGTTGCAAGCATTTAAATCCCTGCTAAGTGCTCTTTTTTTTTTTACTATAACGCTGTTCAGCGCTATGGCGTTAAAGTGCCCCGTTTAGTGCGATTTTTGGATAGAGCTCTTGCATGCAGGAAGCATATATCACCATAAACGGGGTATTCCTGTGTATATAACTGTGGAATTGTTTGCGATGCATGGAATACAAAGCGCAAAACAGAAACGAAGACACATCACAAAGCCTGGTGAGTGCTGCACGCTTTGTTACACTGTCACTGCTCTGTTCTATAAAATGACTGCAGAGGATTCTTCCGTCTGGCCTCACAATAGCCTCTTGTCTGCAAGTTTAGCTTCACAGGGCAATATGAAATGAAGTAATAGGAAGGAACAAATTAGTATGCCCAAATCCTCACTCAATGCTTCCTTCAGCCGCAACCTTATGGACGCAGCGCTTTCCTGACCTCATAATGCTCTCTAATTAACAAATTAATCTCATTAGCCAATGTTAAGGACCTATTAATATCAGAAATTCCTGAGCTGGTTGAGTATTTTTTCTCACAATTGTCTATTATTTAGCCAGGAATGTTGGGACCACCTGAATCTACAGCATTGAGATATCTGGGGCCAGTTCCTAAAACTTAAAGGACCACTGTAGTGTATTTACAAGTAAAGCTCAAATGTGTAGTGTCTCCAAGAAGAAACTAGAAGAAATATCGAGCTTTCCTGTTGGCTGGCTGCAATAGGTTTACGGTAATGAGGCTTTACACTGATATCTTGGCCGTGCCACCTAGTGGCCGAAATTGAGGCCAGCCAACAGGAAAGTACACAGCTTGTAGTACTTACCTCTGCTGGTGGTACTAATTGTTCTCTCTCTCTTTCAGTAAAGAAGAAGGGCAGCTCTGGACTCAAGCTCAGCAACCTCATGAACCTCGGAAGGAAAAAGTCCTCCTCCATGGAATGTTCCGAGAAGGGCCTGGAAACTTCAAGTAAGTCCTTTGATGTGCTGATATAAAATGACATACAATGTAGCAAAGGCATATAGACAAATACTATTATTAGGGTCCTAGTTAGGGCAAAGCTGAAAATTACACCTAGAAATAAATACAGTTACAAGTGGTTATTAAAACGTGTTGGATAATTGAGCTCGAGTTGGGTGTTTTAAAGCTATATGGAAGGTTTTTGGATGTTACTAGGTATATAATATCCCTGGGTATCTATTTACTTTTATGTACTATATTTTATTAAGAAGTGTTTTTATTGCCTAAAATCATACAAATATTACCTGCCCACTGCAGCTCATGAAGACAGTCTGTAGTACCTGAATGTGCTGTGTCTCATACTAACCAATCAATGACCATCTCAGTGCAAGATGCAGCCGAGACGTGGTCCCTCATAGGCTAGGACACTACAGAGACTTTTAACTGTAAATGTCTTATCATTATTTAATCTATACCAATTGCAAATGCCCTTCTTCATCAACCCTACTGTGAGAGCTAAGTAATGGCCCTAGATAAAGAGAGGGTGGTCCTTTTAAAGACAATATGTGCTTAAATTACCAAGTTCAGTTATCTAACACCTCCACTCAAAATTTGTAATAACCACCAATCGTAATGATATTTTTTAAAGCTGTACTTTTCATATAATTGTAAGTTTGAGAGTTTTCAATCTTGTAAGGTGCTTTGGTAAAAAAGCACTATCTTCATAAGATTATAAGCTCAATGACAGGGCCCTCCATTCTTTATATCGGGCTAATATTGTATTTTGCTATTTGATTAACCCCTAAATAGCCACAGAATATTTTGGTGCATTACAAATAAAGGATAATCATGAAAAAACATGAATATGTGCAATAATTGTTGGTTCACTTTTAGTAAGAACAAATATTATTAACAATTTCAATCGGCCAAATCGCAATTGAATAAGGCCCCTGGCTTCTAAATAGATTGGGAATAAAATGGCAGCACTGATGTACTTGTGGTTTGTTGCAGATTACCTGAATGTGCTGATTAACAGTCAGTGGAAATCTCGTTATTGCTGCATCAAAGAAGGGCAGCTGCATTTTTACCAGGACAAGAACAAGAGCAAAGCAGCTGCTCAGCCCCTGTGCTTGATGGGTTGTGAGGTCATCCCCCAACCCAGCGCCGAGCACCTATACTCGTTTCGCATCCTACACGACGGAGAGGAACTGGCAACCTTGGAGGTAACCCATTGGTTAAGCACATACAGATTTTATTAGATACTCTCGTTATTAAGTCAGACACAACTTTTCTTAATGGAAAGTTCAAAATATGGTATAAAACTCATACATTAAATAAATAAATATATATATATATATATTTATATTTGCTTTAGATTGTAAGTGGTGAGTTTCCAATCTTGTTGGGTGCATTTTGGTGCATTAAAAATAAAAGTTAATAATATATATATGTATGTATGTGTGTGTATGTGTATATGTATATGTGTATGTGTGTGTGTGTATATATATATATATATATATATATATATATATCACATATTATAATTGTCTAACTATGATTCGTCATCACGCTGTGTTGCGTACGACTTAGCGATGAGCGCCGCTATATCGTAGCACTTTGGCAATGAGCGCCGCAGGCGCTCATTACAGGCGAGCCATTAAACCATAGCACTTAGAAAAAAAATATGAGATGAAAAAAATAACGAGATAAGCGGCGGAACCAAAACAATAAAAAAAACACTAAATACACACTAAAAAATAAAACAAAGGTCACTTACAGCATGGGGAACCAGGCAGGACGTCTGGAAGTGATTTGGAAATCCAATTTACATCGATTTAGCCGAGTTACAAAGATCGAAAATCGGCTAAGCGAAAAAAAAATGGCCGCCCCAAAAAATGAAAACGAGGCTATACTACTACGAACTGCGTAAAACACAGTCACAGACGTATGTGTTTGAAAAACAACGAGTTAAAGGATGCGGATTAACCGCGCAATGAGTAAAAAGACAGTAGCGAGTACATTTTACGAAACGCAATTACGGATTTACGCATGAACACAGATTTAACGCCTTTGTCTCGCGCAACATCGGATTTCCCGCCTAAACAAACGCATTTGATGAAATATAAGTTGCAAGTTACAAAAATAAAAAGTTCAAAAAAAATGTGTATTTATTTTAAGAAAAAAAAAAAGGGACAAATGTAGCGTCATGTTGTGTGGCAAACAAATTTCACTACATTTAATTATTATTGACCGTTTGACCATATTTACTGTTAAACCGTAGTACTTTAGCGGGCTTAGCGATGAGCGCCGCAGGCGATAAACCGTAGTACTTTGGCAATGAGCGCCGCAGAAAAAATGGCGGACGAACAAAACGAAAACGAGGCTACAGCACTATAACCACGGAAAACACGTACGGATAATCTGCGAAGACGCATAAAACACATTACCCGCCATTTTACGATAATGCGGAAGTACACAGCTACGTTAACGGTTTCGGCTCGCGCACGCACACTGTTACACTGCACACATTCATCACGCTTACACAGCAGCTCCACATCACTAATGCTGCAGCAACATCAACACAGATTGCCAGCTCTTCAACACAATGCATAAAAATACGTATATTCATTTATTAATTTGTATTATATATTTCAGTAGTACACAGAAAACAACATTAGCTACCTTACAATTCCATATGTATATTAATAACTAAACAACTTTCCAAACATACACATCTCATTGCCGTCATTTTTTGATGGGCAATACGCTAGTATATATATACTGTTTGTCCAGTAAGTAAAGTATCACTCTATTCTGCAAAAGTGTATTCTATATTTTTTATTGAAACATAAAGGTTTCAGGGACAGGGAACAGTTTTTTTTCATCATGTATTTAAACATGTTTAACATGTTAAAGAATATTAAATAATATTAAATGAAATATTATATAAAACTTAATTGAACGTCCTTGTAACACCTCTGTGTGCTCAGGTCTCACTGGCTCATACAGCTGTATTTCTGCACATTGACTAACAGGGACAAGCCCACAAACAATTATATATTCAGAGCAGTTTATTCTGCTATTCAAGACTTTCATTTCCAAAAAATAAACACACTATGACAAATTATGAAATATCCTCTTTCAGATGCAGCAAGGGAAAAAAAAACGCTTTCCACAGCAATTTAAAACTATAGGTTATAACAAATACTTCTTCAACTGAAAGTTATTTTTAAAAAAATGCATTTTCTCATAGTAAATTTCCATTGTTTTTTATACTGCTACGGAATATGTCGGCGCATTATAAATGAACTAGATTAATAATAATACCTAGCAATCAGCCTTTATGGGCAAACCTGTGCTGTTATCTATTTATATAGTGTAGTAATTGCTAACTACTTTTATCCATTCTCTTGTACTCTGCATGCATTGTTTCCAGTTTATTAGCACTTGATGGTGCAGACCAAAAGGAGTCATTTGGATATATTTTATTAGCATTCAGTGGACAAAGTGCTTGTTTTTTCTATCGTATTAAATAATATCATCTTTGGAAGCTTGTAACTTCAAGCCCTACATATAACTTGATGATTTTGTATAAGTGGCTCTAAAATCTAATATTGTGCAAAAAGTAGATAACTGCCACCGTTACGTGTCCTCTCCATGTATAGTCGCCCTCTGCTGGTGAAGCAATGTGTATACACTGAGCCACATGTGTCCACGTCCATGCTGAGTTTTCAGCCAGTCATAAGTAGTTTTCTGGGATGCCTTTTCCCCATGACCGGGTGTGATCTGGCAGGTGGTTGCGACATTGCACATTTTTACTGATCAAATAAAAAAAATTGTATACATATGTGTCCAGTAGCTTCATAAAGTCTTCCATGAACATTATGTGACATGTAATGATACCAACATGTACAGATCTACATATATCTTATGGTAAACCGCTCTCTGGAGGTTGATGTGAAACCATCATTGCTAATTTATAAAACTCTTAATGAAATCGAATGCATTTAAAGACTATCCACCCAAAGTGTCATTGCGTGCCATGTGGTTATACTCTGGTTATCTTCCTAGCAGGCCGTGTTATATTTAGTAATCTGTTGGTTCTGTCTCAGGCAAAGTCATCAGAGGACATGGGCCATTGGCTGGGGCTCCTCCTGTTAGAGTCGGGGTCAAAGACAGACCCAGAAGAATTCAATTATGATTATGTAGATGCCGACCGAGTTTCCTGCATCGTCAGTGCAGCCAAGAACTCATATTTGTAAGTGTACGATACTTTCTATTCTTGTATAAACACTCAAAGATTATAAACAAGTCCTAAACTGCAGAATTTACAGTGTTTATATGAGAAGTCAAGTTATATTTGGGAATTGGGGCTTGTTGTACTTTTTGTGGAACAAGGAAATGATTGTGTACAGTACGAGAAACAATATCCCATAGTATCCCAATGTCGGAGAAAAATCTTCTAAAAAATAACAAATTCCTCTACTGTGGTGCCATAGCAAAAGCCCTACACACACACACACACACACACACTCACACACATATATATATATATATATATATATATATGTCACTGAGATATAACACAAATAGGTGACATATTCAATGATATGTGTTCTTTAACAGTTTTTATTTATTTTTATAACCCTCAAGTTGCCTTCATAATGTTGATTAATAGAACTAGAGAGGTCAACAAACTCACAGACCAGGTCAATGAAGGTTGACATTACTTTTGGGGAATTTCTGTCATGGAGTGTAGACTTGCCTGGCATGTTTGAGCTAGACTGTCCTTATGGACGTAACAGACCGAGCTGCTATTTCTGATTATTCTGGTGCACAAGTGAGCCAAAGTAGACTGCATGTTCAGTAAGCCAGACTTAACTAATTATGATGAATGTTAGATCCTCCTTATCTCATCACATTGACACTTTATTGTAGGATATTCTATCTGTTTTAGTATGGTGTGAATTTATTAATGATAATATTTGGATATTATTTTCTGTATGTTCTTTGGATCTGTGGGAGGGGAGTAACCATATATCTATGTCCCACAGCAGGAGGGGGCTTCCTTTAGATTGCCGTAAGGCTCCTAGCTAGTGCCAAATGGAGCTACTTGTAGTCTCCTAACTGACTGTGCTATCTGTAGGATTATGGCTGTACTTCATCTACCAAGTATCATAGGCCTACTAACTAGGGTCTGTAATTTCCTGCGTCTCCACAGAACTCTTACATTACCTGTCTGGACCGATTTGTTGTTGTTTAATCATTCAGTCATGTCCGACTCTCTATGACCCTATGGACTGCAGCATGCCAGGCACATCTGTCAGCTACTGTCCCTCTGAGCTCCCTCACGTTCATGTTCATTACTTCAGTAACCTCCTCGTCCATCCCCTTCTTCATGTGCCTTCAATCTTTCCTAGCATTAGTCTTATCTAGGGAATCCTGTCTTCTCATGATATGGCCAAAATATTCCAGCTTTAGCTTCATGTTTAAACCTTCCAGTGAACGGTTTGTCTTCATTCCCTGAAGTACTGATTGATTGGATCTTATTGCGTCCAGGGGACTCAAGGCAGTTTTATCCAGCACCAGAATTCAAAGGCGTCAGTTCTACGGCACTTAGTCTCCTTTATGGACCAGCTCTCACAAATCTAGACTGATTACATTGGCTGATTATATCTAGAAATCATTGTTTAATTTCCACATTTTCTGTGTGTTTTTTTCAAACTACAACCCTGACCAATCAGAAAAGCAAATAAAACCGTGGCAGTCCACATTAAATACATTTTCTTATTAAATTAAAGGCTGTATTTTACTTTATCACAATACTATATATAACAATACTAATTCTTTCAAAGAGCAATCTATAAATATAGCATTTCTCTGGTCCTTTAAGTAGAAGCACTTGGATTAATAAACCCTGTTGTATTATGTTTTGGATTTTCATATGTAAATTCCATCCAGCTGGATACGACGCACATTTTACTAAAATAAGGTTTCAACATAAAATCAAAATGTGAGTTTTGGGTCTGTGTTCCAGTATAACAAGGATATGTCATTTCTAACACAGAGAAATCTATATTTGTTTATTTCTGTGTATTTTATTTATTTCTGTTTGTATACTTCATACTTATTCTATAATTCTATGTTGCAGTTTAATGCAGAGGAAATATTCGGAGCCTAATACTTATATTGACAACCCGCGCGGTGGGAGGTGTCAGCAGGAGGATCTGTACGATGATGTGGATGTGTCCGACATAATGGTAGGAATAGATGTGTGTCTCAAAAAGTAATTCACGAATTGCATGCTGAAATAAAGTAATTTTTTTTCTTAAAGTTTTAGGGATATGAGCTCATCATTATGTAGAACAGTCAAAATCATGTAGAAAATGTTTAAACCATTCTTATTTGTATTTCTTTTCATTGTTTTTAAATGCTGCTGATTTACTGTCTATTTTCCTTGAGCCTTGCCAGGAGTTGGCTGCCCAGTAGAAATTATTGAGCTTATGGAGATGTGATGTCAAGTTCTAAAGGGACCATAAATGATAAGCTCCCTCTAAATGCCTATATACTGTCTTCACTGCAATAATATATTCTGACATTTTCCATTTGAGATTATGGTGTTGAAAGAACCCAAATGAATAGGATGTCATTTATTGGTTGCAGCAAACCAAGTATTCAAAGGTACTTGTAATTTCTGTTTTTTGCGAAACCTAAACACATCCCATAGTTAGTACAGTTTGAAGATTAAATGGGTTATATACAAACTGTTAAAACAGTAAATTATGCGTATATTTAAAAAAAAAAAATGTTTTTACCTGGTTTCCAGTGCTCTGATGATGTAGAGCAATATTAACAAATTCTGTGTCACTTTAGAGACTATATTTATTGAATTATTCAGTATAAAATGACCTGGTGTTCAAGAATACATGGGAGTATGTCAAAGCAGGTTTTATCTGTTCAACTTATTCCATACAAAGACTCAGAGGTTTGACTTTGTTGACTGTGTCTATTTTCATTCTCAAATACCAAGAAAACACTTCTCAAAATCATGACCTCTAAAACCTTAATTACTGAGAATTATGTCTGCTCTTTTTCTATTTAGGTTGGTGTTATAGTAGTGGTTTTTAGTTAAACGTGGAAGTTACATATCAAGATCCCAACCGCTATGTCTACTTCTTCTGTAAAGGCTAATGAAGTTTCCTGTTTAATAGAAAACACCTCCCTTTACCAATATATCACATAGAGAGCTTTCTTCTTGGTCTGTGGTCTTAGTATAAAAAACACGAGTTTTGCTTCCTAAACTAGAGGCCACATTTTAGTGAATTTTGTAAAGGAGTTTCTGTTAACTGATTGCTTTCCAGAACAATGAAGACCTTGTCTATATTAAACCCAACCAATACTCACAGTAATACACAGTGCCAATCCAAGACCAAATGGCGAGCCAGACAAGAGGAGTATTTGAGTGTCACCTCTGTCTGTAGTCCCCGAACTTTCTGTCAGACATTTAAAAGAACATGTTTTATACATTAAATGTTTTTCTCTATGGAACTTAACTTATATTAATTAAAGAAAATTAAGACTAAAACCACAGCCAGACAAATAATGTGTCTGATCCACCTTTATGTTGACAGTGTGGAGTGCAAGCAAGGACTCCTATTTTCTTTTGTGATTTACATTAAAACCAATAGGAACAAAAGCCCAATATGCTGCAGTTCAGACATGCATAACTGCCCCTCCATTTCCTGTAACATATTGGGACAGAGGAGGAGAAAAAACATCCCATACTGTCTATATTTAATGTAATTATTCTACACAATTGACTATTTTTAATATTTAAAACATGATAAATAGTTTGGACTACTGTGACCTTTTAACAATAGGAGTAAAACACTATTTACAGTCAGCCTCCAGACCATCAAACACTGTGTACAGTTCCAATATGGAAGCCTCCAGACACATGTAGAGTCTTCTAAAATAAAGATATTTTTTAATATGCTTGTATGCACTGACACAGCTGCTTATGTTGATCGTTTGAGGAAAATGTCAGGTTTGTGATGTATACAACATAATATACTGTTCCTTTAAGAAATGACCACAAAATTGTCTTCATAGTTGATATTTATGTTTTATTTCCACATCTTATTTAGGATGAAGATCCCAAAATTGAAGTGAAAGTTGATTCAGAGGACAAGACCTACCTAGACCTCCTACCTGGCAGGTCCTTCTTGCACTGCACAGGGATGAAGTCTCTCTGCAAGTCCCTAACCAGCTCTCCTGGGACAGAGAGGGCTAATATTAGTAAAGAAAAAGAAGGAAAGGACCCCCTGGCTGCCCCAGACAAAGACCAAGAATCTGCCAGACCTGTGCAAGAAAAAAACAAACAGGTACTTGAAGGGAAGAAAATTTTATTTAGCAGAATTACCTGCGTCTGGGGGCATAAATACTGTATATCGTAAACACTTCCAATTGGCTTGGAGTAGGTGTGAACTTATAATTTTAGTATCTTTTCAGGAGTATAGGATAGGGAAGCATGAGGGAGATTTGATACAGGCACATTGGATGATCCGGATAAGTATTTAGCATTTGACACCTTCCCTCCTCTCCTGCAAATGCTCAAAAGCAGTAAACATGCAAGTAAAGCTGGTCTTGCTCTCTATCAATCACCACATACCTTTAAATGGAAATGGAAAAATATTTTTTTGCATCAAAAAAGGATAACTTACGTTTGGTTGCATGAAGGGTTTCGGAGAACAAAAATGTGTTCAGATCATTAACTGCTTTTCAGGGCTTGTCCCAAAGATATATATATATGACAAAATTAGGCTTTCTTCATTATTTATTAGTTTGAATGAAGTTTAAACCAGTTTTGCTGTATATTTCTATATGTTTAAAAAGGTCATGTTTTCAATGTATGAAAAAAACGTGTCCTGTAAAGATTTTCTTTAGAGAATGCTGTTTGTCCTGAAGAGTTTCAAATGTGCCAATGTTAAGCATTTTCAAAATAGTTTTTACCAAACAGAAAGACTTTAAAGAAAGATTTTTGGTGTTCAGTCATGTATGACTCCATGACCCTATGGACCATAGCACACCAAGCATTGCTTCAATTACTTTATCTATCCATCGCCGCCTCTGCTGTTCCCTTTTTTGTGTGCCTTCAGTCTTTCCCAGTATCAGGGTCTTCTGTAGAGAACTATGCAGACCTTTGTTGAAAGTGTAATACCTTTACATTTTAATAGCTTCTCCAGACTTGCCCTAGCTTTCCTAACCAGAAGCAAACATCTTTTAATTTCATGGCTGTAGTCACCATCTGCTGACATCTTAGAGCCTAGGAATATAAAATCTGTCACTGCCTCCACTTCTTCCCCATCTATTTGCCAGGAAGTGAGATTGCCTTTGCCATGATCTTGGTCTTTTTTAACATTGAGCAGCAGGCCAACATTTGCACTTCTTCTTCTTTTACCCTCATAAAGAAGTCCTTTAGTTCCTTCTCACTTTCAGCCATCAAATTAGTATCATCTGCGTATCTGAGGTTGTTGATATTTCTTGAAGAGAAAAGTTTGATTTAGGATATACCAAAGAGGAAACACATATTCATTTTTAATTGATATAACATGATAAAATGTGTTATTACGTAGTGCGCTGCTGAAAAGATGTATTAAACTTCATTGAAACATTAGGAAATATGTAAAATTGTAACATAGCATAATACAATATGAGGTGGACGATGATGTTTTTAATCAACGTATTTTGTTCATTTTTTAAAACAATGCCTTAATAAAAATGTGGAATTTATATTTAATAATTTTCAATTTATATCTCTGAGGAGATAACTGTTGAAAAATAAGGTGTTTTTTCTTTCCTAATGTTTCAGTGCTATTGATATTCCTTCCAGCAATATTGATTCCAGCTTTGGATTCATCCAGTCCAGCCTTACGTATGATGTATTCTGCGTATAAGTTGAATCAATAAGGTGACAATATACAACCTTGCTGTACTCCCTTCCCGATCTTGAACCATTCTGTTGTCCCATGTTCGGTGGCTTCTTGGTCCATATATAGGTTCCTCAGGAGTCGGATGAGATGATCTGGTATTCCCATCTCTTTAAGAAATTGCTACATTTTATTGTGATCCGCACAGTCAAAGGCTTTAGAATAGTCCTATGAAGCAGAAGTAAATGCTTTTCTGGAACTCTCTCTCTCTTTCTTTATTATCCAGCGGACATTAGCAATTTGATCTCTTTGTGCCTCTTCCTCTACGGAACCGGCTTGCACATCTGGTAGTTCCCGGTCCATTTATTGTTGGAGCCGAGCTTGTAGGATCAAAAGCATTACCTTGTCGGCATGTGAAATGAGTGCTATTCGAGCACTCTTGGCACTGCCTTTTTATGGTATTGGGATGTAGGCTGACATTTCTCTGCTATGACCTGCCAATCCTGGGTGACACAACATATCATAGCTCACAGCTTCATTGAGGTACACAAGCCCCTTTACCACAACAAGTTAGTGATCCAGCAGTGGCAAGTAAGGTTGTTTTTATGTAATAAAAATTCTCTGTGCGTGGTGTTCTCTGCTCTGAGCTCTACACAATACGTGTTCAATACTTTGTAATAGGTTATTCCATTATGTGGTGCTGTGCTGGCAGTTATTGGATAAATATTTGATGTATTCATGACCATCAATTACAGTAGGGGTCTCTGATGTTACATTTCGCTTATTTATATAACAGGAGCCAGACAAGCCCCCCGCACAGCCTGCCGCTGAAATCCAGACATCTGTGACACCAACAGCCACTGCGCACCTGGGGAAAGGGAGCAAAGAAAAGCTGGAAAACAAGAGCAAAGTGGCCGGTCCAGGTGAGATCTGCTCCACATAACAATATGCAAATGACCCTTAGGGATTAGTCTCCTTAAGGGGAATCCAGACGTGAACCCCTTGCTCACTGTGCCTTAGGGAGATATCCGCTACACCTCACTGACGGGGCCCAATGAAGCCCGAAAGGCACAAGTGAGCTAAAAGAGGTTGCTCACAGAGTGGTCAGTTAGTTCGTTCTCTGATTGAGCACCCCTTACTTTGTATATTGTTTTCAGTGTGAAACTACTCCTAGGGATCTGCACATGTCCAGTCTTTAAATAGGTAAATTTTCAAATATTTTGCGAAGTTTCCATCTCTAGACATTGTCTTCCTGGAGACATTGTAAGTAACAATCCTGGACATCTCCTTTTTTTGGTTCGCAGCCATAGAAACCAAACTTGGGAAGAACCGTACAGAAGCAGAAGCCAAGCGCTACATGGAGGAGAAGGACAAACTGGAGAAGGAGCGCGAGGAAATCAGAGTGCAGCTGGCACAACTGCGCAAGGAGAGGAGGGAACTGAAGGAATCCATAACTAACTGCACTGGTGAGGGCATCCGGTAGAGCTGTTATTCCTAATCTATACTCCCCATTCTTGTGTCCATCCATGTTGGGCTGTGGTATGTTTGTAGGACAACTGTGATTTTGGAAACAACCTTTGTTGGTGAAGATTGTAACAAACAAATAACATTAGGAGCTGGGTCTAGAGCATTTTAGGTAAAATCTATCTTTTAGCAAACCTCACAAGTGTAATGGACTCCATATACACATTTCCTGTTCACTTGACCTGAGATGAAGTGTTCTGCTAATATTTATTATCTGTTCTGAAATGAGGGGATCTGAGGGGAGAATTAGTTTAAATTAAAAAATAAAGAAGTAATTTCCAAAATAATTTTGATTCTGGATCATACTTTAAACCCACTGTTTGGTTCTGACAGATAAGACTCTATTGTCCAGCCTGGAGGAAAAGTTGAAGATCAAGGATGAAGAATGTAAAGAGAAGGAGAACAGACGTGTGGACCTGGAGCTGAGCATCATGGAAGTGAAAGAGAATCTGAGGAAAGCAGAATCTGGACCAGTGACCTTGGGGACAGCTGTGGATACAGCACACCTGGACATCACCTCCAGTGTAAGGATATGTGATCACTTACTGTTCAACCAGCCTCCTGTAACTGAGAGAGGCACTTAGAAGGCAACATGACATTCTTGCTAAGGGATTTATTTTATTCTTTCTTTCTATCTAACATTTTTTTTGCAATTTGTTCTCATATGCAGGTAAAGAACATCAGCCCAACGCATGGTCCTGAGACCTCTCCAGTAAATGCAGCCATGGCACTGAAGAACAGACCAGTGTCCATCATGACTTCTGGAAAAGGCACCGTCCTACAGAAGGCCAAGGTAAGGGCAAGGAAAATGGCAATACACTTTATTTGCTCTGCGTATACAGAAAGGTATGTACAATAAAATGTATGCTCTTCACTGCATATTTATAGAAAGGTATATAATACTTCCACCAACAGAGTAATGATTTCCTGGCCTCATCTTCTCAATAGTCCGATCTAATCAATAAACATATTGAAATAGCACCATGTTAATACAGCTAGGTTGTTTAATTTAATTCTGAGAATGATATCTACAAATGGTGTTGACTAATTATCTGAAAGACTACAAAGAATCACAAGTCCCCCAGATATTACAAGACATTACCATCTAATGGCCCATCTAAAAAAATATTATGAAGATAGAAAATCAGAAGCTTCTCTATGTCTCTATTCTGTACATGGTTCAAAAATTGAGAACATATTTGTGACAAAGGACATATGTATAAAAAATAAATATGAATAGCTTCACAATAAATATATCTATTTTGAAGCATTATAATACCATGGGTGTAGGAGCCAAAGAAAGTCTGGGTGGGAGACACCACTTCCTACACCCATGCATGGGACTATGAATAACTATTTTATAGATCTATGGGAATTTCTATCATACATATCGAGTTGATTAGTATTACTTATACCAGCGAAGCCTTCCTTGTATTTAGAAATCTGTCCCTATTATTAACGGACTAAATAATCTATTTTTACCAGAAGTTAGTCATCAACCCTTTTGTTTTTAGACTTCTTACCTTCATTTTTTTTAAATTCACATTTAATAAAGATCATCTAAAAATCCTCACCCCACTTATTTTTGGATGAATATCAAGAGTATTAACCACTGAGATATATAAATATGTTCTTGCATAAAAAGTCCGGTTAGTTACTGGCCACACCAAAAAATAGGTTTATTAAACATGACTCTAAAGGGAGACTGTAATCTGATATTTTAAAAATGATTGATAAAGAAAATATAGTTTACGTTGCCTATAAAACAAATAAATATGTATAAATGTAAAGATTCAGTTCTCAAAAGGAATTAAGAGTTTGGCATAAATTGAATTCAACCATGGAGAACAAATATTTTTTGATTTTTTTCATTTTATCTTCTACTGTACTAGACAAATTCTCCATTATAAGAATGGGATTTAATTCCTTGGATTAGTAGTCTATTTTTTAAACATCCTTTTATTAAAAGCAATGAGCAGTAAACCCCAATAGTTTTCTACTTTTGCAAGTATACAATGTTGTGTATTATCATGAGGTTGGGTTGGATGGATATATATATATATATATATATATAGTCTAAAAGCTGCTAATTTGCTTTTTTGGGATGTGGAGAAGAGGTTACGATATGGGCAGGGCAGGGCAGGGAGTGGATTGAGTTGTACATGATAATATTCATTGACCAACTTCTGTACTAATGGACAACAATGATGTGGTTCTTTTGCAGGAATGGGAAAAGAAAGGTGCGAGTTAGGAGGCCATGACAGTGTATGGATGTATTGAGAGACTTGTCAGGTCGACTTGTTGGCCAGCAGCTCCTCAGAGCTTTATTTAACACTTGAGGTGGGCTCATGACCCACCCCTCATGATGGAGCACCAGAGTGGCATTACCCCGTAGCCTGATCCTGTCTAAGACCCTCCTCCTTTACTGGACAAGAGAATGCTCAGGGTGACCAAAGTTGTCCAAATACATTTCAGCCACACCTGCGAGAGAGGTACGGCCACTGGCCACATGAATTGAGTTACTGACTACCTGGACCACTAAATGCCTCGCTGATGTACGGACAGCTCCTGCAGAGGCCGAAGATTAACTTCAGGTCAAGGGATTCATTTTTATAGAGTGCGACCGATGCAACGCACGTGACGCCAGCCAGGTCCACCATTGTTAACACAATCATATTTTTATTATTTAGAACTGGTCTTAAAGGGCAGTCCCACTTTATGTGTATATAAGATAAATAAAATGACTACCTTTGTAGTTGAACTTATTTAAGATGGTTTGATGAGGGGGGCAGACTTCGACATCATTAAGGTCCCTGTTGTAATCTCACAATACAAATGATACTTCTTTTATTGAGGGCAAGGTAGCGTGTCAGACCTAACTAGTGTGTGTTGAGTCTAAAGAGGCAACTGTCTGGATTAAGGACTATATATAAATATATTACACTTTAATGTCCACGAGCAATTGCCAAGTGGCCTTCAGTTTTTGAAGCAAATAAAAACAAAAAAGAAAATCTCCTTCCTTGCAATTATTTCTTAAATAACCGTAAAATATTTGATAATGTGAAAGCAAAGGTAGATTTGAGTCAGTGTTGCACCTTTATATATGCAAGTGGGTCTCAGAGTAGTTTTAATATCACCTTCAGGGAAAAGCCATCTTTTGTGCTCATCACGGTCTCGGTCTCCCCGGACTCTAAAGATGTCCCCTGGTGGTTGCACAGTTTATTTGGGGAGGGTAAAGAAGTGGTTATTTCCAGTTTTAAGAAATGATTGTTTTGGTGCTTAAAGATGGAAACATATTTTATGGTTTTTAAAGAGAAATTAAATATGAATAATGTGCATAATGTTTTTGTTGCCTGTGTTATTCAAGTAAAATGATGGATTATGCATTTAAACATAGCACTCACTTTATCAGGAATCTGACTATATGAATGAACATTTGAGGTTAAAAATTACTCTAAGTGCAATCTTAGATGATAATATAGTATCACACAATGTTTGGATGTTATAGGTGGTCCTTTATGAACAATAGATGGGTCCAGCTGGTCACAGATCAAAAAGGTTGGGAGCCATAGAGCTAGAGCAGACCAGTCTGAGCTTAGGAATTCTGCAATACCAACACTGACCACATGGTGGTGGTATTTTACCATCTTAAAGTATCTGGCTGTTATATATACACTTATATAGAAAGTTAATGACTGAGCAGACAGTGTGTTTAAGGGTTTATTGTCAATATTAACACAACTTTCTCTTTAGCAAAACATAATATCTGCTGTCATGCAGGATATGCGAAATTTGCAGGATATGCGAAATTTACAGAATAAAAAAAAAACTTCAACTATAAGTCTTGTATGTAATATATACACACAAAACATATTATGATTTTTATTGTACAGTACTGGGTAGGTTATCCTGCATTACAGTGCTTATGGTCATGCTTAAAGTACATTGTAGTCCTACTTTTTTTTAAATTTTTTTACCTACTTTCAAATGCAGTTTTTTTAAAAGAATATATTTTTAAATGTAAAAATAAAGGACATTTATTATGCTGCTCTAGAATCTAAACTTTTGGTTTCTAGTAATTGACTTCCTTATAGGAGAATATTTTTAAATATCCGTGTAGGAAATCAGCTTTGAAATATGAAAGGCCGTTTCAGGAATTGTGAGAAACGATAACTGCATTGGAACTGCGAAACGCGTGCGCTCACACACACAATTATTGCGGCTGAGGAAATGGGGAGATTTAAATGGTTTTAAACATGTTTTCATCCAGTAATATTATAAAAAGAATCATACCTTTCAGTTTAGATGTTAGTATACTGTATCAAGTCTCTCTCGAGACAAGCTCATCAGATTGACCTTATATGCACATGCACCGTTATTATATGCACATGCCTCTAATGTATGGCACAAAATAGGGCAATGGTGGATCAATTCTGGTGTGAGTGTAGTGGCATCATAGCCATCAAGTAATATCTGGTGCCATTTCTTTACACCACAATTGCTTCTCTCACCTACTGTTAGTCTTGTCCAATGGGACGGGGTCTTGGAATGTACAAAACTGCTTGGAATATAAATCCTTTGTATAGAAAGGCTCCATGAGTGGAACTAGAATATATTGTATAATATTAACAAATGTACAAACAATTTTACACATACAAGATAAAGACAGAGGTCATATTCAATTACGAACGTCAAGATACAACTAATAACATAGTATAATTGTGCTGCCAACTCCAGTCCTTGACTTGTTTTGTATCCCTGCTTGGGCACAGGTGGGTGAATAAGTCTCAGGCAAACACATCCCAAAACTGGACCTATTGTTAAAGGGTCACTGCCATTCTAACAGGAAGTTAGTTTCATATTAAAAACTTGTGCTAGCCTTTTTTCTAAACATTAAAAAAATCTTGAGACATTCTGTATTATTTTTCTGGCTCATTTGAACATCAATACTTGATAAGGGTGGGGAGGGTCTAACTGAATTGGGGGTCATTGCTTTAGCCACATCAGAGACAGACAAGCAGACTGTGATAATTAGTAAATCAAAGCAGCTAATTAATATTCAAGACATGCTCATTTGCATAAAAAGCAGCATATCTCAGTTTAAAAAAAAATTGGTTATTACAATTTATAGGCTGCTTTTATGATGGAATTACTTTAAGTAATGACTATTTTTTCTTCCAAATTTCAAAGATTTTATTTGCAGAGTTTTTAAGAAATCTATGTATTGTATCATTTTGCAGGATGTGTGTGTCATGTAAAATAATAGATTTTTGCTTATCCAAATGTCATATATAGATGTACCTCCATTGGCTCCTACATAAACACTATGAATCTATTGCATTACATATATTGGCCATATGTGACATATAAAGTTCGCAGGTAATTCCAAGGGTTATAGATAATTAATCCTATTGTAGAAATGCAATCAAACAGAGAGGCAGCAAAATATTCATACTTGGCTTTAAATATTCTTACAGTGCTAGAAAAAAAAACATATTTGAAACTAGAAAAAAAATTACATTTTTTGAAAAAAAAACAGCATAAAGAAAATGACCTCTGTGGTGTTAATACAGTATATGAAATAAGCATATAAATAATATAATTCAGGTCATTATTTTTGTTCTTTGGGAAACCGTTCATACTCCAGGATCCAACTGGATTCAGCACGTCATCCTACGCGGTCTGTATACGTTGGGTGATATAACCCACCGCTCTTTCCATGGTTGACGCCCATGGGAGTTATTTATTTGCAGAGGTGGGTAATCCCTCATGATGCGCTTCCCTCGTTCCCCGGTTTCCCAGGGTCACGCCATCCTCCCGGCACGCTTATCTGAAGTTTCTTATTAAGCATTGTGCCGTGATGACTTTCTGCTGGATGACGCCTTAGGCCTGTGCCGGGCTGTAGTGGAGTGTCTTTGGCGCCGGGGTTTGCTCAGTTGACTTAGAGGCAGAGGGGTATCACCACGTAATATTTCTGCAGGTAAAGAGGAAGGCCGACCATTACTGGGAGATGCTATTGATTATTTGTGAGAGTATCTTGCAGCATGCACATATCTTAGTTACCAGATTTGATGGCAGATAACCAAAAGAGACCCATCTGATCTGCCCATTCTATCTACTTAAATGCTTGGCTTAATTAATCCTCAGGATAGCCTTATGTTTATCCCAGGCATGCTTCAATTTCAATGTACGAAATAGAATCACATATATGACTGCAGATAAGAACCAATAGACTAACCCAGATTGCCCATTTTACCTACTTAAAGCTTGACTTTATATATCCCGATAGCCTTATGCGTATATACCCCAGGCATGCTTGAATTCCTTTGCTTTGGTTATCCCTACAACTTCCACGGAATGGATATATGAAGGTTTAGATCATATCTCTGTGAGCTACTGGCTTAGAGGACAGAACAAACGTCGTTTTCCCAATTGAACAATTCAAAGGGTCTTGTCGGACCACCGGAATATTGTTGAAAATGTTTGAACCACCTAATTATTTTTTTTTACTGTTGTGTTACAATTATAAAGCTCTGTGTTGTAGTAATGCGTTTAGGGACTAAACAATAAATCATACTATCTAGGCATTTCTGTCTTGTTTATATGAAATTGTATTAATGCCGTTTTAATTGTTTTTTGCAATCGTAGTTGTTCCATAGACAACATGAGGGAAGCTCACAGACCAGCTTGGACCCTCAGCTCTAAGCCATACACTACATATTAAAGGGATATGGAAGGTTCCTGGATGTTACTAGATATATAATACCCCAGCGTATCTATTTACTGACATGTACTTTATTTTATCAAGTGCTTATAAGCTCTGTTTGCTAGATTTTAGTCAGTACAAATAGTCCTTGTATGGGTCTGCCCTCTGAAGACTCTGTACTACAGGCTGTGCAGTGTCTCATACTAACCAAATCAGTGACCATCTCTCAGCAACATGCCCTGATAGGCTAGGACACCACACTGCACATCCAGCCCTACAGAGTCTATGTCTGCATACACACACATATATGCGGGGGCGGCATCAGCAGCAACTGTTCGAAGCTGGTGCCGCCCCCAAGGAGGTTATGACCGGAGCCGTCGCCCCCTCCCTACACCAGTGAGCTTCTAATAATAATAATAATATTACTACTTCTAAATAAAATAAAGTACATAGATACACAGATATATTATATACCTAGTAAAAACCAGAAGCTTCCATGTCCCTTTAAGGTCATGAAGTTCTTCTGTATAGATTGTATATTTTACACCATGCATCACCCTCATTTAAATGATTTCTAGTTTATGAATATCCTACTATCTCCATAGTGCATATTCTACTATTCACGGTCCAGATAAGGGATTCTTTAAAACTGGATTCTCTTGGCTAAATACGTGTTTAGTTTTAGATAAATTGTAATCTTCTCTCAAGCAGACCTCCCCTGCACATCGTACGTACTGTTCTCACAGTGAGGTCCATCCCATCCACGACAGTCGCAGCGGTAGCTGCCGTTCCGTAGGACGCACACCCCGTCATTCATACATGGGTTGGGTTTGCACAGGTTCACCGGGGATTTTGCCTCTGCAAATACAAACAAAGTCATGAGAAACCGTTTGTGTGGGACGTTCCAGGACATCTGCATTTCATAAGAAAGGAATGAGGACGGGTCAAGAGGAGCCGAGGACGGGTCAAGAGGAGCCGCGGACAAGAAAGCACATCACAGAGAGTCCCATATTCTGCATCTTTTTCGATCTTTGTAACCAAACTTTCATTATTCTCATTATTATACACTTTCGACATATCACTACTACCACCAGTCATAGTTACAGAACATGTTTAATGCAAAACTAAAAGAAAAAATAGTGACCTCCCATATAGGATCATCCTGCAAAATGTTCTGGCTCCCAAAGGTGGTCCCTGAGAGAACTGAAAGGTAACCAGCAGGTCCCCATTTCAAAGAGCTCAAGAGTCCTGTCTTGGAGTTGGTAGCACGGCCTCCATTTGCTTGTGATGCAATTACAGATATATCTACAGCACAGGCCCACACCTTGACCACCGGCCCATGTCATTGGTGACAACAAACAGGCCTATGACATACACTGGATATAGAGTGTGGGCCTGTGGTGCTACTGATGGAGGTCTTGGTTCCAACGTTGGACTGTTAATAGCAAAGCAGCGAGACTTTTAACCATGAGTAAGTAGGGTGTCATTTATTTTAATAATGTATTCATACAAGAAAAAGTCTCATAATTAACTAAACTGACTTCAGTGGTTCTTTAACTTTAAAGGTGTGCCTCCATCCTGAGATTTGCCTGTACTGGAACCATAGGAGTGGCAGAATTATATCAGCCCTTCCTCATCTGCTAATTAAATAACATGTTCTGGTTCCTCGGTTTTCTTCACAGTTTATTAAACAGTTTTCATTTGCAATAAAGGTGTGACCTATAACTGCCGCCCGGCGCTTTCTTCCCACCTGCGTCTCAGATATTGCACACTCAGTTAAGCAGAAAATTAAAATATTACTTGGCCCTGTGAGCAGTGAAAATCTACAGAGATACCTAATGTTATTATCACAAGTCCGGGCTGCGCACGGGTCACATCCCAGCAACTTCCCCCACCTCGAATTCTCTTTGGTTATGTCTAATGATAATCACGGCCAATTATTGGTATTATCTATCTCTGTGTGGTACAAGGGATGTCACCCGTGTGAAGAAGGTACCCAGGAGGGGTGGAGTACTCAGACCCCTCAATATGTACCATAACTAAAAAGGACATTGGATGTAAAAAGAAATATTATTACTCTATATTAGTGCTACAATTTCAATAGCGCAATAATTTAACATAGCAACAAATAAATACAAGAGGAGCTGCCTGTTCCACCTATACCACACACTGCAAAAGCGCACTAACAGCCATAACCTTGTATTACTAGCCTTTGGGTGCACAAACAAAGCAATAAAACCAAGTTAGTTTAATGTGATTTTCCACTTTTGAAGTACATTTAAAACTAGCGTATTGCCCGTCAAAAAATGACGGCAATGAGATGTGTACGTTTTAAAAGTTGTTTAGTTATTAATATACATATGGAATTGTAAGGTAGCTAATGTTGTTTTCTGTGTACTACTGAAATATAGAATTCAAATTAATAAATTAATTTACATATTTTTATGCATTGTGTTGAAGAGCTGGCAATCTGTGTTGATGTTGCTGCAGCATTAGTGATGTGGAGGTACTGTGTAAGCGTGCTGAATGTGTGCAGTGTAATAGTGTGCGTGCGCGAGACCAAACCGTTAACGTAGCTGTGTACTTCCGCATTATCCTAAAATGGCGGATATTGTAAGGTATGCGTCTTAGCGGATTATCGGTACGTGTTTTCCGTGGTTATAGTGCTGTAGCCTCGTTTTCGTTTTGTTCGTCCGCCATTTTTTATGCGGCGCTCATTGCCAAAGTACTATGGTTTAACGGTTTGCCGGGCGATGATCGCCTGCGGCGCTCAGAACTAAGCCCGCTAAAGTACTACGGATTAACAGTAAATATGGTCAAACGTTCAAATGACGGTCAATAAGAATTAAATGTTGTGAAATTTGTTTGCCACACAACATGACGCTACATTTGTCCCTTTTTTTTTCTTAAAATAAATACAATTTATTTATTTTTTTGTAACTTTCAACGTATATTTCATCAAATGCGTTGGTTTAGGCGGGAAATCCGATGTTGAGCGAGACAAAGGCGTTAAATCTGTGTTAATGCGTAAATCTGTAATTGCGTTTCGTAAAATGTACTCGCTACTGTCTTTTTACTCATTGCGCAGTTAATCCGCATCCTTTATCTCGTATTTTTTCAAACAGATACGTCTGTGGCTGTGTTTTACGCAGTTCGTAGTAGTATAGCCTCGTTTTCATTTTTTCGGCGGCCATTTTTTTCTCGCTTAGCCGATTTTCGATCTTTGTAACTCGGCTAAATCGATGTAAATTGCAGTTCCAACTCACTTCCAGACGTCCTGCCTGGTTCCCCATGCTGTAAGTCACCTTTATTTTATGTTTTAGTGTGTATTTAGTGTTTTTTTTATTGTTTTGGTTCCGCTGCTTATCTCGTAATTTTTTTCATCTCATATTTTTTTTCTAAGTGCTACAGTTTAATGGCTCGCCTCATTACGCGAGGCTCGCCTGCAATGAGCGCCTGCGGCGCTCATTGCCAAAGTGCTACGGTTTAACATAACGACTCGCCTCGCTACGCGAGGCTCGCCTGCAATGAGCGCCTGTGGCGCTCATTGCCAATGTGCTACAATTTAACGGCTCGCCTCGCTGCGCAAGGCTCGCCGGGCTAAGTCGTACGCACTACACAACGCAGCGTGACGACTAATCGTAGTTAGACAATTAGAATATGTGGTATGAAACACATTTTTGGAATGTAAAAAAATAATACAGTCTCAGATTTATTATAATTATTTGTAATTATACTGCTGTGGAATCTACAATTCTGGATTCAGCAGATCAACTTCCTGAAATGGGAGGAGACTTTGAATATACAAGAAGTGTCTCTGCAAAATGGGAAGGTGGCAGTCATAACTGCAACTGCTCTCAGTAGGACTAAACAGAATTGCATTACTTTCCCAGGAGGATGAATCCTTGTAAACTAACACACTGTAGTAGGGAAGAAAGCAAAAGGGAGTCACTCAGTAAAGAACAAATTGCATATAAAAGCAGTTTTGTTTTTGCATTCCAAAAACATTAGCCCAATATCATGTTTAGTTAATAATAACTCTGCAGGTCTTTAAAGGCATCCGTGATACTAGGCTGAATGGGTGTTTACAATACTGTAGGAGCAGTGCTTGCATTCTATCTTACCTGTAGGGGAGGGGTGCAGTTGTGGAAAAGGATCTTGAGAAGGTGAGAGGGGAGCTGCTACAGGAAGGAATATTTAGAAGGGGTGTGGTAACTTGTCTTCCTTGAATGCTAATTCAGGACTTCCTCAAACAGGCCTTTGTAGGAGGGCTGAGAATCTTTACTTCCCTCCCACAATTGCTCATGGACAGGATGTGATGTAAATTACATCATCTCAACTAAGGATATATCCAGGCAGGAAACTGGTGCTGTTTCCTGTTTTCTTCCTGGATGGTGTTGGTGATGGTTGATGGTGTACTAATGGCAATGGTCTAACCGTGGGTGAGATAAAACGTTTGGGAAAGGGGATTACTATATCGGTTGTTGCTCCGTGGGTCTGGCTGTGTGTTTTGGATTGACAGCCATAGGAAAGTACAGGAGAACTTATGTCGCTGAGGGAACTATTCCGGAGGGATGGTGGGTTGAATTTCTCCTGTATATCAGGTTTTTGCTCCCACTAGGTTCTCCTGTACTAGAGGGATAACTAGAAAACTGAGCAACATAGAAGAAGAAAAAGTGAGGGAATGTGGTAACTTGTCTTCCTTGAATGCTAATTCAGGACTTCCTCAAACAGGCCTTTGTAGGAGGGCTGAGAATCTTTACTTCCCTCCCACAATTGCTCATGGACAGGATGTGATGTAAATTACATCATCTCAACTAAGGATATATCCAGGCAGGAAACTGGTGCTGTTTCCTGTTTTCTTCCTGGATGGTGTTGGTGATGGTTGATGGTGTACTAATGGCAATGGTCTAACCGTGGGTAAGATCAAGCGTTTGGGGAAGGGAATTACTATATAGATAGATAGATTTAAAAAGGGGTGTTGCTCCGTGGGTCTGGGCTGTGTGTTTGTGATACATTTATAGTATTGTGTTGTTGCTTTTTAATAAATACCTTTTAATGTAGACGAACCTTGTGTAATATTTATATATATATTAATTTGGTGATACACCACAGGGCACTGAGTTTGTACGGGGGGCAAGGCCAAAGAAAAGTTCCACTGAGTAAGTTTAAACTGGGAGGGGCCCCAGCGCAAAAATAAAATCGCAATCCCCCAAAAAATGTTTTTGCACCAAATCCCTCCATTTACTAGCTCTGTCACTATTTGTAGCTAATGCATTCAACCCACTCAACCCAGAGTGTGTCCTCATCATATTCAGTTGTCCATACAAAACCCACACCATCACTTTTTAGACCAACACAGTTGGCTTTGTGTCTACTATTGTTCTCCTTTCAAATTACTAGCTCATACCTACAAATCTCTACAATACCTTGGCCTGATGTCTCCGCTTGAGTCATGATCCTGATCGTTCTTCTGGCTCGTTGAAAAATTTCAATAAGAAAAACAAACCTCATTTTACACTCTGCCTACTGTGTGTCAGAACTAAGAAGCATAGCTTTTACAAGTATATAAATTGCCTCGGTTTAGCATATTGCCCCCTTTACCTTCACACACTCTCTGGACGATGTCATCTTCATATTGATTCAAGGTATCATAAGAAGGAATAAGTGTGAGGAACTTGTTAGAGCCAGCGATCCTTAGCAGGCTGAACCTCTGGATATCTCCAATCCCAATTGTAAAAACAGAGATTCCATTATCGCGCAGTTTTTGAGCTGGGACAGACGCATCTTCCAGTCCTCTTCCATTAGTGATCAGTAACACTGCTTTGTTCACTCCGGGCCGGGCACCCTTTTGGATAGTCATGACCTCATTGTAGACATGTAGTAAGGCGCTCCCAGTAGAGGCTGGACCTCCAGTGTATGTGGCCTTGCTAAGGGCATGTAATAAGCTTGAACTTGTCTCATGAGTGTCCAATCCAAAGATGACTTTAGGGTGGTTGCTGTATGTAACCAAAGCCACCTGAGTCACGTCACGGTTGATGTCAAACTGGAGGGAGATACTTGTGACAAAGTTCCTTAGTCGATTAAAATTGTCCTGTCCCACTCCAGCTGAAGAGTCCACCACAAAGACCAGATCCAGAGGCTGTGACTGGCAACCTGGAAGGAGAATAAAAAAAAACCCACCAAGGTCATGAAGATACTGTATATAATATGTATTGCAGCTGAAAAATGCTCAAAAAATGTATTACTGTAGATAAAACAGCTATGTCAATGTATAGTCAGTTCTCCATGTTCTTTAACATGAAACAATTTTTCTGTTGGGGTAACAGTGTCCCTTTAAGGGGAGTTGAATGTTGATTAACAATTTCTCTTTAAAAGAGCAATGCAATATTTGTGAAGCAGTTTTAGCTTTAGTAGATTAAAGAATTCTATTTTATTAGATGCTTTTATTGAATCCACAGAGAGATTCAATAACCGGTTGTGATTACATTATTTAATATTTACCTTAATTTGTAAAGTGCCAATATATTCTGTGGTGCTAAACAGGGTGGATACAAGTCAAAAATAATTTTAACAAAATACAAAATAATTGTTACCGAGTATAAAATCAATTGTGATCGGTTTGTTCAATTTACAATTTCCTAGACTTCTCTGTTTAAGGAATAGCTAATCCATCTCTGTCTGTTTAAGCATGCCCCAATTCCATTTGCCTTCTTTTCATAATCATTTTGCTCACTCACTAAATTCCTTTTACTTTTTTACCTACGATCAAGACACATCTCTCCATCTTTTACCCAACAGACACTGCCTGTGACCTGGAACTACTTACCCCCCTCCTATAATTCTTGCCATACTAACTTCTTCCTGAATCAAGATACCACTTCACACCCACCTCCAATTGTTACAGCTATAAAAACAGTCAACTGACTTTCCCATTTGCAGTTGTTATTATCAGACCACTAAGGGCAGATAATATATTGCATACTAGAGCCATTCACCTCAAGTGACTGTCAGATCTTGTCAAAAACCTTTCTAACTTTGCACACCTTCTACCTTCCCAACCCTTGCTATTCTTTATCTGTTATTCTTGTCCAGGTTTCTGTCTCTTCCATCCCCTTTAGACTGTAATTAGCGAGCTTCCAATCTTGTAAGGTGCTTTGGGAATAAGCACTTTCAACAAAGATTATAAACTCAAAACAGGGCCCTCCATCTCCTACAGTTTGTTAATATTGTATTTATCCTTGTTCTTATTGCCTGTACAGTGCTGCGGAATATGTTTGTGCGTTATAAATTAAAGTTAATAATAGCAATACTCATTATGTTTACAATAATGGAAGGTCCTGTGATGATTAGTAGTTAGGGATAATATTGATTGTTTTTTTTTTATTTTATTGATGACGGATTATACCGTTTAATCCTAATTTAAAAAAAAATAAATTTATGTTTATGATTGTATCAAACAAATCGTTAAGCTTACTTTAATCAATATTGTTTTTACTTTAATTGGATATTTTAGAAAAAGCTGTTTAAATTATTCTTTTTGTGATTGGCTGTACCTTGAACATCAACACTGCAGATTTTCTTCTGGAGCTCGGGCAGCTGGTTGAACAGTTGTTGGGGGCTGGAGTAGGTGATCATTTGTTGGGGGTTTCCAACAATCTCAGTCATCTCTGCCTGGGATGAATCACTGGCCACTCCAATGAGGAACACCTCGTGGTCCCTGGCATACTTTGCCGGTTCTGTCACAGAGTCTTGAGATGGAGAGTCTGTGAGGAGCACCACCACACGTGGAAGGTCATCACGGATGTCAGCAAAGGCCGGCGTGTTCTTAAAGCCATGTTGTGTAACGTACTGAAGGGCTTTTCCAGTGAGGAGATCACGACCCATAAATTGCATATCGTCTATAATTCTCAGCAGTTCAGGGATATCCTGATACTCCCGGATTTTGACCACCATTTGTACATTGTTACTATATTGGGCTACTCCAACATTGACAATAGATTCCTCAGAAAGTGCTGCTTGAATGAACCGTTTCAGGAAGGATTTGCGGCGCATGAATCCCTCCAGAGAAGAGGCAGCTGAACTGTCCATCAAGAAGAGAAGGTCAATATTGCACTCAAGACTGAGCTTTGGGGCTGAAAGGAAGTGTAAAAGAAATCAGTATGTTCTGTTTATCAGGAAAGAAATGTGTCAACAGCAGCTTTATAATACCCGCTTTAGAGGGACATTGAGGCCCCAAATGTTCCATCGTGCATTTAAAACAATTAATTTAAACATACAAAATAATTGATTTGCATGAAAAACAAATAATCTACATATCAAAAACACACACATTAAAGTGACACAGGTGGGAATTGGCCTGTCATATGATACAAAGTGGGAGGAAGATGCTTTACATTCAAACTCTGAACAATTACCATCCCCTTGAATATACAGCTGACCAAACAAACCCAGCTGTATTTTTAATCACTAAACAAGGTTTCATTCCATGTGTCTGGCTATAACACAAGCAAATAACTTCTTTCTAGCTATTTTTTTTTTTAGCTAGGTCTCTGCCTGTGCTGTTCTGCAAGGTTTGCATGCCAAAGATACTGGAGTAGTTAGCCACTTCCTTCTCTAGTGGACTGTGATTTGTCTGACCTCTCTGCTATGACGTGCCCACCTACAGTGGCCCTAAATGGTATAGCTCACAGCTTCACTGCAGTACAAAAGCCCCTTTACCACCACCAATTAGCAATGCTAAAGGGGACCAGGGGAACATACACCACACTAATCCACTGTAACCCTTCAGGAGGGGTTGCAAGAACACATGGAGGCTGTGCAGAGGCACGTGGATCAACAGTCAACTCACCTCCATCAGGGGTAATCTCTGCTACGCCCATCCTGGAAAGTCCCACGCCATTGCTGGTGGCCATATGCCAAGATGTATACCCATTCCCATTTGGTGACCTTCCATTATGTTTTGCTATCAATCAATTTACATTAGTGTGGATTGCTAAGTGGTGGTGGTGGTGGTGAAGGGGCTTGTGTACCTGAATGAAGCTTTGTGCTATACCATTTAGGGCCACTGTAGGTGGGCAGGTCATAGCAGAGAGGTCAGACAAATCCCAGTCCACTAGAGAAGGAACTGGCAACCCACTTCAGTATCCTTGGCATGCAAAACTTGTAGAACAGCACATGCAGAGACCTAGCTAAATGTGCTGCAGTCCATAGGGTCACAGAGAGTCAGACACGACTGAAGGACTGAACAACAAATAACATGTTCCCCAGGTACTTGATAAATGTGATGTGGCGGTGAAATATGGTCACTAGTTGTGTTCCCAAATGTAGATGTGATGAGTGATATGTATATGCAATTATATTGATATTTTAGGGGCCACAATAGAGCCTCTGAGTAAGAAAGGGTTAATGTGGCATCAGTTTTATGTTTTTGTGTTGCTATTTAACCAGGGAGTGTGTTTTTAATTGCTTTATGCATGTTGCAGCATGGCTTTTCATATTGGCATATGCATGACCATTCCAACATATGATAAAAAATAAATAATTTTTAAAGGGATTTTTATTATTTGGGGCTTCTTGTGCAAGTAATTGTATTGCCTTCCCATGCTTTCCCCATATTTTAAAGAGCACTGTTGTGTTTATATTGTCCTTTACAGTGTTTAAAAGTTGTCTGTAAACCCTTTGCGGGTTCTATTTGGAGGAAATAATGTTTTGGCCTCCATTTGCGGGTTACGGGCTTGAACGCCAGGGCATCTTTGGAAATCCATTGCAATTTGATAGCAAAATTGAAAAGTAGCAGTTACGGGCTTGACAGAACAAAGGATTTGAGGACGCTTTAAGGGTCTAATGTAAAAGCAAAAAGTCTTGCATGCTACGGTTTTACACGTTAGGGGTATTTAATTTGGCTGTTAGACTAAACTTTGTGAACTTCCAATAATTTCCGTTTTATGGAGGGAAAAAATTAGATTAGTTAAAATTGTATGATAATTTGGGCTCTCTCTCATTACATATAATAAAAGATAAGTCTATCTCTCTGTCCCCATAGTCCTCGTCCCCTTAAGTTATTGCTTGCTGTTATTCCCACCAATGGACCGATTCTCATGGATGGTGACACATGGGTCACTTACTCTAGAATTGCTGCAGTTACTCACCTCCAATATCAAAGTTTAAAGCAGTTTGGACTACTACTGACATATGTTATTGTCAGTTTAAGGATATTGTCATTGAACTACAAAGACTCTTTTTAACTGAAAGCAAATTTCAACATAGAGAAGTTAAGTATCAGGTATAAGTTCATGTTTGTTGCAATAAGAAGGGCACGTACCACAGCTGCCATCTCCTCCAAACCCAACAGGACATACACAGTGATACTTGTCCAGGCCCTCCGGGATGCAGGTGCCCCCATTCTTGCATGGCTGAGAGTCACAGGGATCTGGGAACAATGAACTACTTTCAGTTACAGCAAGTAAGTAAATGTAAGTAGGACAAATAAGTCTACTCTTCCAGTCCATTTATCACGCCGGACTATGATTGGTTGATGCTCACTAGTAACATATAGAGGTGACATTACCTGGGCAGACTGTTCTGTGGCACCGAGCCTGGTGTTTGTTGAAGAAACGTTTCCAGCTTTTAAAACAAAAATGGTTGAACAGTCTGATTTATCTCAGTGACCACATGAAATAGATTAGAAGGACTTAAGTCACACATTTAATAACATGCATAAAAAATAAAATAAAATAAAAAGATTACAATTACAAAGATTTTCTTTACATGAAAAAATAGTGCTGCAAAGGTTAACATTTGTGTTTTTAATCTTTTGGAAAAAAGTCAGTGCCTTCTTCTGACTAATTAGGGTGGGTCAGCACACCGCACCAATTGAGTTATGGAGCTCTATGAATAACTCTTAATTACCCTCCTGGTTTATTCAGATACAGATTAAACAATTCAAAGGAGGTAGTGAGCTTGTTATAAAAAAATAAAAAAAATCAGTTTAACTAGCGTTTTTTACATTTCCAGCACTTAATTCAAAAGTGTTTCTTTTCATGTAACATTTTTAAACTTAAAAGTAGGATAGTAAATTCATAATTTGTCCCTTCAACTAATCAGTGGGGAGTGTCGCACCACTTACCTGTAGAAAGGACAATGCCCAGCAAAGACACTGCTTGGCCGGGAGGAGCCTCTCCAGCATACGTAGTTCCCGGTCAGCTCCTTCACAGTCTCCAGGGTCTTGCGTTCACAGGGGTAGGACTGGATACTGCAGCCTATGGGGAAAACGTGGTGTCTGTATGTAACTGAATTATAACATGGCAGCAAAGATCAAATGATGGAGAATGTGAGGGAAACTGGGCTTCCATTGTGGAGCAACTTCTGGCGCAGCAGGTGCAAAGTAATGGGGCCCACAACAGTGCACTGGGCCTCTGCTACCTACAGTAAAGGATTCATCTCAATTTATTACATGAGGATGGCAGATAATTACTTTATAGAAAGGTGATCTGATCACTATAGGGGTGATCTGGCCATCTACTTGGATGGATAGAGAAGTTGCAAGGGGGCCACAAATTATTTTGCACCAGAACCCTCCAAATGATGGATTAGATTTCCATTAATCCCACTAAAAGCTCTAATTATATATATTGCTACTTTCGAGCTGAAGCTGCTGAATGCTTATCTGCATTCAATATAATGTCACACTTATATAATGAGACAAAACTGGTCGATACCACTAAAATAATTTCATGCAATGCATAGAAAATAAATAAATAAATAAAAAATAAATAAATTATATATATATATATTTCTTGTAAATAGAGGTACTTTAAATAAAGACGTCAAACATGTTAAATCAATACTATTACTTTCCATATATTAAGAATAATGTGTCAGCAGGAAGCATGGTGCTACTTCACTTCCCAGGAGTTAAAGGGACACTAAAAAGAGTAGCTAGTTGTTGTAATTCTGTATTGATCATTAAAAGAATTCTAATTTTTTGTATTTATAATGGCAATAGTGAATATTAAATTCATGTTCAAATGTTTGAGATTTAGCCTCCAATTTAGTGGACTGCTGTACCCGGAAAATGAAAAATATTCTAAAACAGCAAATTCCAACCATTTTGTGCATGAAAATGTAGCAGTTGCCTTGTTGACAAAGCTCCCTCCACCTACTGTGCTTATAGTGAGCAGAGACTAGAAGCAGCCAAGTCTGAATATTAATATTGTTTCCTGTTTTCCCTCATGAGAGCTGACTATTTGCACAACTGTTACCTAAAGCCACTCCTATATGAGAGGAGTTTCACACTATCAGTGTCTCATGCTGTTACAAAGCAGACAGTGCCATGCTGTGTGTCTGAGAAGCCTTGAAGAATATGATTATTTAAAGGATCACATGGATCTCTGTCAGTTAGAACCTCCTAATATGGTTAAAGTGATATGAAAGATTCCCGTTTTATAACATTAACAGAAAATACGCAAGCGTTTGTTTCATATCTAAACATCATTTTATTAGCAAGGGCTTAAAAGTTTTCACCAACACAAACTTTCCAAATAGTCCCTGCAAAGGTTTGCCCCACATGTCATGCATATAATAATTCTAATGGAACTAGACGTACTAGCCAATGACAGACTGTTTCTCCATAAAATGTTTTAAATCAGCAGGTGCGAATACGCCACACTTACATGTTAGTATTGCACGCTCACACGTTACCTGCTGGGACAGCATTGCAGACAGAAGAGTTTGCCAGAGAACTGGACAGGCCATTAACAGCATCATCTACGTGTTCTGCAAACAGGACATGTTCCTCCACCGGTGCACTAGCCAAGCCATGAAGTTCATCCCATCTGCACAAGAGATATTTATATGAGAATGTGGATTTTCAATGTCTGTCTAAATGCATTCATTTGAATATAAAAAAGTAAAATAAAGTAGCCAGTTAGTAGCAATAGCAAGTTGTATTGTCTATTAGAAAAAAAACAATTTTTTAAATCATATTACAGATTACGAAGGTATTTGCATGAAAATAATTGTAGCAAAGGCTTAAACAGCTTTTAAAGTTAGCTGTGAATTAAAAAATGCATATTAATGTGTAGATGTCTCTATTTATACATATAAATGTCAATCATTTAGGACTGTGTTTCTCAAAAGCTGGTCTCTAAAATTTAATCTGCTTGTTCTCAAGGACAAAGAGTGGTGAGGAGAGACCATTATTATAATTGCAGATCAGTTAGAATAGACTATATTTAAGTGAAAATGTAGTGTCACATGGATTATCACCCTGGATCTTGAAGACAGGCCCTATCAGTATTGATTTGTAAGGAAGCCAACCAATCCCTAGATCAAAAAGCTAGAGAGGCACAATTTGTCAGCAAAAATTCAACCTTCTTTTTCACAGCAAGATAGTCCATTTATTGCCATGTAGCTCTCATTGAACATATTCGAGCATGGTAGGTTGAATTTTCATTGCCAACACATAATTCCCTTCAATCATTGTGAAAAAATTGTAGAAAAACCTAAGGATCTCTCTGACAAAATGTTTTTATTATGTTCAGGACGATTCACCAGAAAAGTTACTGTGCTCTACGGAATAAATTATTTACCTCTAAAATGTCAAGATTTGTAATGGGATAGAAAGACTAGAGGGGGTAAAGAATGCATTAACTAGTCAAGGGGGGGGAGATGGGGAGGGGGTTAGTACAGTCAATAGGGAGGTATTGCTAGGTAATGCAAGTACAGTGGCAGGCACTTCAGAACTACAGACTCATAACATAAGATGTATGCTCGCTAATGCCAGAAGTTTGCCAGGAAAAAATGGGAGAGTTAGAATTATTAGCAGTAAATGAGAAATGGGATTTAATAGGCATTACCGAAACATGGTGGGATGACTCTCATAACTGGTCTGTTAATCTGGATGGTTATAAGCTATTTTGGAAAGATAGGGACAATGGTAAAGGAGGAGGAGGGATCTGTCTGTATGTTAAGCCTGAATTTAGTCAGAGAAGATATTTTTTGCTGGAACTAACAATAATGTTGAATGTTTGTGGTTAGAGTTAAACAGCGGAGGAGCAAATTCTAATATTGCTAGGAGTATGCTATAAACTCCCAAATATAATTGAAAGTGAGGAAATACAATTATTGTTACAGATTGGAAATGCAGCTAAGCATGGGCAAGTTCTTATGGGAGATTGTAATTACCCTGAAATAAACTGGATAAATGAGACCAGCATTTCAGCTAAGGGGAGCAGGTTCTTGAGTACACTCAGGGATCATTATCTGGCCCAGGTTATACAAGAACCAACTAGAAATGAAGCTATCTTGGATTTACTCATCACAAATAATATTGATATAGTATCAAATGTTGGAATAGGGCAACCTTTGGGAAACAGTGATCACAACACAGTCTCATTTGAGATTGCATTAAAAAAAATAACTGTAAGGTGCTAACAAAAACTCTGCATTTTAAAAAGGGCAGATTTTAATGGTCTAAGGGCAGCGATACAACGTTAAAACAGGGACAGAGAGCTGACAAATAAAAATACTGAACATAAATGGACAACATTTAAATCCTTACTAAATATACATACACATCGGCATATACCATGTGGGAATAAAAGTAAAAGGAGTAAATGGCATCCAACTTCTTCTAACAATGACTTAAAGATGAAGAGGAGAAGTAAAAAACAGGCATTTAAGTTATACAAACAAGAGGGGCCAGAGACTGCTTTACAGGAATACAAGGAAACCAACAAGGCAGCAAAAGGGCGATTAGACTGGCTAAAATAGAAAAAGAAAAATTAGTTGCAAAGGAGAGTAAGACTAACCCTAAAATATTTTTTAAATATATTAATGGGAAGAAGGCGAGGAAGGAAGCTATAGGAACATTACAATGTGACACAGGCCGTCTGATAATTAGTGACCAGTAAACGGCAGATGAGCTAAATAGGTTCTTTTCTTCGGTATACACAAGGGAGGTACCAGTGGTTGGGACACCGCAACATAATGGAGCTACACTACCTTCACCTAATAAATGGTTATCGCAGGAAGAAATCCAAAAGAGGTTGGAAAAAATAAATGTTAATAACGCCCCGGGTCCTGATAGAATATATCCAAGGGTACTAAGGGAGCTGGGTTCTGTAATAGCCAAACCATTATATTTAATTTTTCAAGATTCACTCAACACAGGGTCTCTACCAGATGACTGGAGAAAAGCAGATGTGATACCTATTTAAGAAGGGAGCAAGAGCAAATCCTGGGAATTATAGAACTGCAAGCCTCACCTCTGTAGTGGGAAAGTTTTTAGAAGGGTTAATAATGGATAATATACAAGAATGTGTCTGTTTGAACGGGATTATAAGTAGAAGTCAACATGGATTTATGAGGGATAGGTCATGTCAAACAAACCTAATTAGTTTCTATGAAGAGTTTAGTAGGAACCTGGATCAGGGCAACTCGGTGGATGTACTATTTTTGGATTTTGCAAAGGCTTTGGATACAGTGCCGCATGGGAGACTATTGTGCAAACTAAGGGATACAGGAATTGCAGTAAATATCTGCTCATGGATTGAGAGCTGGCTTCCTCTGGATCAATTAACAATTAATCTGCATATTGCAGATCAGAGGAGATCTAAAAAGATTTAACTCGACGGACTAAAAGTCTTTTTTTAACCTCAATTACTATGTAACTACGAATTCCCATGTGAGCAAAGTTAGATCAAAATGTGATTGAAGAACTGATTTGCACACCTGAACATAAAGGGCTACTATGGTGGTCAAACAATTTGCTTAGTAACCGATTAGCAATAAAATCAGCAATTGAAGTAAATACAATGTAGCTTTTAAAACTTATAATTTAAAAATTTGTTTGTAGCTCCCAGCAAATTTGCTTTCTAAAACCTTTTGCCTTTTTTTTTTTTTTTTAAGGAAATGTGTAACTACAGTTGTCTTTTACCAAACTCTGTAGATACAGTAACCTGATGGGGGTTCAAAGTTGCATACAGTGCTTCAAAGGAAAATTATGATATATCTGGACATACAGAAACCTCTTGAAGAACTCAGTTTTTACCTGGGAAACCTCACCCCAACAGTGAAGACCTCTACGGCTCTTTCCTTCAGCTGAGTAGCAGGGAACACAACGTTCCCCTGGGATTTTCCATCAGACAAGATGATCAGGATCTTAGGGACTGCTGAGCTTCTACCTCCAGGAAAACCTTTACGCAAAACATATTTCAGGGCCAGTCCAGTTTCTGTGCTACCGCCCCTTGGAAGAAGAAGACGACACACAGCATGTAAACTTTGTGCGAATGTACAAGGAGCGTAATCACTGTCTTTAACCATATTGCAATTAATGGTACATAAAATATCTGGTCTCTACCAAAGTTTGGTTTCTTGAACACTGAAAAGCATAATTTTTGTTTATTTTAAAAATTCCAGCCTATTCTGTGGCAGTGCAGAAGGGGAATAAATAATATAAAGGAATGAAAAGACCCTTAGCTACAGCACTAATACTGAAAGTGAATTCATGCACATAACATACCAACTGCTTCAATTTCTAAGAACATTTAAAAATGTCTTAGTATTGCAGGGATGACAAAAAGAGAGAATACTTCTAAGTAAACTTGCCCCTTATTTTGCCAATAAGTGAAAACTGACCTTATTTCCTATCATTATATGTTTGATCAGCTTCTGAGTGCAAAAACCATGTAAAGAACTTACTTAAAAGCAATTGTCTTTATTTTCTCTTTTACTGCGTCTCTATTAGCTGCGGAGTCGAGACGGAACTCCAGCTGGGGGGCTGCACTGTACTGTAAGACCCCAACTCGGACCTACAGCAGTGAGAAAAAAACAGAAATCAGATAACAGTACAACTACAGAATTGAAAGAACATACTATAATATGGTAATAAAGTTAAAAAGGGCATATCTACTGCTGTTCTCTCTCTCTCTCTCACAGATACATATATATACAGTGGATATAAAAAGTCTACACACCCCTGTTTTCTTCACGTCTTTTCATCAATTTTGGAGGGAGCTCCAGTTCTTGGTAATGTCACTGTTGTGCCATATTTTCTCCACTTCATGATGACTGTCTTCACTGTCTTCCATGGTATATCTAATGCCTTGGAAATTCTTTTGTACCCTTCTCCTGACTGATACCTTTTAACAATGAGATCCCTCTGATGCTTTGGAAGCTCTCTGTGGACCATGGCTTTTGCTGTGGGATGCGACTAAGAACATTTCAGGAAAGACCAACTAGAGCAGATGAACTTTATTTGGGGTTAATCAGAGGCACTTTAAATGATGGCAGGTGTATGCCGACTCCTATTTAACACGATTTGGAATGTGATTGTTTAATTCTGAACACAGCTACATCCCCAGTTATAAGTGGGTGTGCAGACTTATGCAACCACATTATTTTTCTTTTCTTTTTTTTCTTCCCTCCACCTAAAAAAATTCAGTTTGTTTTTCAATTGAGTTGTACAGCTTATAGGTCACATTAAAGGTGGAAAACGTTCTGAAATGATTTATCTTTGTCTCATTTTTTTACAGCACAGAAACCTGACAGGGGTGTGTAGACTTTTATTATCCACTGTATATACACACACACACACACATATATATATATATATATATACACATGATATATACATGGATGTATTTCAGCCTTGGTCTACAAGGCCCAGGGCCAGCACACTTTCAGTGGGCAGCAGGCTACTTGAAGTTGCCACTGCAGTGTCATTGTATATGCACAGAAGTTTCTATAAGCCTTGGAATATTCTGGAATAGGATGTCGAGTGTGTGTCCCCAACTTGGGCGTAGCGCAGGGTAGGTGTATTTGTAGTAAGTTCTTATGGGTAGTCCTACGGAGGTTCTTTCTTACCCCTGTCTGGAGGTGGTCCAGGCTGGGATGTCAGGTATGGTGATTCCCTGCTTCAGGGTTAGGCAATACTTTGGCTTCTATTGGTGTGAACTGGGATCTGCAGCTTTTCTTGGGGTTCTGTTCACGTCAGTGCCAGAGAAAAAGAAAAATGCAACGGTGGAGTGCAATAAGCGCACAACTCCTTTAGTCCCAATGTTATGGGGTAATGTTTGGTCTGAAGCTCTCAATTTTGGTCTTTCTTATGTAGAAATGTTTTTATATACTATGTACGGTTAGTGGACAGATAGATAGATGCTATGTATCTATCAATTGGCTGGTTGCCATTTGGATCTGTTTTCACAGTGCAATAATCCCGGTGGCAGTGAGGTAGACTAGTACTGTGGATATGGCCACCTGTTGATGTTGCGGTTTTGCTGTAATGATAGTGTCCAAACAGCCATGGATCCTTCAAATGCACCCCAAATCAGATCTACTTGGGCGATGTATATTGTGCATAGATCATTACACTAATATCATACAAAAAGCATATACACTTCAACAAAGGGATAATTCCAGAGCACTAACGGCCAGACAATCACTAACGTGAATGATCACAAAGGGCAGCAGAAACGCGTTTGATGAAGTGTATTTACACTTTAATACCATCTCCAACACCTCAAAGAAAGTGGAGACATCATTTTTGTGCACCAACCTATCAAAGTTTTTTATAGGTTTTAAATCTTTTAGAGTTTGTTTTTACTTTTTATTTTTTCTTTGTTCGTTGTATATGGCACACACCAAAGACGGACTACTGTGTATATTTTATCTGTGGCATTCTATGAATAAAACCTGTTTATCAACCCTGGTTTCCATCTCATTGATTGAGGGTGCGTTTGGAGGGTCCATGGCTGTTTAGACACTATCATTACAGCAAAACTGCAACATCAACAGGTGGCCATATCCACAGTACTAGTCTACCTCACTACCACCGGGAGTTTTGCACTGTGAGAACAGATCCAACTAGCAACCAGCCAATTGATAGATACATAGCATCTATCTATCTGTCCACTATCAGTACAGAGTATATATAAACATTTCTACATAAGAGAGACCAAAATTGAGAGCTTCAGACCAAACATTACACCATAACATTGGGACTACTTAAGGGATTGTGCGCTTTTTCCAATCCATCCTTTGCTTAGAATATTCTGGCTATACTGGGCACTTTCTGACTTCTTGTATATGTCCATAGACATACATACAATACTCTATATAGGTGTGTGGTAAACTTATGACTGGGCTGGGATAGAACAAGAGGAAAGGAAAAATAGCAACTAGGGCATGGGGGGTGGGGAACAAATCTGAACAGGCCTAGTGCAAAAATGTCCCTTTACATGTGTGTGTTTGAAAACTTTCAGACTAAAAGCATAGTTAAGCAGAGAAAAAAAAATCATACAGCTAGTACATTTTGATGCCTAGACCCTGGAGGCATCCATGACACTTTGGCAGACTTTGTATGTGTGAGTGGGTGTTTCTAGAGAGTAGGGTTCTTGCAGCTTATTTGGTGTTTTAGAGAAAGTACTTTGCTTGGTTTTAAACACAATAACAGGGCCCTCCATGCTTTCGTAAATTGTTAAAATAATTTACTTGTATCAATCCTGTTTAGCGATACGAAATATGTTGGTGCTCCTGGGCCTGTGATGAGGAAGTGGTGTGGTTGCAATTTTAATCAGATG